>VWZF01004010.1:549175-664064 GCA_013396755.1 Sclerurus mexicanus | reverse complement strand
GGGTGACAGCTGCAGGGAGGAGGGTGACACAGCTGTAGGGAGCAGGGTGACACAGCTGCAGAGAACAGGGTGACACAGCTGTAGGGAACAGGGTGACAGCTGCAGGATGATACAGCTGCAGGGAGCAGGGTGACACAGCTGTAGGGAACAGGGTGACACAGCTGTAGGGAACAGGGTGACAGCTGCAGGATGATACAGCTGCAGGGAGCAGGGTGACACAACTGCAGGGAGTAGGGTGACACATCTATAAGGAGCAGGGTGACACAGCTGCAGGGGGAGGTGACAGCTGCAGGGAGCAGAGTGACACATCTATAAGGAGCAGGCTGCTACAGCTGCAGGGAGCAGGGTGACACAACTGCAGGGAGTAGGGTGACACATCTATAAGGAGCAGGGTGACACAGCTGCAGGGAGCAGGGTGACACAACTGCAGGGAGTAGGGTGACACATCTATAAGGAGCAGGGTGACACAGCTGCAGGGAGCAGGGTGACACAGCTGCAGGGAGTGGGGTGACACAACTGCAGGGAGTAGGGTGACACATCTATAAGGAGCAGGGTGACACAGCTGCAGGGAGCAGGGTGGACATGCCATTGCAGCGTTTCTTCCCTTGATAAGAAGGGGTGCAGAGCTGCTCCCCCAAACACCATCTTGTGTCCTGACAGTGTCCTAAAGGTTAAGGGTCCCTGGGAGACCAGGGCCAGAATGCAGGGTCCCCCGGGGAGGGGTGACCACTCTGTGTCCAGCTGTCCCTCCTGGGGACACGGGCTGACAGTAAAACTCCCGCTGTGAGCAGGACTTGAACCTGCGCAGGGAAACCCTATTGGATTTCAAGTCCAACGCCTTCACCACTCGGCCATCACAGCAGCTGGCACAGAATGTCTCTGCAGGAGATGTCACCTGGCCCCAGGGGACACCACAGGACCTGATCCCACCCTGAACGTGGACTCTGCCCTCCCGGTCCCTTCTGCACACCCAACACGGGTGCTGCTGTTCCCGCTGCCACTGCCCTGCACGGAGCTAAGGCTGGCACGGCATCCCAGCAGCGCTGGGAACTGGGCACTGGCACAGCATCAGTGGGATGGACATGGTGGGAGGTCTATGTCCCATCTCATCTCCCTGCATGACCATCCCCAACCTCCTTTTTTAGGCTCCCCCATCCCGTCTCCCTCCCAAAATACCTGCATTTCCCTGTCACAGTATATCCAGATGTTTTGTGGGAGCTGGCTCTGGGAACTCATCCCGAGGAATCCAAAGCCCTCTCTGGATTTCTGGAGTCGTGTCCAAGAGCTGTGCAAGTCTCCCATGAGGATTTACCAGCAGGAACCTGACCCCCAAATGAGATCTCTGGAGGGGGTCCACAGTGGAAATGGGAAGGAGGGAAGGGGTCCAGACACCAATGGAAGGAGCTGGAGAGGACCAGAGGGTTGTGGAGAGCAATGGTACCCTAAGGGAGTAGCTTGGAGGGGACCAGAGCTGGAAAGAGAGGTCTGAGGGGGGTTAAGAAGGGTGAAAATTGTGGTCTGAAGAGCTCCAACAGAGGGGTTGGGAAGAGACTGGAGGACACTGAATCCCCCAACCGGTTCTGCAGCCTGGCTGGACTCCCACTTCCCCTGCACTGGCCAGAATTTCCTCAGTATTTCTCAGAATCCTTGCGTTTGTTGACTTTTTTCCTTATCTAGTCTCGTGTCATTGGCAGTGAATCTGCAATTCTTGTGATATTTGCAGACAAAACAATCTTGCCTGGTAGAAAGAACGGGATGTGTTTATAGAAAAGCCTGAGTTCAACAGAGAGCTGACAGCTCTTCTCTTGTCATAAATAGCACTTTGCAGGGTTATGCAACACAGAAAACCACAAGGTGTGTCAGGAGACAGAGCTCCTTCCTCAACAAAAGGTGCAGACTCTCGTTTCCACCCTTTGATCTTCTAAGTCGCAGAAGAGCAGCTCTGCTGGCCCCAGCACAGGGTGCTCAGCACTTGGCATGGGAGGAAACAGCCTCGGGCTGTGCCAGGGGAGTTTTAGGCTGGATAACAGGAAAGATTTCTGGTCAGCTACTTGCCCAGGGCAGTGGTGGAGTCACCATCTCTGGAAGTATTTAAAAGATGTGTGGATGTGGCACTTGGGGACATCATTATTGGTGGCCTTGGCAGTGCTGGGGGAATTGTTGGACTTGATGGGCTTAAAAGGCTTTTCCAACCTAAAAGATTCCTCGATTCACTGCTTCACATCCCATCACTTGATGTCACGTTAAAGACATTTCGTCCTCACCACAAGCCACTGCTCGAGCAGAGCATGTCCCTGGTTGCAAAACGGTGGCAGAGGATCCACCAGAGGATTGTCACTTGTGCCTTGGGAATACCAGTGAAACCCTGCGAGCTCTGCCCTCACAGGCATCCCTTCACAGGGTTAAGCACTGAACCAAACCACAACATTTGTGATCATTTTTGTATCTATTCCAACCTTCAGCCTCTCTAGAAACGAAGCTGCAGTCCAGGGAAAAGTGTCCATGGCGGTGGCCGACTCCCACACCTCCCACCTGTGTGGGACACAATGAAAACTGAGTGAGACCCTAAAGCTTCTTCTACTCTTTCTTTGGTTAAATAAATCTCTGGAGCATCGGAAGTGTTCTCCTGGTGGCTTTGCCGGGCCTGACAAGTGCTTCTGCCATGGCCTAGACTTCCAGAAAAGATGGGAACTGATTCCAGAGCAGGAAGATAACATGGAAAATGGAGAAACCATCCTCCTGCATGGCAAAAGTGGCAGCTGAGGTCTCCTTCTAGTCCTGCCAACCCCATGTGCAGAGAAGCCACCTCCCACCCTCCAGTCTGAGCATGGAGTCACAGTCTGGGAAAGAAGAGGAGGGGATGGAAGAGGGAAGATCCTTGCTAAAGGATGGGGCAGGAAGAAGTTTGGTTCATGAGATGGAGCTGAAGGTTTTGTTCAGAGAGTTTGGTCCACAGAAAGTAAACCAAGGATCCAGCCCCCCGGGGAAAGACTGTCCATAGGGAAGAGGTTTCCAGCTGCTGCTCAGGACAGGAGTCCCATCTGGGCCTTGCAGGATGAGTTTTTCCAGGGCTGCATGTGCAGTGGCCTGTCCTGGTCTGTGTGCAGGGTCCTACCTAAGTCACAGGTGGCTTTCCAGAGCTTTCCCGCCCTGGACAATGTGCCTACTGCTTGAGTTAGGTCTGGAAGGAGACCCCAAGCAGCCTGTCCTCACTGGGGGGTCCCCGGGCTGTGGGGCTCACCTGTGTCTGCGAGATGCTTTCCTGGAGCACCTTGTTGTGGCTATGGAGCATCTCCATGGCAAGGAGGCTTCATAGCCTTGGGGCTTGAGGCTTTAAAGGAGGGCTTCAAAGAGACCTCAGTGATGTTGTGGTGCCACCTCCTGAGCATCCCTTGCTGTTGCTGTCACTCCCTTTTATCCATAAAGAGTTAAAGTTACTTTTAGTGCTGCAACCTTTCAGTGTTTAAAGCTGGACAGTCTGGTTTTATTAAATGTCACCGTGAGCTGCTGGGAAGTTTTCCCTCCTCTACTCACCCTCAAATTTCTGTGCTGTAACTTATCACTTCTCATTTTTTTCCTGTTTGATCCCTCACGCTCCATCCCTTTAAAAGTTCATGAAGATCTCCTGGGGCAGAAGATGCTTGAGTTCTGCTAGAAGTCCTGTAAATCTGTAGCAGCTCTTCCATGCCCCTGTGCCCTGGACAAGGGCAGGCTTGGCTTGTGCAGGCTGTTGGCTCTCAGTGTGTAGATAAATCCATGGTTTGAAATCCAGGAAAAGCATAACACTGGCACGGGAAGAGGGAAATTTTTGCGTTTGAAGTTCTGCCTAAACTGAGCCCTGAACCACGGTTAAACTTGAGCCATCGTGGCTCTGTCACCCAAGGCCAGCTTGGACAGGGCTAGTGGAAGGTGTCCCTGCAAGTGGCACACAGGGAACGAGATGATCTTTAAGGTCCCTTCCGACCTAACCCATCCTATGATTTTTATAGAAACAAGTGCTGAAAGAGCTTGCGGGAATATCTGGGATGTGTCAAACGGCGAAGGAGGGGATGTTGCTCTTTGCTGTCAGGGTGGGAAATGGGAATGCAACGACGGGCTCTGTCTTTTCTCTGTGTGTGGCTGAGGTGCCGTGACCTCGTTGCTGCAGCCGCTGCTTAGTCACACATTCAGCAAACACCTCCAGTAACTCGCACACCCCGCGTCGCCGGATTTACACCGGGGGAAGATCTGCAGCCTCAACAGCAGCAAGAAGGAATTTTAGTAACGCCAAGAGCCCAAGAGAGAAGAAAGATGCATCTTCTCAACATAGAAAAGGAGACCTGATGGAGGGATGAGCTGCTTGGTTGGATAATTAATGGATAATTAATGCCCTGGCTGCCCAGATGTCTTGTATGCTTTGCCAAATGTACACTGGCCTTGGTGAGCAGGATAGCCTGGTCTCTCTGGAAGCTCCAAAGATTGCCTGAAAACACCATAAATCCTGGTTGGAGGTGATGTGGGACAGCTTTCCTGTGGGTAGATAAAGCCCTGGGTGTTGCACTTAAACCCCAGTAGTAGATAGGACACATAATGTGAACCAAACATTTGCCTGGCAGGTGGGAGCAGCTTGTGGGGCCACCAGTCCCCGATGACATGTGCCCTCAAGGTGTCCCTGTGTGAGGGCAAGGGGGGCCACCAGCCTGTCACTGAGGTGTTACGGAGAATTCCCTGTGTGACCCTCCAGGAGCCACTCTGGCTGTCACTCACACCAGCTAAAGGGGCACCAAAGCCCAGAGCAGAGGGTGGCCCCTGGCACCAGAGGGACTCTGCTCACCCTGCCAGGGGCTCCACCTTGTCTGTCCAGCTTTCTGCCTACGAAACATGCCCAGGCTACGTGGGCAGCTCAAGTGACCCCACCTGACTCCCCACACCCCCCAGACTCCCCCAGTCTCACCCCACACTCCCCCAGTCTCACCCCAGAGTCCCCCAGTCTCACCAGGTTTCCTCCCCAGCTCCACCCCAGGTTTCCCACAGCAGAATCTCAGAGATCTAGACCCTTAAAACAATTTAATGGTACAAAAACAGAAAAAAACAAGCTCAAGTTGGTGCCTCGAGGAGGAACAAAGGAAACCCTGGGCTTTTATACCCTCACAGTGCTCCCGNTGAGGGCAAGGGGGGCCACCAGCCTGTCACTGAGGTGTTACGGAGAATTCCCTGTGTGACCCTCCAGGAGCCACTCTGGCTGTCACTCACACCAGCTAAAGGGGCACCAAAGCCCAGAGCAGAGGGTGGCTCCTGGCACCAGAGGGACTCTGCTCACCCTGCCAGGGGCTCCACCTTGTCTGTCCAGCTTTCTGCCTACGAAACATGCCCAGGCTACGTGGGCAGCTCAAGTGACCCCACCTGACTCCCCACACCCCCCAGACTCCCCCAGTCTCACCCCACACTCCCCCAGTCTCACCCCAGAGTCCCCCAGTCTCACCAGGTTTCCTCCCCAGCTCCGCCCCAGGTTTCCCACAGCAGAATCTCAGAGATCTAGACCCTTAAAACAATTTAATGGTACAAAAACAGAAAAAACAAGCTCAAGTTGGTGCCTCGAGGAGGAACAAAGGAAACCCTGGGCTTTTATACCCTCACAGTGCTCCCGCCATGACTCTGAGTGTCCCTCACTTGGTGACACCACAGGTCCCTGTGCCCTGCCACCGGGAAGGGGCCTCGGTGCCAGCTCAGTGACCGCCAAAGTGGTTCCTGGATGCTCAGACAGGGAAGTGTCCCTGCACACAAGGAGTAGGAAAACCACCCAGCAGGTTCCTGGACTGGTGCCTGGGCATGTTTAGTAGGCAGAAAGCTGGGCAGACAAGGTGGAGCCCCTGGCAGGGCGAGCAGAGTCCTCTGGTGCCAGGGGCCACCCTCTGCTTTGGCTTTGAGCTTCTCCTTAGGGGAGAAATATTGACTTGGCATTTTCAGCTTCCGAAAACCTGACCATCACACATCTTCTTCTCGGTTTTATTCCGATTTAAAATGGTGTCCTTTTTAGTAGTACTTTCCTTTCTCCCATATTGTCTTTTTTATTTATTTTGAGCTAATGAGAGCTGTGAAAATATTTAAACAGGAGGAAGGATTGGTTCTCTAATCCTGGGAGATTTACAAGGCTGATTGTCAGTAAGAATTCAGCATTGTCTTTTGTTTGCAGCCTCCCTGCTGTTCAAAGGATTATAGTATTTCTACTGCCTTCCCATCAGCCCACTGAAAGACAGCCCTTCTTCCTCCTGTATGTCATGGAATCACTGGTTTGGGTTGGAAGGGAACTTAAAGACCATCTCATTCCACCCTTGCCATGGGCAGGGTCACCTTCCACCAGCCCAGGTTGCTCCAAGTCCCATCCAACCTGGCCTTGGACACTTCCAGGGATCCAGGGGCAGCCACAGCTTCTCTGGGCACCCCGTGCCAGGGTCTGCCCACCCTCCCAGCCAAGAATTCCTTCCTAACCACCCTGTCATAATTCACACTGAAGTGCTCAACCCTTTTCCTTTCTAGGCATTGGCACAGTTGTAACTTTGGGATTATCCATATTTCTCTGCGCAGGATTTCCCTGGAGACAGCTCGGCCCTGCTCTGTTCTCTGTCGAGTCTTTGTCATCCTCGATAACCAGCTGCTATTTTATGGGAATTTCCAGATCCATGATGGTCTGACTGCTGCTCAATCACACAAATCATCTCACTAAGCCATTTGAAAGAGGACACGACTTCGCTTCCCCTGGGCACAACTTGTGCCGGACCCACCACACATATTGTATGAGGACCTCCAGATGTTCCACAAATGCGTGTTGGCAAAATGATCCATTTCTGGCTGCCCGAACCATCAGAGATGTCAACCAGCAGGGGAAAAGGAGCCACCGCCATCCTTCCCCATCGTAAAGCTAAGCTGATCTCTTTCACTTCAATGAAAGAAATGTGTGTCTTTCCTATTTTTTTACTGATTTTTCAAAAAGAAAGTCAACATTTACTCAGAAGGGGGCACTTTTCAGCTCATTCCAGGAAAGCAAACCAGCAGATATTTCCTCTTGGCTCAATGTGGTCCCAGTTTCTCCCTTTTTTGGCCACACCCAGGTCAGACCCAGCTCTTTTCTGCCCTGGTGCAGGTGTATAAAGGGCTGGCTTCTTTCCCAGCCTGCCAGTGCTGCCGAGATGACAGGTAAGGTCAATATCTTTTCATTTTATATCTATGTTGGATATTTCTGGATATTGGATATTGGTGCAGGGGTGAGCCCAAGGAGATGGGAGGAGGAGTGGAGCCTCAGGAGCTGGGGGTCCTTCAAACTTGCTTGTGCCCTGCTGTATATTCAGTTTATTGTGAGAAGTGAGAAAAGACAGTTTTTCTCCATCCTGCAGCAATATCCTGCCATATAAAATTGCAAGGACTAAGCAGCTTTCAATCCCCAGGAAGATGGTTGAAGGATTTCCACGGATCAATATAGGATAACCTCTCCCACTCTGAGAAAGTCCTCAGCTCCTCAAACTTTGCCTGTCTTTGCAGTTCCAAACACTGACTAAATTACTTAAACTAGGTCTACTTGCAACCTTTTGGCTGAAAATCTCCTTTCAGGGGATTGAAAGTGTGAGACACTGAGGAGGGCAGAGAATGTGGAAAAGGAGTAGAGGCAAATTTTAGGGAGCAGCAGGAAGACCAAGAGAGGAGGTTGGAGGTTGGATGTGGCAACTTTTGTTCTGCAACAAGAAGAGAGGGGGCTCTGTGGGGTCACTCTCCACCAGCCACTTATCCCCAAGTCAGGACACCGGGACTCTGCCCTATTCCAACGCACCTTCCCAACACTCTCCATCACTGAAGCTGGACTGTACTTGGCTGCCTCCTCCTTGGCAGCTCCTCAGCTCAGTTTCCTGAAGGTCCCACACCACAGGGATGTCCCCGTGTCCTGCCAACACCTCAGGAGGTCCTGCTGACAGACTTGGACAGAGGGCAGATGTCTTTTATTTCTGGATCCTGAAAGAGATACCCAAACCAAACCTCTTCTGATGCTTCAGGGAAGCCCTGCCCATCCAAGGGGTTCATGTTACGTTTCTCCCCAGGCATAAACCCAAGAATGACTCTCTTGGGATCCATCATCACTCTCTGCTTAGTTGGGGCCATGGACTCCTCAGTGAACGGTGAGTTTCTGTTTGTCCTGTGGTTGCTGCTGTGCCTGAAAGGGTGTGAATTGAAACTCAGTCCAAATTCCCAGTGAGACACAGCTCCAATGAGGGTTGGAAATATCCTGGAGATTGACCCACTATCAGTGAAGTCAACCAATACCTAAGAAATTTCCCTAAGGAAATTCCCTGTTTAACCAACAGCTTTCCCAAGTATATGGTCATCCTTTCATGACAGGGAATGTGAGTCAGACGTCGTATCTTTGGTTTCTTCTATGCATTCCTTGCTTCCTTTGAGAAGGGAAGAAGAGCTGGGGAAGGGGCTGGAGCAGCAGGAGGGGTTGAGGGAGCTGGGGGGGCTCAGCCTGGAGAAAAGGAGGCTCAGGGGGGACCTTCTGGCTCTGCAGCTCCCTGACAGGAGCGGGGAGCTGGGAGGGATCGGGCTCTGCTCCCAGGGAATGGGGACAGAATAAGAAGAAACAGCCTCAAGTTGTGCCAGGCATGGTTTAGGTTGGATACTGGGGAAAATTTCTTCATGGAATGATTGCAAGGGGCTGGTGGAGTCACCATCCCTGGAAATGCTCAAAAAACCTATGGATGTGACAACAGGGGACGTGGTTTAGTGGTGAACATGGCAGAGTACCCTCAGTTTCTGCTTTTCCTTCTTTGATTTCACGAGCAGAGGTCTCCACGGTGCTGTCAGACTCGTCTCTTCTGAGCATCATCAGTGAGGCCAGGCAGCTGGTGGACACAGCTTATTTACAGGCCCGAAGGAGGTGAGCCCCTTTGGCATGAGGGTCCCAATATTAAACGGAAATAAGATAAAATATACGTGTTTTTCTCCGTTTTCCAATGCGTGTTTATTATGGAAAAGCCTTTGTTCAAGGAGTCTCCTTGGTGGAGGGATCCTTTTGCCCGGTTTGGCTGCGTTCTGGTGTCTTGTCTCAGTCCCGAGGCCACCCATCATCCCCCTCAGTTATTGCTTCCTCACCTACAATACCACGGGCAGCTCCCACTAGTCCACAGTGGCAGAGACGTTCCAGCCACGTGAAGTCCTCTCCTGGCTGCTGGAGCTGTGCCCCTCTCCAGAAGGACCACAGTTGGACACCTTGTCAGACCCCAGGTATCCTCAGCGGTTGTCCCAAAATGCTGCTTCCAGGCACCAGGATGGTTTGGGACGGGGTCTCTCCACCCACCCTGCAGAAGCAGCGAGACAGAGCCGTGGGACCAGCAGGAGATGGAGCAGGAGCGAGGTTGTCCCTCTCGTCACAGAATGCATCTCGTGACACGCTAAATGTCAAATCTTATCCAGTCACAGCTCGTTGGGCTGGATTTCCACACGACAGAACAAAATTCATTGAGACAAGGAAGTAACGCAGGCTGAAAGTTGGGGATCACAGGGGTTTGTTTGCCAGAACCATCCGAGCTGACGTGCTGAGGTGCAGGTGGAGGTGGGCAGAGCCTGCCTGGGACCCAGCAGTGCTGTCACACCTAATTACACCCAGCCCAGCCCGACAAAGGAGATCTGATTTCAGGCAAGGCACTTCATGGGGCTCTTTTGTGTTCAGCTTGAAGAGGAAACTGGAGGAAAAGTCTGCCGACCCGATGGATTTCCTGAAGCACCTGAAGGATCCCGTAGGAAGAACCAGATCTGCAGTCCGGGCTGCTGATTACATGGAAACCACTTTGAAGCTCCTCAAAAGGAAACTGCATCTCTCTGGGGAGCAGAGATTCAATGTCACAGGTAATGTGGTTTACACCAAGACGTCTTATAAACAGCCAAGAGCAGAAAATGTGCCACGGCGGGAGTGTCAGGGAGCAGCTCTGCCATGACCGGAATATCTGGGAATAAAACCATTCCCCACAACAGCCCTGGGGGGTTTGTGCAGAGCCCTGGGTGTTTTAGCCATCATTTTTGGCATCATCTCCTATCTTTGATGATAAAAAACAGGCCCACAATGAGTGTGATAAAGCTGGGGCAAACTCTCTTCCTGCCAGGAGACTCTGACCAGTGAGACCCATCCATCTTCCACTTCTGGTCCTCACACCTGGGTTGTAGCACCCTCCAAGCTCATCATTTCATTCCCAGGCTAGGATAAAACCTGATGGTGCACCCCATATCCCCCTGGAATGTTGTTCCACACCCACCCAGCTTCCCTAGCCCAGAGGCTGATCCACAGGAGGGTTTAGGCACCGAGGTGGAAAACCCAAACCAGATGTTGTATATCCAAGGGCTCTGATTCAGCCGATTCAAACACCGAGGGGCTAAAACAACAAAAAAGAATGGGATGGGATGTCACTTTACACGGTTTCTCTTGCAGACCTGCTAAGCAGGAAACACAAGGAGATGATTTCCAGAGGCACCGGCTGTGACTTTGAGACTCGTTCCATTAAGTGCCCAAAGCAGGACGTTTATCGGACCATCACTGGGGAGTGCAACAACAGGTGGGATTTCTGTGTGGCCACGGAGGCTCTCAAGTCCACCCTGACCCAGGGCAGGTGGCTCCAGGTCATCTGTGAAAGTGCTTTTCCACAGGGCAAGAAGAGTGAAAGGCTCAGTTTGGTGGTGTCCATAACAAATGGTCCTTTTCCCGACAGGAGAAAGATGTCACTACCACTACAAAGTGTTAGTGTGTCCAAGGCTCCTGATGGTTGAGATAATAAGAGTGTTTGCTCTCCTGGTTGTGCTGCAGAAAACACCCTCGGTGGGGCTCCTCGAACCGCGGGTTTGCTCGCTGGCTGCCGGCCCTGTACGAGGACGGAGTGGCTGTTCCCAGGGGAGCGAGGGAAGGAAGGAGCTACAATGGATTCCCGCTCCCGCTGGTGAGACCCCTTATCCTAACCCAGCCCTCAGAGTGGACACTGCCCCCACTGCACCCAGCAGGGGGGAAAGACTGGTGACATCTGGAGTGTCAACAGGGGGTTTTTGAACCTCAGGAGATGATTTGAGGCTGGTTTTTTACAATTGGGTTATGGTTTGGGGCGGTATTTTTTGCTGGAGGCGGAGATGAGGAAAAGGGTTGGGAATGCTTCGCTAAGAGATTTCCAAAGGGCACATTCCAGGGATTGCTGCGGATCGGGAACACCAGGAGCTGTGTACCAAGTACAAGGGGTGTTCCTCAGCCTCCTCCTTGACTTTCCAGATGTGTGCAGGAGCAAGTTCCAGCTGTAAGAGGCTTTCCATGAAGTTGGGTTTGGCTGAAGAACTCGGAGTCGAAAGGGTGCTAGTCATAAAATCTGTTTGGATAGAGCTGGGGAATGACATGGATCTGTTTAATGCCCTTATCAACTTATCTAAGATCATCCTGTGCATGATCTACAATTGCCTGAAGGGAGGTCCTAGGGAGGTGGGACTTGGCTTCTTCCCCCAGGTGACAAGTGACAGGACCAGTGGAAACGGCCTCAGATTGCACCAGGGAAGGTTCAGGTTGGATATCAGGAAAAATCTCTTCCCTGAGAGAGTGTTTAAACCTTGGAACAGGATTCCCAGAGAGGTGGTGGAGTCACCATCCCTGGAAGAGTTCAAAAAACAGGCAGACATGGCACTTTGATATGGTTTAGGGGACATGGGGGATACTTGATTGAAGGTTGGTCTTGATGACCTTGGAGGTCTTTTCCACCCCAAAAGATTCAGTGATTCTGAGGTCTCCCACGGGGTGTTCGAGAGCTGAAGTCACCGTGGCTGGGACGGTCACACACCTTTGCCCTCCGATTCGCTGCAGGTTCGAAAAGTGTCCAACGAAATCGCTCACACGGCCAACGAGGACGTCACTGCGGACCGAGAGCTCTCTCTGGTCTTCATGCACTGGGGCCAGTGGGTCAACCACGACATAGACCTGGCCCCTGCCAGCGGGGAAGGAGCCAGCCTGGAGCTCCTGTGCCACACCCACTGTGCCTTCAAGCCCCCCTGCTTCCCCATTAAGGTATGGTGGCTCTCCCTCCATCCCACACTCTCTTAAAGCAGCCGAACTGAAGCCCCACGGCTCTCTGAGGCACCACTTGTGTCTGTTGGGTTTAGTTTCCCCCTGATGACCCTCGGCCGGTGAGTTCCGACACCTGCATGCCCTTTGTCCAGTCGGCATCTGCGTGCAATGCCGGGACGTTCACCCGGGAGCAGCTCAACGCCGCCACCTCCTTCATCGACGCCAGCACGGTGTACGGCAGCGATGACGCCCTGGCCAGGAGCCTGAGGAACCTCACCAGCCAGATGGGCCTCATGGCCACCAACCAGGATTTCACGGACGCGGGGCTGGAATTGCTGCCCTTCGAGAATGTGACGAAGAGCGTTTGCGTTCTCACCAACCGGAGCGCCAACATCCCCTGTTTTAAAGCAGGTAAAGGGTTTTAAAGCAGCTCTGGGGTTGTTTTCGAAGTCACAAGCACAGAATCAGGTAGGTTGGAAAAGACCTCTGAGATCATCGAGTCCAACCTTTGACCCAATACCACCATGTCTTCCAGACAATGGACTGAGTGCCACTTCCAGTCTCTTCTTAAACACTTCTAGGGATGATGATTCCACCACCTCTCTGGGCAGCCCTTTCCACAGTCTGATCACTCCTGCAAAGAATTTCTTCCTGATGTCCAACCTAAACCTCAGGTGTCTCTATGTTTGAATGAGGCCCTTCAAGACATGTTTGTATAAGGTGAAAAGCCTGAAAGCAGAAAGACTCTCTCCCAATTAAAAAGAAAAAAAATCAATCAAAAATTGCTTAATCAAAGATAAAAATTGTTTTAATTTCCCCAAAGAGCTGCAGCAAATCATCTTCCTTCTTTTCAAAGGCAGGAGAATCTTTCAATAGAAATTTTCAATGGAATAACCACCAGTGCTTAAAACTTCTCAGGGACCCTTTTTTTCCTGCCTAGAATTCACTCTTCATGAACTGAATGCCAGTTGTCAGCCTGTCGATGCTGAGAAAGTTGGGGCCGTTCAACCCGGAGAAGGGAAGGTTGTGTGGAGACCTCAGCAGCCTTCCAGGTTCTGAAGGGTCTGCTAGGAAGTTTTGTAGGGACTGTCCCCAGAACCTGGAGTGACAGGACAAGGAGTAGTGGCTTAAAACCGAAAAGGGGGAAATTTAGGTTAGATGTGTGGAAGAAGTCCTTCCCTGTGAGGGTGGTGAGGCCCTGACACAGGTTGGGAGCTGCCCCGTCCCTGGGAGTGTCTAAGGCCAGGTTGGACATGAGCAGAGCTCCTTGCTGAGTGAGGAGATGCTCAGTGCCTCTTCCATCAGCTCTCATAGAGTCTTCACGGCATCCCCTTCAGTTTGTTTTGCTTGGAAGGCACCTTAAAGCTCTTCTGGTTCCACCCCTCGCCATGGGCAGGGACACCTTCCACTAGCCCAGGTTGCTTCAAGCCCCATCCAACCTGGCCTTGGACACTTCCAGGGATGGGACAGCCACAGCTTCTCTGCCCAACCTGTGCCAGGGCCTCCTCACCCACCTCCTTTGCTGGAGGTGTTGCAGAGGTGTTGACAACCTGGATGAACCGAGACAAACGTTCCAACTCAGACATCCACAGTGCTGATACAACAGAATTTGTATCTTTGTGGCATGAAAGGAAGACAGACAGGAGATGCTTCACCAAAGCAGACCTCACCACCATGTGCAATATGGCTTAAATTGCCCAAAGCCTCTTCTCCGGTGGTTTTGGGGAAATGGAGAAGGTTTTTTCTGGAATAAAAAACTAGGAAGCTTCACCAGGAGCACTGTCACCAGGAAACACCGTCAGCTGCCACTCACCTGTCCTACCACGGAAACCTCCTGCTGAAACGCAAAGCCCCGCACCAAATTCCCGGGATATTTTCCTTTCCAGGTGACAAACGCGTGACTGAAAACCTGGGACTTTCCGCGATGCACACCGTGTTCCTCCGGGAGCACAACCGCCTGGTAACGGAGCTGAGGGAATTAAATCCCCACTGGGATGGGGAAAAGCTCTTCCAGGAGGCTCGGAAGATCGTGATTGCCATGAACCAGGTATGAGCACTGCTGGCTGGTGTCATCCACACACTGGGGAATGAGAATTCCTCCGGGAAAAGGAGGAAAACTGCACTTTGCGGGATCAGCGGGAGGTGGAAATTGTGAATAAGGACGGCCCGAGCATGAATACTCTATTATTTGACACTGTATTTAATGTATGAATTATTTATCATGTTGAATAGTTTTGCATTTAAAATAGAATCTCCAGATCCATTTGGATCTCCAGATCTCAGTAAGGTTTTAACAGGTGACTGCTTTTGGCAGAGCTCATGTTTTCTGGTGGGTCTCACTTCTCCTGTCCCTCACCTCTCCATTGGAGTGTTGCTGCCCTCAGGAATTGAGTCAACACATCAGCTGAGACGTGTACTTTAAACCTGGGGGAAACACTTGGCAAAGAACTGAGCGATTTGCATTTCTCTTTTAATTAAATTCTTAATTTGCCAAGAACCAGTCACAGCTTAACATTCAAGGGAATTTCCTATCAAAATCTGGCAAAAGGTTAGAAATCTGGTCCGAGTTTTACAGCCACAGAATGGAGAAGATGTCATGAATATTGTTAACAATGGGAGGGTTTTACGAGGACTTATTGATTCAATGAACATGAAAGAATTTTGGTCTAAAACATTAATAATATCTCAAAGTATGTTTGGGGATGGTCCTGTGCTGGGCTGAGGCTTGGACTAGATGGTCCTTGTGGGTCGTACACATGGGGATGATCCTGTGCGGGGCTGAGGGTTGGACTGGGTGGTCCTTGGGGGTCCCTTCCAGCTCAGCATATTCTGTAACTCTGTGATCTGTGAACTTGCTCTGCTTGGTGTTCTCTCAGGTAATAACATACAGGGATTACCTCCCACTTCTCCTCGCCAAGGAGACCACCAAGTGGATCCCTTTGTACGGTGGTTACAAGGAGGACGTGGATCCCTCAGCCTCAAACGTTTTTTCCTTGGCTTTCCGGTTTGGTCACACCTCAGTGCAGCCTTTTGTGTCCCGTCTGGATGACCATTTTCAGCCTTTGGGCTCCTTCTCCCACGTCCCTCTTCATCTGACCTTTTGTGCTACTTGGAGAATTATAATGGAAGGTGAGAATGGGGGGTAGGTGGGGACTGTCCTGGTCTGGTCCTGAGGGTCAGGTGGAGATCAGCTGGTCAGACACACAGAGTGTCCCAGAATCATTAAGGCTGCAAAAGACCTCCAAGTTCATCAAGTCCAATTTTTGACCCATCACCACCTTGTCAACCACACCAGAGCACTGAGTGCCACGTCCAGTCCTTCCTTGAACCCCTCCCAGCTGCACTGGGATGGTGCAGCTGCTCCTGCTGCTCCAGGAGGCTCCCTGTGCCAAATGCCAACCACCAAAATTTAAGTCCCCCATGGCAATGGAAAAGACGTGGACAATCAGACATGAACGGATTCTATCACTGCATTTAATGTTCTCACAAATATCTCTAAATCAATAGCAAAACCTAAACCTTGGATGGACCCCCTTGTAGCAGCACACGCTGGGGACTGGTGGGCTGAGGAGCAGACTGAGAAAGAGTCTTGGAGGACCTGGTGGACAACAAGTGGATTTAGAGCTGTGGGAAGGAAGGCGGAGGGATGGGGAGGGATAGGGAATTTAGTTACTGTCTGAGGTCTCACCTGCTGGCATGTGCCACTGGGAGGGTGGGCAGGCCCTGGCACAGGGTGCCCTGAGAAGCTCTGGCTGCCCCATCCCTGAAGCATCCAAGGCCAGGTTGGACGGGGCTTGGAGCAACCTGGGACAGTGGAAGGTGTCCCTGCCCATGGCAGGAGGTGGAAATGGATGGTCTTTAAGGTCCCTTCCAACCCAAACCACTCTGCGACTCTGTGATTCCATATGGACGTGTTCAAATGGAAATATGGAGCTGAGAAAGCCCCACCCAAGCCAAGCAGACTGTTCCAGCTGCACAAAAGGGACCAGCAAAGCTGCAGCTTGGCCCTAAAAGCCTTCCCTTGGTTTGCAATGGCTGCAGGAGGCATTGACCCCCTGGTCCGGGGCATGGTGGTGGATCATTCGAAGCTGATGAAACAGAACCAGCTGCTCGTCGAGGAGCTCCAGAACCATCTCTTTGAACAGACTGAGGTCATGGGGCTGGATTTAGCAGCCATGAACATGCAACGGGGAAGAGACCACGGCCTTCCAGGTAAGGAGACCCAAATCCTCTGAACAATACCCTGTTCTCTCCTGCTCTTTGTAGCAGCTCCAGGAGCATTCTAAGATTTTCCATTGGGAAGAAACGGTGCCTTGATTTGGGGGTGAAGGGTGGGTGGACAGCCGAACTCGAGGAATAAAAGGTCTCCACATTATAGAAGTTTAAGACAAGGACAAAAGGCTTGGAAATCAAAGATGATAGTTGGGATATTGTGACGAAGAGGGGCAGAGACAGTGGTGTATTGCACGTGGGGTACAGAGGGACAGACACAAGTGACCAAGTTCAGGTCTCACATGGCCTTAGACAGGCCACCAGTGCTTTGTTCTTTGCCCATCAGTGTTTGTTTGGTGTCTCCTGACAGCCCAGAGCTCTGAGAAGAAGTGACTTGCACCCACAGGTGTGACAGCCCCATGTGCTGCAGAAGAAGTGGTGTTTTGGGGTTAGACACCACCAAACATTGCTCTTTTCTAGGACTTTGGTCCTGGAAATTCTGCCCCCCAAAGCTGCATTCACCCTCAGCACCAGAGAGCTCCAACCAACAGGATGAACCTGTAGTCACAAAGACAACCCACATTGTTGGTTTAGTGTGTCCTTTGAGAAAGGACCTTTGAAAACATGGCATTTGTGGTGATTTCCTAGACAAGAGCATCTTCCAGACCCTTTAGTGCCATGAGAAGAAGCAGACATTGCTCACGGGCCAAGGGGTCCTGAGCCAAGGCAGATGGTGGGGGAGGTGGTGGTGGGTCCTGCTCAGCTGCTGCTCCTGCTCTTGCAGGTTACAATGCCTGGAGGGGCTTCTGTGGGCTCTCCCAACCCCGAACTGTAGAAGAATTCTCTGAGGTGCTCGGCAATCGCAAACTGGCCAAGAAGTTCCTGGATGTGTACGGGACACCAGACAACATCGACCTGTGGATCGGGGCCGTCGCAGAGCCCGTGGTCCCCGGGGGCAGGGTCGGACCCCTCCTGGCCTGCATCATCGGCACCCAGTTCAGGAACCTGCGGGATGGGGACAGGTGAGACCAACATTCCCTGGGCCATTGAGTAGGGAGGGAAATGCTGACGTTTCAGGCACCTTATTGATCCAACCCGGTGCTCCCAGCAAGGACCACCCCTTCATTTTAGCCCAGATGCCCAAGGACTCATTTTTGCAGCCCATCCCTCTCAGATCCGTGGGCTGGGGAGCACCAGCTCCAGACCGTGGGGGATCTGCAGAAATCTCTGCTCTCAGGGCATGAAGGGGAGGACAATTCACTGGAGATGCTGCATGGAAGATCTGGCCTTACTGGAGACACCTCTTTCCAAAGGGCTGTGCCTTCTGCCTGGGTGGACCAAGGTGGATCTGAGCAGAGACCCACCTTGGTCACATTGCCGTCTTGGCGAGTAACCAGAGACTCTAAAGTGCTTCTGAAAATGTTATTGCAGGTTCTGGTGGGAGAACCCGGGGGTTTTCACTCCCCAACAGCTGCAAGCACTGAGAAAAATCACGCTGTCCAAGGTGTTCTGTGCCAATACTCGGATCCAAAAGATACCCAGGGATGTGTTCAGGATCAACAGTTACCCTGAGGACTTCGTTGACTGCCAGGAGATCGATGCACTTGACCTCTCACCATGGAAAGATGGAGCTGGGAGTGGCACAAAAGGTACCAGTGCTCTGAGACCGGCCAAAAATAACACATGCCCTACAACATCTCTTCCACACCTAAAAAAAGGAAAGAATTAAGGTTTCCACGATGACTCTGTCCCCAAAAAGGTGATGACCATCCATTCAGCTGCACTCCGACAGCACTGGAGGCACAGGGGTTGTTGGCTGGGTCTCTATGCCTTTCGTCCTCCTTTATTAGCCTGCATCTTCATGTTCAAGTAGATGGAAAATCCCTGAAAATCCAGTGTGTTCTGGCCCTTGTGAATGTGTCCTTCTCTAATAAATTCCAGGACAAACATAGTCTTACCCCACAGGAAAGGTGTCCATGAAAACATCAATTAGAATTAGTCAGCCTGCTCCAAATTCTTTCTCTGCTGCTCCAAGCCCCTGCTCTCCCCTTGCTTTCTTTAAAGCTTTGGAGCATTTTAAGGTATATCTGGAGTGACTTTGCCTCTGTGTGGCCTCACAGACCAGGGGTTTAACACACACACACAGGCAGAGACCATGATGTGTCTTCATCTGAGAGATGGGGACACTCACTGTGTCCTCCTACACTGACACCTTTGGCCATGGGCCCAAAATGATGTGGGAGAACAAGGACTTGCAGAGGGGACTGGATTAGATATTTTTTCCTTCTAAAAACCCTTTTATAGATGACCAGAATACCTGGGGATCACCTGCCCCGTCCTTCTGCAAGGCACTGATCCCAAAGCATCTCCAGGCAGTTCCTGTATGGAGCCTGAGTAACTATTTGAGGGAAACACTATTTGAGGAAAACTACCTGCTTAAAACAGATATTTGCACTTGATGTAAAGGCTAAATTACAGTGGCTTCACCCCAGTCTTTAAGGGATGAGTCCAGCTCACCTTCTCTCTAAACAATATTGTCTCTTTTCTTGTCACTGTCTCATGGTCACCAAAATGTGCTGAGCTGCTTCCTGTGGCTCCTTTATCACCAAACTGGGAGGAAGTTGAAGTGTTTTCGTAACCTGGTTTTGTAACCCGCAGAGAGTGAAATTCCAGGCTGTCAAAAGCAGCTGCTAAAAGTTTAACCTTTTCAAGCACCAAGAAGTTGCCCCCAGCCCCCTCACCCTACGGGCTCTCTGATATCACCAGAGGTACCTGTTGATGAGGCTGGGAGCACCACGGGCTCGGAGCTGCAAGGATACAGGGATGACAAAAACTTGGAGGGGGGAAATAGAGTGTCCAGGAAGGATTTTCTGCCTCTCAGCAACTTTTTCTGCTTCATTGACAGTTTCTGGTCCCACTCACCAGACCAGCATTGGAAACCCCTGACGGTGGAACTGAGCTGCTCCTGGGAAAGCCCTGCTTGGACATCAGGCTCCACTGGCTGCTGTGGAATGAACCTCAGCACGTGGTTTCCCAGAGGGGAGCTCAAGACTGTGGAAACGGTTTTCTTTTCCTGCAATGTGATTTTTATATCATTTGTTTCTAGAAACTTCCAGTTATGCAAATCTTCAGATGGAAGGGCAATGACGTTTTGTTTCTGTTGCCCTGAAAGATTGGTCAGAGGTTTTATGACTCTCTAAAAACATAATTAGGGCAAACTTTTTACTTCCCATCCTGAATGGGTGTCAGACTTGGAGGCTGGAGTACTTGCATTTCAAAATCAAGTTCCTTTTCCTTCGTACCCGCTCAGAAATGATCAAGTTTATAATCTTTATGAAAACATTCCTGATCAACCTGTTTTGCACAACAGCAGGAGCTGCTCAGGCTGTTTCTGATCAGATTTTATTCTCTCTGAAAACACTGACTGTGGCAGCTGTGTCTTGAAGCCCAGAGACAACTTTTATTTTTACAGCCCGCGGGGAACCTCTGTGGTTTGGGTGCTCTGGGCACTAATAAATCCCATCACGTGCACTCATCCGCACTTGGCATTAATCACAGCCTGGGGCAGAGGGGCTGGAAAAGGCCCTGGGGGTGCCGCTCAACAGCAGCTGAACGCGAGCCCAGGTGTGCTCAGGTAGCCAAAAAGGCCAAGGGCACCTGGGCTGTGCCAGCCATGGGGTGGCAGCAGGACCAGGGCAGGGATTGTCCAGCCTGTGCTGCCACTGCTGGGGCACCTCCAGTGCTGTGGCCGGTTCTGGGCCCCTCAGGACAAGACTGGGGGGCTGGAGTGTGTGCAGGGAAGGGAACGGAGCTGGGGAAGGGGCTGGAGCAGCAGGAGCAGCTGAGGGAGCTGGGGGGGCTCAGCCTGGAGAAAAGGAGGCTCAGGGGGGACCTTGTGGCTCTGCAGCTCCCTGACAGGAGGGGGGAGCCGGGGTGGGTCGGGCTCTGCTCCCAGGGAACAGGGACAGGAGCAGAGGGAACGGCCTCAGGTGGGACAGGGCAGGGGCAGGTGGGACATCAGGAGGAATTTCCCCATGGAAAGGGTGGTCAGGCCTTGGAAAGGGCTGCCCAGGGAGGATTGGAGTCCCCATCCCTGGAGGTGCCCAAGGAATGACTGGATGTGGCACTCAGTGCTCTGGGCTGGGGGACAAGGTGGGCTTCAGGCACAAGGTGGACTCGATGACCTTGGAGGTCTTTTCCATCCTCAATGATTCTGTGATTCTGTCATCTTGTTGGTCAAACTTGTGTCCAAAACATTCTTTGGCTGTGGTCCGCAGTTAAACATAGCAGCATAAAAAAGCAAACCATCAGCTGGCTGGTGCATAAAGCACAAGAATTAGAGCTAAAAATCCATCCCCTGCCTGGGATGATCACTCCCAAAACATTATTAAGTCAATAAATACCAAAGATGTAAAAATTATATGAAGTTTCCATCCTCCTTGGCACGACTGGGAGGGAAGGAGGGGACTGGGAGCAGCCTAAGGCAGAGCCATGGGTGAAGCTTGTGTTTAGAGCAGGTGGCTCTGTGGTGAAGAAAAATGAAGGAGATGCTTGGTAGAACCCCAGGGCTGCAGCATCAACGTATGAACTTTGCCATGGGATGTGCTCCCAGGTCATGTCCATCTCGTCCCAGTGCCCCACTGCCCACCCACAGCCTGGGGAGCCCCCCTGGGGCTGGGGGAACAGTGGGTTTGGGGACCATGCAGCTCCAGGAGTGCCCAGCACACAGGGAGCTGAGAAAGGCCGTGGTGGCCCTGGGCGGAGGAAGGCAAGACATCACACAGAGAAGATGGGGCAGAACAGGCAGGTTTCAGAAATCAGGAGCTGCCACTTGCAGAGTGTTGTCTGAGTCGAAAAATACGGAGGTTGTGCTAAAAATCAAGAGGTTATCACAGATCATCACAGAATCATTATGGTTGGGAAAGCCCTCTAAGATCGTGGACTCCATTAACCCAGCACTGCCAGGCCCACCACTAAACTGTGTCCCTCAGCACCACGTCTGTTTGTTTTCTGAGCGACGCCAGGGATGGTGATTCCATCAGGGCACACAATTAAGAAACATATTCCTGAGGTTTGCCTCTGCTTTCAGAGTCCCCAGGCACGTTTCTCTCATACTTTCAAGATCTGCCCACCCAAAACCTTGCTTTGCTTAGAAGGAAGGCTGAAACTCCCAAAGAAAGCACCAAGCCCTGCTGACATGTAAGGGCTTTAATTCCCCTCTCCCAAAGCTGCCTTGGCTTCTGCCCAAAGCCTCCCTACAGAAAAGGTGGGAGACAAAAGTTTCTCCTGAGTGTTCTTCCAGGGGAATGGGACAGCTCTCCAACTTCCTCAGGCAGGATGGCCACAGGCTTGGGCTAAATGTCTCCACCTTGTTGGCTCTGAAGAGGAGAAGGTGGTTGTAAGCAGGCAGTGATGATCACAGGAAGGATCCGGCTCTGCCCGGGGTTCCGTGGTTATGAGGACAGGAATGTCCAGCTGTCCACTGTGTGTGTGTCCATGCAGGTGGCACAGTTCCCTGGCAGGAACATGGCAAGCCCCTCACCACCTCCACTGGGAAGGTTCTCTTCCTTGGTGGACATTTTGCCTGTCTCTGGTATGTCAGGGTTGCAATCCACGGCTGTTTCTGCTGCCAGACCTTCCTGTGGTTGCCGTGGCCTCCCCCTCAGCTGGAGCTGGGAGATGGGATCACTGATGGGAAGCTCCGTTTGTCATTCCCGACATCCCGTGGTAGGTGGTGAGCATGGAGTCACGGACCTGCGCCGTGAGCTTGGGGACATCGTCTGGGCCCAGGTCGAGGGTCTCCACTTCTGGCAGGATCTGGATGAAGAGTTTTCCTGGGAGAGTGAGACAGGAGGGTGAGAGAGGGGGAACAAAACGTGTGAGTGATGTAGAAGAGCAGGAGAAGATGCAGCAGGAGGACTGGTGCCAGCCAAGGAACCAGAGGCTCCAGAGGGAAATGCCCTTGTTCACACCAAGGGTGGTGTGGGAACACAGCCACGTCCCAAAAACCCAAACCAGGCTTTTCCCAGCCACAAGAGTCAAAAACATGGAAATAGGTGAATCTCTCCTCAAATCCAATGCGATGTTTCATGTAGAATGGGTTTTCACAGTGGAAAGACCTCAGGGTCTGTGTAGACCACAGCAAGGAGAAGGAGATGTCTGCAACACGACATCTCCGAACTCAACCTGGCCATGCTCTGATCTATCTATAACGAACTCAGCAAGTTGACCTTGCTTCAAGCAAAAGGTTCAGCTCCTTCAGAGATCCCTCCCCACAGGGAAGTGGTGGGAAGAAATCCCTGCTCGTGGTCCTGTGGACCTCCAGGTGAGGGAACATTTCCAGGACCAGAAGGCTTTTGTGTGTGAGGAACAGAGAGGATCAACCCGGCAGGTGAAAGATGAGAGTTTGTCACTGGCACTGCTCTCATATCCAGGTCTCTGCCTGTGAGGCAATGACTGCACCCAGGCACAACAATGGCAGGAATGAGAATTCCAGATGCAAATCCTCCCCTTAGGAAACAGCAGGGCTGCCCCGGGGAAGGGTGGGAAGTGGCCGGAGCCTCTTTTGGGGTGGGTGGCAGCAAAGGGAGCAGAGGAACAGGATGGATTGATTTTCTCGGTTGGAATTTGCAACATCTTTCTCTGCATTTTCCATCTGAAACCCAAGACTTGTGGGATTTTATTTTCCCCCATGAAGTTTTCTCAGCGACCAGCAGAAATTCCTGTCTCCACAAAAGGACGCAACATGGGGAGCGGGAGGACACACATTCTCAGGGTGACTTTTGCCGAGATCTCCATGTTCGGTTTTGTTTCCCAACTCCCCAAGAACCTGAAGATCCAAGGGCAACATGGTGGGGCCAGGGGTCGGACCCGCCTCAGGACTCTGCTGCTTCTCTAGGTCCTCTCAGATTTTCCAAGAAATCCAATGGGAGACTCAAAGTGATGCCTGAAATCTCCCTTTTCCAACCAAGAAGACCCACACTGCTGTAGCCTGGCTGCCGTCTCCACATCACGCTCTGCCCACCCACCTCATGGCTCCAAGGCCTGAGCTCCACCAACACCCAAACCCTTCTTCAGCCCAGGTCATCCTCACCTGGGGTAAATCTCTTCTCCTTGTGGCTGTAGAAGCTGTTGTAGGAAGAGAACACCACGGGAATAATGGGGACCTGGAGGGGAGACAATCTACAGTGAATACACACATTTACAGGGAATATTCACATTTACAGGGAATATTCACATTTACAATGAATATTCACGTTTGCCCATCTCTCCCCCAGAATGTTTTCGGGTGAATTCTGCACCTTGCTGATAATTGTCCCCATCAGCCTCCCAGCAGACACTCAGAGGGCTATTGGGGTATTTAGATCATTTAATGGTTTGTCCTCACTATTGGTTTTTCCATTTTCATCTCCGCATGTAATCCCAGCTCTTGTGGGTTGGCAAATCAGTCGATGCAAAGGCCAGCTCAGCAGAAAATTCCCTGGCCAAGTCCTGGGCTCTTGTCAAGGTTCCTCCCCTTTTTTTCCCAAGCTGTCAGGAAGGTTTTCCACTCGTCCCAGAAACAGCCCTGTCCTGTGCCACCCACAAACTCCTCGTGTGTTCGTCCCACAGGGGACTCAGGGACCAGGAGCCTGGTTGGCTGGTGGGGCATGGGAGGCAAACCACGCTCCAAGGAGCAGGAGGAAGGTGGGTCTCACCTGGGCTTTCACAGCCAGCTGGAAGGCCCCGCGTTTGAAGGGCAACATGGATCCCCCGTGGTTGCGAGTTCCTTCAGGGAAGATCAGGACACGTAGCTGCAGAAGGGAGAAGACACTGAGGTGGAGGGACCTCCAGGTATTATTCTAAGCCACTGTTCTAAGCCACTGTGGTCCCCTGGGACTGCTTTGTGTGCTCCTGACCTGACCGTGGACACATTGAGCCCACCAGATGCTCTTACTCTGCTCTGCTCAGTGCCCAGCCCCAAGACCAAGATCCCTATCCCCCCACCCCAAGGCTCATGTTTTCCAGAGGTTCCTCACCAGCCTCCTCCCCACTCACGTTGTCCTTGTGCAGGGACTGCGCCACCTCTGTCAGGGTGTTGATGGAGCCCTCCCTGTTCCTGCGGTCGATGAAGATGATTCCTGCCAGCCAGCACGCCAGCCCGAACGTGCCCATGTACAGGATCTCCTTCTTCGCGATGGGCACACAGCGACGTGGCAAGATCTCCATCATCACTGCAGGGGGAACGAGGGCAGAGCAAGTTGTCATCTGCACTCAGGGTTCCTCAAGATTCTGAGGTACGCCGCCCTGCTCCAGGAGATACCGTGCCTGCAGTTTCATCGACCTGCAGATTTCCTGGGAAAGGGATTCTGGGGTCTCCAAACCACTTAAAGGAGGACTGTTGCTGGCACTGAAGGAGAGCAGCTGTGATGTGGCTGTGGTCAGCTGGCAGTCTTGTCCTCATTCCCTTGGCGAAGTTGATGTAGCTTTAAAGTACCTCTAATGCCCTGGAGATCAAACCTGCCTCTAATGCCCTGGAGGTCAGATCTTCCTCTAATGCCCTGGAGATCAAACCTGCCTCTAATACCCTGGAGGTCAAACCTGCCTCTAATGCCCTGGAGGTCAGATCTTCCTCTAATGCCCTGGAGATCAAACCTGCCTCTAATGCCCTGGAGGTCAGACCTGTCTCTAATACCCTAGAAATCAGCCCTGGCTTGGGGCAGGCTGGTACAGGACTATGTGACAACCACTCCTGCACTTGGGATTTGGCACATCCCACCCCTACAAACCCCTGGGGCCGGGAGCAGGAGGCAGGATCACCACATACCCATGATGTCAAGGGAGGTCTGGTGGTTCAGCACCAACACGAAAGGTTTCGTAGTCCTCAGGTTCTCCCTGCCCTTCACCACTACCTGAATACCAAAGATGTATTTGAGTGGCAGGAGCAATGCACGGAAAATCCTGGAAAAGAGGAGTGGGCATGAGCCAAAGAGACGCTGAAACTGGATAAAGGGACCAAACACTGTTCATCCAAACCATCCCACCTCAGGCACTGAGGTGTTCATCCCACCTCATCCCACCGCTGCTCCTGCAGAGCAGCCTGTTTGTCCACAGACCCAGATTCCACCCAGGGCTTGGAGAACAGCTAGTGATCCTCTACAGCTTATCACTTCATTAGAGAACATAGATGCATCTACCAGGGGTCCTTCCAGCCATACAAAACCAATGATCCAGCAACTGGATCTACAGAAATTCCACGGATCAACCAAATATTCCACCATATCCCAAGTGACAGCCCAGCTTTGTACTCTGCTTCCCTTCCCACCTTGTGGAATCAAATACAGGCTGCAATAAACCTGTGCTTGACTCTGCTGTTGCCCAGGCTGTGGAAAGAGAGGGGTTTGCCTCTAGGGGACATCAGGCTCCAATTCTGGGAGCCCTATTTTAAGAGATATTGGTAAAATAAAAAAAAAACAAAAAAACCAACAAAAAGTCAGGCACCACAGTCAAACAGTGAGGAAAACTTCTCAAAGCAAAAGAAAGACGCTCAGTGAGGAGATGTGAATTCCCACTGGAGCAGAGGACAGCGGAGCAGTAAATCCTGCCTCTGCAGCACTTCGGGAGGGTGCCAGCACCACACTGGCATGTGCCAGGGTCAGCTTCTTGTCCCCACACCCTGATGTCCACCCTGCTGCTCACACCTGTACACCCACCATGCAGCCTCCAGGTGAATCCTCAGCTTGTTGGGGAGCCTGGAGAGAGGGGGTGGGCAGCGAGGGGATGGGCTGAGGGACTGCCAGACCTGGGGACACCGCTGTCATTGCAGTGCTGGGGACACCGGTGACAGCGCAGGTGCCAGCACTGCACTGTGGCAACGTCTGCTTGCGCCCACTCAAGTTGGGACTAGCCCAGAACAGAGTTGGGAAAGAGAAAAGCACCTGCAGCGGATTTCTCAACACAGCTTGGAAAGGGAATGCTCGGCCATGGGAGAGAGGGAAATACAGCTCCCAGGACCAGATGAAAGGACTTTAATAAAGACAGCAACTTACTGTACCTGTGCACTGCATTCAGCTTGTTGGCATTACCTACTTCGACAAATACACGTCACCTTTTCCATCCTTTCCTTCCACAACTCCTTATTCCTTCTCTCAACCCAAACCCAACAGTGAAACTCACCCCCCTTCACTGAATTACAGGACCTGCCAACTAATTCCTCCCCACCGCAGCACAGCTCCAGGCCCCCCCAAACAAACCACTGGGTAGAGTGGTGTCCACCAACGCCCAGAGCAGAAAGAAGCCGTGGCCAACTCACACCATGTTCTCCACATTGCGTCCACGAGGAATGCTGAGGAAAACTATCACAGTGCTCACGGCGAAGATCCACAGCTTATAGAAGGTCATCTTGCAGAAGAACCTGAATGAAGGTTTCACCTGGTAAAGGACTAGAAATGCAACGAAGAGACAAGTAAAGGGGTAGTGAAGCAGGAAAAGCTCCATCCTTCCAGCCCGGAGTGTGTTTGCACGGAGCAGTGAACGAATCACGAGGTGTTGTGGAGCAGAGCTGAGATTCCCTGGGGCAGCTCCATGTGGGTGGTGCAAAGCTGGAAGGAGGTTTGGGAGCGATGCTCCAGCCCGGCTGTGCCTCCCGCTCGGAGCTCAGCTCGCCGTGGAAAGCCGGTTTAGCAAGGACAGCCTGGCAGCTCGGGTGGCAGGAGGGGCAAACACGCAATGGCAAAGCTGCCTGTGGGCAGGGGCTCTGTGAGTCTGGGCTGGCACATGCCTGCAGTGCCAGCCCCTCTTCTGGAGGGCTCTGGGAATAGGGATCCTGAGGTGTTTGGAGAAAATCTCCAATGGGAGGCAGTGGGATGTGTCAGACAGCACACAGCCTGGGCAGGGGGCAGTAGGTTTAGATGGGATACTGGGAAGAAATTCCTCCCTGGGAGGGTGGGCAGGCCCTGGCACAGGTTGGGCAGAGAAGCTGTGGCTGCCCCTGGATCCCTGGAAGTGTCCAAGGCCAGGTTGGAGCAAGCTGGGGTAGCTGGAGATATCCCTGCCCATGACAAGAGGTGGAATAAGATGAGCTTTAATGCCCCATCCCACTCAAACCATTGTGGGGTTCTACAACCCTGGGCTGTCTCTGCTGAGCCCCACCGAGTGATGTGGCTGCAGGATGGGCAGGCACTCAGAAATCAGGGAGGAGAGGAAGAGGTCCAGTGATCCCAGCACCACACATCCAGGCACTGGAGGGACCAAGCGGAGCAACTGGACATTCCACACGCAGACCGGGAAAAGTGGGAGTAGTGCCACAAGTCTGGACGAAAAGCCAAGCACAGCAGGGGCAGCTCATCCCGGGGTTTTCACGGCTGCAGGCAGGCACGTGTTCAGACAGCACCCGCATGAGCAAGGAGGGAAGCAGGAAAATGCAAGTTTTTTGGGACTGCTCCAGCCGCATTTCATCTCCTAAAAGCAGAGTGTGAAAAGGATCTTTGCAATAGATGGAACGACGGGGCTGAAAAACAAACCTCGTGTGATTCATCATCTGCAGAACAGGCCTTGCTCTGGCACTTCAGAGGGGCAGCAATATTAAATAATTAATGTTTAATAATATTTCATTGCAGCCAGGACTGAAAGCTGTAGGCTCTAGAAGGGGAATACTCCAAGGACCCATGAAACCACTCTGACCATCACCTGAAGAACCAGGTCAAAGCCTTGAGGACAATAAAGTGGGCAAGACTGAGTGATATTTCACTGAGAAACAGGATCATTTCAGAAGGCGTTGCCTGTGCCCTCTGCTGCTGTGGCTGCTCCAGGGACCACCCTTCTGTCTGGAGAGCAGTGGCTGCAGCCTCTCTGCTCAGCTCTCCCAAGGCTCCCCTGCAACCAGAGGAGAGGCAACCAAAGCTTTTCCCACAGCCTCTGTGCTCTTCCAGCACATGGAAAAGCCCAGCATCCCATATTCCTGCACCCCCTGGACTGGTGCTGCAGAGACCAGGTCTCTTTTGGAACTGGTTTATGGAGACCAACCACAGGCGCCTGGTGCTTCTCAAGGTCTAATCCAGCCAACAGGTCCCTTCCTGGTGCCTCTTAAGCTCTCCTATATCTGATTAGTATAAATTATGGCCTTTTGTAATTGGGTGAAGGTTGATTTGATCACAACTGGTTTATCCTGAGCTGCCAGGAGAGACCTTCCTGAAATGTAATGCAGGTGAAAGGAGTGGAATGTCTGTCCTGCAAGGATGGACGTGGCTCCCAAACCAAACCTGCTGTGTTCAGGTTCCTGATACAGGAGGAACATCTGGCCCAACTCTGCCCACACCAACCCACCCGGAACGTCTGTGGGCAGGGCAGTGTGCAGGTTCACAAACCACTGCAAAGCTTTATTTTTAAGTCACTGATGGTAATTCTCAAGGACTTTCACAGAATCAGAGGATCATCAAAGCTGGAAAAGACCTCCAAGACAATCAAGTCCACCCTGTGCCCGATGCCCACCTTGTCCCCCAGCCCAGGGCACTGAGTGCCACATCCAGTCGTTCCTTGGACACCTCCAGGGATGGGGACTCCAAACCTCCCTGGGCAGCTCCTTCCAATGCCTGACCACCCTTTCCATGGAGAAATTTTTCTGATATCCAACCTAAACCTCCCCTGGTGCAGCTTGAGCTCCTGTCCCTTGTTCCTGGAGCAGAGCCCGACCCCACCCAGCTCCCTCCTCCTATCAGGGGGTTGCAGAGAGAAAAAGTCTGTGATTTGGGGCTTCCAAGAGCAGGGGAGTGTCTCTGATGAGAATGGGAAAAGCCAAAGACATAAAGCAACAAGAAAACCCCACCATTCCCAGTTCTCCACGGAGGGACAGCGAGCTCGGCTCTGACACAACCTTTGGGTTCCAAACCCACAGACTCCAAAATGCCCAGCTCTGATTTCCCTGTGTCGCAAGCCCAGCTCCTGGATCCACCACACTTCCGTTGCAGAAGCCGTCCGCTCTTGCCTAACTTGCAAGGTGTTTTCGGAAAGAACAGCCCTAATGAGGCTCCCAGTTTCCAGACTAAGTGGATCCAAGCCCAGTTAACTCCCTTTTGCCCCTGGGTCTTTGCACCCTTTCCAGAATCTGGCTTCATTTCAGTGACTCTGAGATAAGGAGAGGAGGGTCTTGCTCACACCGTGAGCTTTCATCACCCAGCTTTAATGACTCTCCTATTCCCCAGCTCTGCTCAGCCACACGTGGGCCAGGAGAGAGAGGAGGAGGCAGGGAGAGGGATCTGATCCGGTGGGAAAAGGCAAAGAACATGGTCTTGTTCACCATAAACAAATGAAGAACGTGGATTGCTGCCAGCACAGCGAAGTGAAAAGAGCAGAGCTGGCTCCTAAAGGCAAAGCAAAGATTTCAGGACAAAACCGAAGGACTCCGTTCTGAAATGGGAGCGATTCCCACTGGAAATTACTGTCCGAAATAGCTCCACTGGAACAGACTGGAACATCTCTGCTCTGTGGGGACCAGGGACAGCACCCAGGGAAGGGCTGGAGCTGTGTCAGGGCAGGGTCAGGTTGGATCTCAGCAAAAGGTCCTTCCCCCAGAGGGTGGTGGGCACTGCCCAGGCTCCCCGGGGCAGTGGGCACAGCCCCAAGGCTGCCAGAGCTCCAGGAGGGTTTGGATGATGCTCTGGGGCACAGGGGGAATTGTTGGGGTGTCCCTGCAGGGCCAAGAGCTGGACCCCTTTGGGATCCCTTAAACATCCATATAACATTCAGTTTTACAAGGCACAGATTAGCTTTGGGTACCTATTTATGAGCAAAGACATGGCTGGATGTGTCTGTAATGGCAGAGAAGGGTTTTTACAAGAAAAGGTGTTCTGAGTCATGAAGATTTCCAGGACATCCAGACAGCCCTGCCAGCAACAGAGTGCTGGACCATCCTGTGCTGCAGGACTTGCACCCATGGGATAACTCACAGCCAGCTGAGCTCTGGCTGGAAAGTAAAACAGTTCATCCCTGCGAATCACAGAGAAACTGGAGTGGGAAAGGACACCTGGAGGTCTGCAGGGCAACCAGCTACTCAGGGCAGGGTGAACTCCAAACCCAGCCAGCTCGCTCAGGGCCTAGAGAACCCCCAGGGATGGAGATCCCACCAACTCTCTGATCCCCGTGTCCACATCGCACCACTATCCCAGGGAATAATGATTTCCTTTGTCTCAAGGGAATTTCCCTTCTTGTAACCGGAGTCTGTTCCCTCTGGTCCTTTCACTCTGGGAAGTGTTTGGCTTCACAGCTATTCCTTAGGAAGGGGCAGTCTGAAATCACTGCCCTCCTCTCCTCCAGACTGAGCACCTCCCACCCATCCATGCTGACTCCCTTGTAGCTCCAGCACCAGGAGCCCAGCCCGGACACGGAGGGAACTTCTGCGCACTCCAGGGCATGGCTGGTGCTTTCTGCCTTCCAAAGGTGCCCAGGCCGGTGTTTCCCAGCCCACACCACCCTCAGCCCCTCCATCCCAGCCAGTGTTGGCAGCACTTGGTCTCCATCTCTCTTCTTCCTCTCCAAGGTTCTCCCAGAGGCTCTTCCCACCTTGAAAGTGGTGAGGAGGAATTGTTGTCAAGTGTTTGTTGGAACTACATCCTGCCCTGGCCCTTCCACAGTTCCATATCACATGGATTCTTTCTCCAACAGGATTCTGGAACCACCTTTTCCTACCATTCCCACCGAAATCCTCCCACCATCCTCCACTCACCTGTGGCTGCTACACCTTTAACAAAGAGCAAGGAAACCTTTTGGCTTCAGCCCAGAACTGCAGTTTATTGAGCAATGGCAGGATACAAAGGCAGGGGAAAGTGGGTTTCATCCCTTCCAGGAAAAGATGTTAAGGGGACAAAGCTGGAGTGAAACCAGGTTAGCTTTTACTTTCTTGTGGGTTTAGATGGTTCTTACGTTTGCCAGGACACATCCCACCAGCTCCACAGCCCAGGGATAAATCACTCTGGCTCGTGCCAGGCTGCAGGAATAACTTGTCACAGATTTTTGTCACAATGCCTTGGGAATTCTGGACTAAGGGCAAAAAAGGGTGAGAAAACAGCTCTCTCCATGTGGACAATTTCTTCCTTCCATCTTGGAGCCAAACCTGACACAGGGCATTTTAGACAAAGCTGTCTTGGGTGCAGGACAGCTATTTCTGCTTCCCACAAGGGCATCCTGACATTGGGGGACAAAAAAAAATTGGAGAGCAAGAATCAGCGTCATTCCAGTGCCCTGGATCTTTCTGTGGGGGTGGAAAAACCTGAAAGAAGGGTCCAAACCGTGTGCTGGTGAAACACAGCGTGTGGTTCTACAACATAAGCCAGCAGTTGGTGTTGTTTGGAATCAGCCTCTGGATAACTCATTCCGTTTGGCTTTGTGACGTGGAGCGATTTCACAGATGTGGGACACCTCTCCAGGAAGTTCTTCATTGCTGGACTCCATCCCACTGGAAAGGTTTGGTGCAAACTAAGCTGAGCAAATGAGGGCGACTGTGCTCAAGCATTGCAGGCAGGAAAAGCACAAACACAGTAAAAATAATAATAATAATAAATCCCAAGTCCAGACTTCTGGGGAATCCTCAGTGTTCAGCATTTAAAGTCCTCGGAATCTTCTTCTAGAGGAGATAAAAAGCAATGTGTTAACAGAGAAGGACTTACCATAGGTGTCAGCAAAGGAAGGGTGGTGCTTTGGTAGGAAAAGGCACTGGAGCAGGCTGCTTTTCCCAAGGGAGAGCCACTCTTCCCTACATCTGCTTCCCAGGGAGTTCAGAGAGCATTTTGGAAGGAAAGCATTAAACATCCAGATTTTATAAATCCTGAAGGCAGAGGGAAATAATGTAACTATAGGCAAAAACTACACAAGCAGAAAGCAGATTCCAAGATCCCTTCCACAGAGTGGGAATCTCTGTTCCAGTGAAGAGCTGCTTTGGGGCACCCCAGGAGACAGCTCAGGGTGTGCTACGGACAGACCAACCACCCAGACAGACAGACCAGCCTTCCCAGTTTGGACATTGCTGAAAAGCACAGGAATCGACAGCAAAGAGCTAAACTGGAAGGGCTTTTAATCAGAAAAAAATCCCAGGGTGGTTCAGACTGGAAGGGACCATAGTGGGGCATCTGGTCCCACCTCCCTGCTCCAGCAGGGCCATCCCAGAGCACACGGCACAGGAGTGTGTCCAGAGGGCTCTGGAATATCCCCAGGGAGGAGGGTCCACTCCCTCCCCGGGCAGCCTCTTCAGGGCTGGCTCACTGCACAGGGAAGAAGTTCTCCCTCCTGGCCAGGTGGAACTTGCTGGGCATCAGTTCCTGCCCGTCCCTCTTGTGCCAGGGCTGGGCCCCCCGAGCAGAGCCTGGTCCGTGCTCTGCCCCCTCCCTGCAGGCACTGCCACACATGGGCAGGTCCCTCTCAGAGTGTCCTCTGGAGGCTGAACAGCCCCAGCTCCCTCAGCCTGCCCCGCGAAGAATCCCAGAACAGGGCGCTTGGCTTGGGCTTGCGATGCCAATGCCGGGAGAATCTGCATTTTGGAGGAGCCACTCACAGAACACCTGATGAAACGCAGTTTCCAAACAAGTCCTAGAGCTGTTCCTGGCACACGGACCCAGCCCCTGTTAGTCAGCTCAGTTTGCAGCCTCAGGAGCTGTTGGAAGTGCTCACCTTGCTCCTCGGTTCTCCTCGACTTCCAGGCTCTGAGGTCCAGCTTCGGGATCCGACTGCAGCTCACAAAGCCATGGGGGTACCTGTTAGCCCTGAAGATGTGCCTTGAGACCTTGGTGATGTGGGTGTTGTCGCATATTATTCGCGACAGGGACACTTTGGCCAGGGCACAGCGCTGCCGGGGGGTGAAAACCCCGCGGTTCTGCCACCAAAACCTGCAGGACAAAGGAGAAGACACAACAGATTTTTGCCTTCAGGCTTCTTGACATTCAGGGCTCCCACATTAACACCAATAACACAGTCCTGTTGGGAAGAACGAATTTAAATTTCTCTCATTTAAATGAAGAGCCCTGACTCACCAGCTGGATAATTGAATTTGGGGGTTTTTTTGGCTGCAAGTGAATTAATTGCCCTGTGCTCCCTGAGATGAGGCACAGGCACCCCTTTCAAGCAGGAAAGGCTGTGCAGGCTGTGCTCACAAGCCATGCTGGAACCAGCCCTATAATTACTCAATTTTTTAAAAAAAGGGTTTGTTTCCTGCCATAAGAACAGGATTTCTAGGCTGTTTGCCTCTCAGCTCCCAACGCTGGGCTTTGAGCTCACCCGAAGCCTTTCTAGGCAGAACCGTTTCCCAGAAACAGGGGGTGTGATCCCGTTTTCAGGCAGTATTGCTGGCAGGAACGGGGATCTTGCTCCAGAAACGCAGCTTAAACTGGGGCACACAATTCCCTGCTGCACCTGATGCCCCTGAGCGACCTCGGGGAGGAGGAGGAATTCAGGGTTGTTGAAAGCTCAGTGTTGCTGAAGTGATTTTGGCTGACGAGAAAACCCCAACCCACAGCCCAGTGCAAGCAAAGACCAAGCCCTGCTACGTGTCAGACCCGGGGAGGGGGGGGGGAAAGAAATAGTGAGAAATCACCTCCAAACCCCCTGGGAAGCGCAGAAGACACTGAGATGGACAAAGCTGGGCATTGCAAGCTCAGAATTCGGGAGGTGAACTGATGTTTGACTTTTGCAGGCGCAGCAGAGAGGGGACAGGGATGCTGCTTGGGCTGAGCTGGGATTTAACCAAGAGGGAACATTTCACCTCTTTTACGTGGCCTGGAAGTGTGTCCGTCCTTCAGCACCACCCCTTGGTCTGCAGGCAAATTCTCAAAGCCACCACGTCAGCAGACACCGAGCAGCTGCTCCCGGGGCCATGTGTTTGGACCTGACAGATCTTTCTCTAACTGGGGAAGGCAATCCATGCAGATCCTGGTTTTCCCACCACTAGAGCTGCACCTGTTGTCCTTGTTAAGGTATTGGTGTGTTCCCTTCCTGCTGGAGGGAGCTGCTGGTTGAACACACAGCAAGGGGGGCACCTTGAGAGCACTGAGTTGAGGGAGGAAAAAAGGTCACGCTGGGTGTGAACCATTGATGTGGAGAAGGACAACCCAGTTTGAACAAGTGAACAGGCTGAGAGTGACAACACTTGGCTGGGAAGGGACCTCAGCCCAGGATCTCAACCATCAGCCAGGGAAGAGGAACGCCACCAGAAAGGGGAAGAAACCTTTGGAGCAGCACTGAAAAGAAGAGCAATGAACAGCTGGGAGATTCTAGATCTGCATAAACTCCGGTGTCCCTCTGTCCTTCGGGGTTGGAGTCACCAGATCCCCTCTTACCTGTCCCCATCGCGGATATTCCTGAACTGGGTGCCAATGAGACAAGCCATGAGAGGCCCAACCCTGCCTCCCTTCACGAAGGGCTCCGCAAGGGCCCCGATCCAAATGTCAATATTCTTGGGGGTCCCGTAGAGTTGCAGGAACTTCCTTGCCAGATCCCGATTCCTCAACACTCGCCCAAGTGACTTCACTCCAGAAGGTTGTGAGAGCCCACAGAACTGTCTCCAGGAGTTGTAACCTGCAAGGAGTTGGGGATCAGAGACAGAGCAGTAACGTGGTACCCCCTCCTGGAGAGACCTTTTCCTCTCTTTCCCAAAGCTGGGACACAGGTAGGGCCCCAAAATACTCAAAGCATTGCTTTATATTTCTGTTCATTCCATGGAATTCCCACTCCTCCACAGCCAGCTCCTCCTGCCTGGTCTCTCAATGCTGTTTTGGGAGGGCCATGTCTTTGGTGGGAGATGTTCCACCACCTTCCAGTGCTGTTCTGTTCCGCTCAGCAGGGATGCAGGTGTCCATGCAAAGGCTCCAGAGCGATGCTGTGGCCAAAACAACCTCCTGGTGATGGGATTGAGGAGCTCTGGGAGACCCCTGCCCTGCTGAAGCTGCAGCAGAGCCAGAGCAGTGACCACAGGGAATTTCAAACAACAAAGCAGACCCGTGTGTGTGTGTGTCTTCTCCTCACCCTGTGCTGTGGGTGCTCAGATGAAGGGTCTGGGAATGTAAAATGTCTGCCTGGTCTTCACTGTGAGCCAGGACCTTGTTGGAGCTCAGGTATCTTCAGACTGAGCTCACAAAACCAACTGACGCTGCCTTCATTGAAAGTGAGCCTGGACAAGATGAGAATGGTCCCTCTTTGTGGACAACGGGACAGTGGCCAAGTGTGTCGTCATCCCACACCACACAGCCCAAGTTACCTCAGCCATCAGGCTTGGCCAGCTCGCCTAATCTTTCCTGTGCCGCAAACAGGCAAAAATCCCCCAGGCCACAAGTGGTGCATAACCCTGCAGCTTGGTGGACAATTCTGCAGCTTGGTGGACAGGCCACCTGCTTGGCAGAGGGCAATTTGCATCTCAGTGTCTTATCAAATGGTCCCTTATTAAGTAGAGGGGAAATGTGTGGAGCACAGATGAATCCTCCTCCTGCCAAGGCTGTTGGGTGAAGAGATGAGATGATGGTGCAGCAAACGCCTCTGCTGTGAGCAGGATGCCATAGAATCAGGGGATGGTTTGGGTTGGAATGGACCCTCAAGACCATCTCATTCCACCCCTGCCATGGGCAGGAACACCTCACACTAGCCCAGGTTGCTCCAAGCCCCGTCCAAGCTGGACACTTGCAGAGATGGGGCAGCCACAGCTTCTCTGGGTAGGATTTCCCTCCCAGGGAAGGATTTCTCCCCAGTGTCCCATCTAAACCTACTGTCCTGTGTCAGAAAAATGGGGATAATTAGGAGGAAAAGACACATCTTATGGTGCCTGGATGACACCATTATCAAGCAATCCGGGAGACTGGGAATTTGCTTCATCCAAAAATTAATTAGAAAGGTTTTTCTGACCCGGCTATGCCATCACCATCAGGAGGAGAGCAGCACTCGAGGTGGCTGAGACCCAAAACCGAACACAAACTCACTAGAAAAACATTCAGCTCCACCACACCAGGTCTGGAGTCAGAGCTCGAAACTCAGCATTTGTGGTTCCGATCGGGTTCTGCACAGTGTCATTCCTACATAAAGCATGGAAAAATCCCCAACCCCCCGGCATCCAGCTCACGTTTCATCCCAGTTTCAGAGTGATCCGTGTTGCATCTCCCAGGATTTACTGACACGGCAGCTCCGGGCGCTTACATCACACTAATAACACTGTTGGGCAACGACCCACCCAGGAGCCAGCTGTGGAGTCCCATCAACAGCCTATTTCTCAAGACCTTCTTGCAATGCCATCACACTGGTTTTGCACCTTGCAGAGCCCTGAGAGTGGTTCTGACATGCCTTATGTTTTGGGACATGGTCTTTGTAGAGAAATTACGATGAGGTTTTCCTTACATATTGGAATCTGTTCTTCCAGTTGTGTGTGGTTGAGCTGGACCACTAGAGATGTTTGGAGAGAAGCCACAGGGGACTTCTGGCCCTAATTCCACTCCTGGAAACTTGTTGCTGAACTACTTTACTAATTTTTCCTTTCGAACAATAGAAACGAGTCAGTCACTGAACACCAGACTCTAGTCTGTGTTCTTCTGCCTCCACGTGTCTCCTTCAGCTTCATCCAGACTCTGCCTCCATTGCTCAACCACCCACCCGCTTACCTATGGTTGTCCAGAAATACGGAAAAGGTTTGGCAAAGCTCCTCATGGAATCACAGACTATCCTGAACTGGAAGGTGCCCACAAGGACCGAGTCCAACTTCTAAGTCATTTCATGAGCTGGAGATGTTTCTCAATGCTCAGACACTTTGATTTCCAGTTGCTTTTCTCTGGAGGCTCTGCTCCCACAGCCAGCTCACCTGGAAGGCCGTGGTCTCTGCTCCGCTGCATGTTGAGCGCGGCCAAATCAAACCCAATCCTTTCTACCTTCTCGAAGAGCCGGTCCCGGAGCTCATCCACCACCATCTGCTGCTGCGTCATCAGCTTGGCCTGATTAGCCATCAGGTTGCGCAGGTAGGGATCGATCCCACCTGGAATGGTGACAAGGGGACGTGTGAGCAGAGCAGGGAGCCCAGTGGGTGGGCGAGAGCTCGAGAGAGCTCAGCCCGGCTTATATTTAATTAGAAGCTTCTGCTGCGTGAGAATCAATTTTCCTGCACTTAAAGAATTAGAAAGGACGGACTTCGAACAACGTTCTTGGAGGCCACAGCAATGAAGTGAGCAGACCACGTGCTCCATCACACAACGGGCTGCAGGGACAGCTCAGCTGGGGAGACTCTGGCTGGCTGCAAAGGTCGTTTGGTACGTTTAATGCAAAGCAGGTTTAAATTTGGCTGAAGCAGGACATCCTCCTGACAGGGCAGGAAAGGCTGGGTGAGACAAACCCCCAGCGTGGATCTGCAGGAAAGGCTTTACCTTCTTGAATGATCCTCCAGACGGCAAAGAAGGAGGTTCCCAGTCGGATTTCAGGTGTTATGGGCTTGTAGTTCTCATTTAAGCGGCCAATGGTGGGGGGAATCGAGGCGTGAGCAAAGCGGAAGGCCAAGGTGAAGACGTTGGATATTCGAGGATCCACACGCTCGTTGTAGCCCCGGTAAGGAGGGATCAGCCTCTGGAACCTGGATCCCAACAGGAGAGGCAGGTAGTCCCTGTAGGTTATGATCTGGGGGGAAACAAGGGCAGGGTGGGCCATCAATGCCTTGGCCATCACTTTCTGCAGAAGGAAAGTTGTTGTTCATGTTCTCAAGCGACAGGAGCTGCTTTGATGGGATTGATGCAGGAGCAGATGAACCTCCCCAGGGCCAGCCTGCCTTTCACCTCTCCACGCCTTCACTCAGCTGCTCTGGCAGCCCAGTGAGGATCCTCCCTGCTGCTGTGGGGGGACATTTTTGTGTGTCCAGCTCCACGGCCTTGGTTCAAAGCCTCTTCTCCACCTGGCCACATGCAGCTCCAGCACTGCAGGTCACCGTCCAGGCTCCTGCTTTCTCCAGCCAGGCATGGAGGGATCTCTCCACTCTCTGGCATTGACGAGCTTTGCATGAACATGCAACGAGCTGGGGGAAAACTCAACGTGGACACCCCTTGTCAGGGACAGCAGGGAGCCCAGCCACCGCTCCTGCCTGACCCACACGTGTCCTCTGCCCCTTGGAGCTGAGCTCTTGGCACTCAGGTGTCCCCAGACATGCTCCTCTCTGCCTCCACACTTTGGCAGGTCAGAGCAAGATGATGATAATAGGTTGGAATCAATGATCTCAGAGGTCTTTTCCAACCTAATTGATTCCGTGCTTCTGTGAAGATGAAAGGCTGCCAAACCCTCCCAAACATTGTCTCTTGCCACCGTTCCCATCAGCCAGGCAGAGCTGCACCCTCAGATGGCAAAGATAACGTTGGCAGTGTTGGCACAGGGGATAACACCACCCTCGGGCAGCTCGGAGAGTCCTCCCGTGGCAGAGGATTCCAACCCTCCTCTTGTGTCTCTCTGGGATATGGAGGAGGTGCCACAATGCAATTAAAATAAATAAATTAAAAAATCCTGTGTCAACAGAAGAAAATGGATTGTCTGAAAACTGCAGGAAGATGAGACCATTGATGGAAACACGATGATGGAGGTGATGCTTTTAGGACAACCCTTTGACTCTCTCAACATTAAATTCAACAATACTAAAGTTAAACTGACAGCTTAAAAATTGGTATTCCTGTTGTTTCTCTTTTGTTAACCCAGCTCCCAAGACAGGTTTCCAGCTAGGTCTGACTAAAGACGGCCTTTGGGAACCTCATGTCTCCTTCTGCCATAGGAACCAGCCTTTTATGTTGGCTGTGAGACCTCACCTGGCTTTGAAGCTGGTCCTGCCCCGAACTGGAGGCTGGACAAGAGACCTTGCCAAGGACAGAAGTATTTCTGTGACCCTCAGATCTCCTTCAGGGTGAAGTCTGAGGTGCAGAACCGTCCCAAGGGACAGAGGAACACCAAGACAGCACTCACCAGCCACGAGGCTTCTTTATAGAACCACAGAATCATTTGGGTTGGAAAGGACCTGAAAGATCATCTCCTTCCAACCCCCTGCCATGGGCAGGGAACCGTCGAGAGGAGGAAACTCCCAATCCAGAGGAATTTTTATCCACATTTCTAGTACTGTTTTTCTCAGGTCGCAAACACTGGTTAGAAAAACTTTTCCTCTGACTTTTCTGCCCGTTTCTCGAACAAAAAAGTGCAGTTAGAAACCCCTGGAGCAATTTGTGAATCTAACACCAGAGGGACACCACAGATTTGGGGGGACCCGTCTGTGCTTGTTATTTCAGGTCTCTCTGTGTGACTTTGCTTTGCTTGAAAGGGGCCGGTGGAAAGAATTGGATCATTTGCATCCCAAAACCCCTCACCCTTTGGCCACCCCGCCCTAACACAGCCTCTCCCATCAGTCCCGTGAGACTCCGGCAGGGCCAGGATGTTCGAGGCGTTGGCTGGTACCTGGAGCATGGCTCCCAGGATCTTCCGTGCCTCCTGGTAGAGCTTCTCATCATTCCAGTGGGGATTGAGCCTCTTCAGCTTCCCAGCCAGGCGGTTGTGCTCCCTCACAAACAGCGTGTGCATGCAGGCCAGCTCCAGCATCTCGCTGGCTCGAGTGTCACCTAGGAGGGTCACAGGTGAGCAGCACTGCCCTGTGCCCGGCTGCTTCCCACTGGAATGGGAATAGCACACCAGGAAGTGCGCACTGAGAAGTTTTTAGACGTCTCAATGTCTGCGTTGCCGAGAAAACGGGTGAGAAACGCGGAGGGGAAGAAGGAAACCAAGGTGTGAAGCACCAGGGTTGGACCAGGGAAAAGCCAAACTTCTGCTGAGGCAGCAAAAGCCAAGATGCCACCAGGGGTGGGCTCAGCATTCCAGAGGGATGGGGAAGGTTTGACTCCATCAAGGGTTGGGAGCGTTAACTTAAGAAGGTAAAACCAAGGAGGTGTTCTCCAGGCACCCATATCAGGGAGACATTTGGTCTCACAGCTCGAGGGAGAAATGGAAATGGGCAGAAGGAAGTCAGGGGGGCTCTGAAAGTCGGAAGGTCTCCTTCAAACCAACCAAAACTGTGGCCAAAGAGAGATGACGGTCACAAACAAGCTCTCTGCGGAGGGAAAGTAAAAGCGAAATGAGTCACAACTTGAAGGAATAAACAACAAGCGGCGTCACAATGAAACATCAAATCCTTCTTCAAACATCTGGGGCAGGAAACCCAAGCGCCAGCAGGCGACGGGAGAATAAAGAAGCACTCAGAGAAAAGTAAATATGTCGTTTTTAGTGCCCTTGTCCCATAGTAAATAGAGGGATTTGCTCCTGCCCTCAGCACAGAGCCCTTTTCATCCACTGTCAAAGGCTGCCTGTGAGGGGCTGCGAAAGGATGGACAAAAGCAGCTCTGTGAGGTTTCCATGAGCAGAATTCATCCAGCCAGGGCTCCCAAGGGAGCTCCGGGAGGAAACGCTGAGCCCTGATAGGCGAGGGAACGTGTGAAATCCCCCCGGCCCGCAGGGACCGGAAAAGTCACAAATAAGACACTGAGTTTTCAAAGGCACTTCCGAGCCCCCCTGAACCGATGGCCGTGAATGCAGCGATGGGAATGTTCCAGCTGTGGAACGGGAACTGCTCCTGCAGCCCCGCGAGGCTGGAAGCCCATCCTGGGAAGTATCTGATGTTCCTGCTCTGCTCCTCACTGGGCATCTGCCTTTGGCCAGAGGTTCTGTGTGGCCCTCGCCAAGGAGCTTGGGGAGCATGGGGAGAAATGGAGCAAAAGATGGGACAGAAAGAGAGGTGTGAGGCTGGAGGAAGCAGGAAGCACCAAGAGCTTCAAGAGAGGGAGCTGGAGGATGGCCAGAAGCAGGGGTGCCCCAGCAGTCCCACCACCAGGTCCTGATGGTGTCCAAGGACCATGGGATGCTGCAGAGAGGGGAAGGGAAGGGAAGGGAAGGGAAGGGAAGGGAAGGGAAGGCAAGGCAAGGCAAGGCAAGGCAAGGCAAGGAACAAATAAGAAAAAGTTAAAGAACCATCCAGAGCCAGTGGAATTATTTGCCCTGGATCTCAGGCTGGGGATAAAACCCCCCAACTTACCCGCCAGAAAGCAAGGGATCCGAGCTGCCCCGCTGGCCTTGAGACAGGGCTCCTTCCTCATGGGGCCGAAGGGCATGTAGGCCCTGCCCCGGTCGGTGAAGTTTTGGTTCACGGCCAGCAGCCCCTGCCCGCGGCCCCGGTCCCGCAGCCGGCTGGCCACGGCCACCTCGCTGCCGTACACCACGCTGCCGTCCAGGAAGGAGGTGAGCGCGTTGAGCTGCTCCCGCACCGCCCTGGCCCGCGCGCAGGCAGGGGCAGAGCGGAAGAAAGGCAGGCAATCCCTCCTGTTCGAGATCCGGGGGTCGTTGGGGGGGATCTGCGGGAAGAGAAGGGGATGATGCATCAGCAGGTTGGGGGAGATGCATGGTGAGGTTCAGCCATGGCAGGAGACGCCTCAAAGAGTGTGGGGATCGGTGAGGAATCCTCATGGGGACGGTCAGGCTGAGAGCAGAGATGCTGTTTCAGGAGTCCAAGCCTGGAGACGCTTGGTTTTCATAAAGTCCTACGGATTCCTGAAGTTTTCCCCCTGAATATATTGGACTGAATGAGAGAATCACAGGATATTCTGAGCTGGGAGGGACTCCCAAGGACCATGGAGTCCAACCCTCAGCCCTGCACAGGACCAGCCCCAAGAGTCACCCCCTGTGCCCCAGAGCATCATCCAAACCCTCCTGGAGCTCTGGCAGCCTTGGGGCTGTGCCCACTGCCCTGGGGAGCCTGGGCAGTGCCCACCACCCTCTGGGGGAAGGACCTTTTGCTGAGATCCAACCTGACCCTGCCCTGACACAGCTCCAGCCCTTCCCTGGGTGCTGTCCCTGGTCCCCACAGAGCAGAGCTCAGTGCCTGCCCCTCCCCAGGAAGCTGTAGAGTCTTTGAAGCTCTGGTGTTCCTACCTCATGTTGGAATCAAGTGTCCCTATCTACACCACAGACAGCAGTCACTGAGAACTTGTGACCTGCCTGCATTCTCAGAGACACGTCAGGCAAATGCTCAGTGATGCTCCATCCTATCACAGTTTTCCTTGGAAGAAGGAGCCAGAGCTGCAGCACACCCTCAAAGGCAGGAGAGCAGGGTTGCAGGGTGGACATGAACATCATTGGGAGAAAAGGAGGCTCAGGGGGGACCTTCTCGCTCCCTCCAACTCCCTGAGAGGAAGGGTGAGCCAGGTGGGGGTCAGGCTCTGCTCCCAGGGAAGAAGGGACAGGACAAGAGGAAACAGCTTCAAGTTGCATCAGGGGAGGTTCAGGTTGGACACCAGAAGCAATTTCTTCATTAATATGGTCTTCAGGCATTGGAATGGGCTGTCCAGGGAGGTGGTGGAGTCCCCATCCCTGGAGGTGTCCAAGGAATGACTGGACACGGCACTCAGTGCTCTGGGCTGGGTGCCAAGGTGGGGATGGGTCACAGGTTGGACTCGGTGATCTTGGGGGACTTTTCCAACCTCAGTGATTCTGGGATCTACTGTAAGAGAGACCACGATGTGACTCTCATGCTGATGTCTCAGCCACCACTGGGAGCTGCACAGCACTCCCTTGCCCCGTGCCATTGGACCACCGTGGATTTGCTGGGATACTGACACCCCCCAGTGACACATTCCCTGTTATCCCAACACCACTCCGTGCTGCCTTTGTCCCACAGCTCCAAGGAAAAGCCACATCACTGAGGGAGGCAGAAAAACGCCTGGAAACAGGGAAAAGGCTGTGACTGTGCCTGACACGCAGGATCAGCACACCCGGCTCTGGGAAGATGTTCCTCCATGGCCAAGGGCTGGCAGAACCACCAGCATCTCCTGGTTGGAAGGCAGATGTCCTCGCTTCCTCCTCTAGAAGAAGGGCGCTGGCTGTACCTGGATGGGGAAGCAGGGAGGCTCCTTGGCACAGCTGGTGTCACAATCTATCTCGCCACCAAAGCTGACCCTGGCCGGGGTTTCTGGACTGAAATCCAGGTCGTGGTCAATGAACTGGCCCCACTGCATGAACATGAGGGATCTGTGCTGGTCCATGCGGAGCCGCTCCGGGGGGAAGCGCACGATCTCGTTGGACACCTGTCGGACCTGCAGGGACGGAGGCAGGACACTGTGTTGGGAAGCGACCTGGACAAAGGGGCGCACCCGCTCGCGGGCTCATCGGCAACAATTCACAAGGCATTTCTTGTGCTTCACGGAGGGAAAACTCCCGATCTGTCAGCCTTGGAAGGTGTCCCTGAGTGTCCCTTCACTGCCCTGTTCTGGCTCTAGTCCGGAGTCGGAGCCTCTAGGCCAAGACTATCCCTGGGTGGACTTAAGGAAGCAGCTAAGCAAAGCTGGGAAAGCAACACAAACTGGATTTTAAGAGACACTTTTGAAAGAGAAGTGTGGAATTCTTCAAGTTATACCGAGGCCCTTTTCCCTCCTTATCTTTTCGCCACCCGTCACAATTCCCCCACAGCTCTTCCCTCGTGTATTTCTGCGGGAGAAGTGGACACTGTGCTGTGGAGGAGGGTTAGGAAGGACAACGAGCACACAAGGCACAGCATGGAAAGTCACCGAGCTCCTCATTAGTGCCCTGGTGGCATCAAATCCAAGTGACCCAAAGCCACATCGCAGTGTCCCTGTTCCCATCCTGGTGCCACCAGAGCCCCACACACCCCCAGATCACCCACAGAAGAATTTCTGGCCATGTAGTTTTGATTCTGGAGATTCCTTACTCCCTTTATCCTCTTTTTTCAGGAGACAACCAGTCGCCACAAACCCAATCAAAACAGGTGAGTGAAATAATTTGGCTTAAACACACTCGGTTTAAAAGAACACATTGCACAATTCTCCCTTCATCCCCCGATTCTGCAGGGATCACACTGATTTTCCTTTGCTTTCCCCGAAGGCATGCGAGCTGGAAAGCATTCCTGATGGGATCCCCCTGGGCATTCTCATGGCATCACCCTGAAGCTGGGGAGCTGAAGTTCCTCCTCCTGATCCACCACTCCAGCTGATGGACGAGCACTTTGCTGCCCGTGACCTGTCCAAGAAGTGACAGTCCCCAGGCCCTGACCGTGCGTTTTCAGGTGGTGTCACTGACAGTACCAGTGGGAGAGGGAATCCAGAGAAACGCTTTCCTTCTGTCCACCCGCGGGGCACGGACACACCGTCCTCGTACTGCGCTGGCAGCCACCTGGCCAGGGCTCTGTTGGAGGCTCCGAGGGATGGGTGTCTCCTGACACAAGCGCAAGGAAGAACAGCAAATAATTAGTGTCATCAGGATCACGGCAGAGCCCAAGAGCTCATGGATGTGGAGGGATGTGGACCTTGGAGTGGGACCACGCATGGTCTGGGAGCTGCTGCATCCACGAGCCTCAGGATTAATGATGGGAGCACCAACAATCATCAGATTGTTCAGGTATGAAAGGACCTTCACTAATCCACCCCAAGCCTCAGCATCTCCCAGGCCAGAACTCAGTTCGCTGGTGATTCCTTGTGCCATCCAGCCTGAAGGTGGGTCCCTGACCTCAGACTGTGGGTGGAAAACCAATTTGGAGGCTTAATGCTGAGGAACAGGGCCAGAGACTTCTGCCTGCTCATGGGTGGTGTTACCAGTGACCTTGAGTAGACATTGGGTGGTTTGGGCTGGGAGTGTCACCGTGCTCTGTGCTTATTTTGAAGGTCATTACTGAGTGGTAATTACTGGATGGTGATCCCACCACCTCCCTGAGCAGCCCATTCCAACGCCTGACAACCCTCTCCATGAAGAAATTCCTCCTGATGTCCAACCTGAACCTCTCCTGGCTCAGCTTGAGGCCATTTCCTCTCGTGCTGGTGCCTCCCATGCTCCAGCTCAGCCCCTCACCTGTTGTTGCACTCGCCAGTGATCGTTCGGTAGCCGGAAGAAGCACAGTTTATTTTCTTATCCTGCTGGTCACATCCACTGGCCTTGAAAATCATCTCCATCTGAGCTGGAGTCAGCAAATCTGCCAGGGAGCAAGAGGGGAATAAACCTTCAGGAACAACCTGGCCCCGCTGGGCTTGAGGTGCCTGCCAGGCTCAGGGAAAGGTTTTCCTTCTTGGACCTTTGGAATGTTTCTTATCACGGCACCATCTGTACAACCACAAAGTGCTGAGGATGGTCCTTGAGCAGCAACTTGCTTTCTCGGACTTGGGAAGCACCAAACCCAGCAAAGCTGTGGTCAGATCTTTATAATTACCCTTCAGGCCTGCGCAGCAGCAGGATGGTTTTATAGCACCAGAACCCCTTTTTCCTTCCTCTCCCCTCCCTTTTTCTCTCCACCGTGAAATGCAAACAGCTCCAGCCATCCCAGGGGGGTGTTAGAAGGTTTTCCCCCTGGAAGCACCACCACTGGAGAGGAACCACCCTGTGCCTGGGCACACCAGGGAGCTCCGACGTTGTGTTTCCACGTGGAGATTTCCCCTGGCATGGGAGTTAAGTGGCCAAGTTCAGCCAGCAAAGCCTTAATCACAGAATGGGTTGGGTTGGAAGGGACTTTAAAGTTCATCTCATTCCAACCCCCTGCCATGGGACACCTTCCACAGGTTGCTCCCAGCTCTGTCCAGCCTGGCCTTGGACACTCCCAGAGATGGGGCAGCCAGAGCTTCTCTGCCCAACCTGTGCCAGGGCCTGCCCACCCTCCCAGGGAAGGATTTATTATTAATTTCTAACCAAAATCTCTCCTCTTTTAGTTTAAAACCATTCCCCTTGTCCTTTCACTCTCTGCCAGTGTAAAAAGTCTCTCTCCCTTTTTTATAAGCCCCCTTTAGGCACTGGAAGGGGCTCTGAGGTCTCTCTGGAGCCTTCCCTTCTCCAGGCTGGACAATCCCACGTGTCCCAGCCTGGCTCCGGAGCAGAGATGTTCCTGCTCAGCTGCTGCTGCTCGTGCAGCACGTCCCGAGTCCCTCGCAGGTTTCCTGGTCACTGCTGCCACCAGCAGTTTGGGTCCCAGCACGATTTCAGGAGCCTCTGGGCTTGCAGATGAGAGGTGGCAGCCAGGTGGCCTCACAGGTCTCCGGAGCACCATCAGCTCTGCCATGCTCTTCCAGCTCAGCCCATCCTAGAAAATGCTGGAGCACCCCGTGCTGTGTGTCCTGCCTGTGCTTCACTGGGATGCTGGGAGAGTGTCCAAGCCTTGGCACAAGCTGGGCTGGTGGAAGGTGTCCCTGCCCATGGCAGGGGGTGGAACTGGAGGAGCTTTAAGATCCCTAACCCAGCCCAAACCATTCCCTGATCCCTGTGAGTTATCCCACATGGAAAGAGCCCTCCTCTCAGCAGCCTGGCCCGGCCAGGGGGCCAGGACTCCCTCCAGGGAGGTCACTGCTCCTTCAGACACAGCTGAGACGTCCTTTCACATCCTCCCGTTCTCTGGTTGGACCTTTCTCCAGCGTCCTGTCCCCTGGAGTGACTCTGGTGCTGGCTGAAGTGTGGCAGGAGAGCTGCCCTCCCTGGGCTTTGAGCTGCTGGGACTCACATCTCTGGTGCTGCTCGTTCCCAGCTCAAGCAGAAGGATATTTTCCACCAAAGCCTTCCAAACTCTATTATTGCATGACCTATATTTCATCATATATGTGAATATCTATTACATATGCAATCATCCGTATGAAATAATGAAATATTCTTTCATTAACTGATATTAAATGATAACCCCAGGTAATTTTTTCAGATGGGGAGAGAACACAGCAATGTAACTCAGCTTTGCCTCTCTGCAGCCACAGGGGAGAACTTCAAATCATGGTCCATCACAACCCCCTTCCTTCCCTCCCACCAAGCCCCAGTGACCAAGCCCTGTGTCTTCCTCCTCTGCCTTCCTCCCAGCCCAGGGGGAGCCCTACCTGTGACATTGAAGTCCCCCCTCACAGCCCATCTCAGCTTCTCCTTGAGGAGGCTCAGGGTGGTCTGCAGGTAATCGGCCGCCCGCACGGCCACCCGGGTGCCCCCCACGGGCTGCTTGAAGTATCTCAGGAGCTCTGCTGGGCTCAGGGCGTCGTTCTGCAGGTGTTCCTTGATGCTGCAAGGGAGAAGAAAGCAGACTCTGAACTGGAAGCAGGTTCCACACCTGGGCTCTGCTGGTGTGTCCCTGTAAAGCCACTGGGAGAGACCAGGGCTGCTCCCACCAACCTGGGCAGAGGAGCGGGAAGGGAATCTCTTAAATTGCCCAGCTCCACCTGCCAGAAGATAAACCTTAGGTCTTTACATCCTTGAGGCACCAACCCCTCGTTGTTCAGTATCTACAGATGTAGATATTGAACTCCATCCTTCCAGAGGTCCAGAATGTCTCCAAGTCACCCTGTGTGGACCCTCCTCTCAGCTGGAGGGGTCGTGAGCCAGCGAGGGGTTTCAGAGTGTGGCTGCAGGAGGAGGACAGGTATGGGCTGGTGGGAAGCTGGACACTCCCAAACCATGCTTGGGAGTCCCACAAAGTGTCCTCACTGCCGCCTCCAGAGCTTTGCTGTGTCCGTGGAGGGGACCACCTGAAACCAGCAGGAACCTGTGCTGGTTCCACCTCGGAGCTCCTCCTTGGAGCATCCTGAGGGGTGGGACAGAGCCCAGCAACAGCCAGGGGCTGCTGTGAGGGTGGGCAGGCCCTGGCACAGGGTGCCCAGAGAAGCTGTGGCTGCCCCATCCCTGGGAGTGTCCAAGGCCAGGTTGGACAGGGCTTGGAGCAACCTGGGCTGGTGGAAGGTGTCCCTGCCCATGGCAGGGGGTGGCACTGGATGGTCTTGAAGGTCCTTCCGACCCAACCCATTCTGTGCTTCTGTGAACTTGGCGGAACACCCGGCATGGAGGAGACCTCAGCTCTTGGTGACCCAACGGACTTGGTGTAAAATCAGGGAAATCAGCAGGAAAAATGCTGCGCTCCCAAAGTCCCCCACCCCCCTGTCCCTGCGCCCCAGGGAGGAGGAGAGGGGGTGAAGCTGCAGTGCAGGTGTCACACACACGACACACACGTGACACACACACGTGACACACATTACACACACATGACACTCATGTGACATGCGTGACACACATGTGACACACTCATGACACTCATGACACTCATGTGACACGTGTGACACCCATGTGACACACGAGACACATGACACTCATGTGGCACGTGACACACACGTGACACACACGACACACACGTCACACATGACACACAAGTGACACACAGATCACACACATGTGACACACACATGACACGTGACACGTGTGACACCCATGTGACACACGAGACACATGACACTCATGTGGCATGCGTGACACACACGACAACACAAGTGACACACACGTGCCACACATGTGCCACACACGAGCCCCGACTCTCACCGGTCCCGCGTGCGCTTGTAGGCGACATCCACCAGCTGCCTGGCCTCGGCCGCGCTGCTCAGCAGGGACGTGTCCGACAGCTCCGCGCGCACCCCTGGCCGGGGCAGAGGGAAGAGCGGGGCTCAGGGGGCTCCTGCTCCTGCTCCTGCCCCCAGCCCCGGGCAGAGGGCACAGCAGCGCCAGGGGCAGCCCCTCGCTCCCTGGGGTCTGTACATCAGCGTGTTCCTCAGGGGGTCCGAGAGCTGCTCCTGGGCGCGAAGAGGGTCTCTCCACCCGTGGGGATGCAGGAACCATCCCTCCTGCCCAGAGAAGCTGTGGCTGCCCCATCCTTGGAAGTGTCCAAGGCCAGGTTGGACGGGGCTTGGAGCAACCTGGGCTGGTGGAAGGTGTCCCTGCCCGTGGTGGGGGGTGGAATGGGATGGGTTTTAACATCCTTTCCAACCCAATCCATTCCATGATTCCGTGATTCTATAAACAGCCTGATTTCCCCACAGCTGTCTCCAGTCTCTCCTGCCACCCTCCCTGCTCCCCTTCCCAGAAATGAATTTATCCCCATCATCTGCTGGCTGTGGGCCACAGAACGGGAGAGGACAGGCCCTGGAGGACTTCTCTGAGTGACAGCACTTTCCTACAGCTTCCAGGGAAGAAGAAAATCGCAGAAAATCACACAGAGGGGGTAAATATCTCCAAAACCTCCCCAGATTCTTTTCAATGTCTTCCCTGATCAGCCCAGAGTTCTCTCCTTGGACAATCTTGATGAGAAAAATTATTGCCAGAACCACCATTTGAAAGGCCAGGCATGTGCTTTCCATAAGGGCTTGATGTTGTAAATTCACAGGTGGAGGTCTTTAGATGTTTTAGGGCAGTGATTGAGGGCTGGGAAAGAGGGAACTGCCCCATTCCCAAAGTCCTGAGGCCCTGGGAGCTCCCCCAGGAGCAGCTGCCCTTGCTGTTTGGCTCAGGGGGCAGGAGGGAGACCCTCGTTCCGTGGGGATGGAGCAGGGCTGAGAAATCACCTCCTTTAACGTGACCTGAGAAACCAGGTAGGGCATGAGCTGGTCAGAAAGGATTGGTGTCCCAAACTGTGCCCCTTCTGTCACCTCTCCAGGGCTGTGCTGCCACAACGGAGCAAGTCAGGCTCTGCCAGACCTCACTTTATCTTTCCCACTCAGAAAATGCCCTGAGCTGCGAAGCCTGAGGAGAGGACAGTACCGTGGGAAGAGGTTACGGATCCCTGGAAGAGGCTGAGGATCACCAGAGAGCCCAGGAGGATTTCTGCCTTCATCCCTGCAAAGGAATGCAAGAAGTGAAGAAGACCAGGAGCGTGTGGATCCTGCTGTGCATTGGGATTTTCCATGCCCACGCTGAGGATGGCACGTGCCAGGGAAGCTCATGGGGCATCCCCTTCCCTCCTGCCTGGGAGGTCCTTGCAGTGCCAGGTGGAAAGGGAGCTCCCTCCTGTCCTGGGGACTCCCGGCAGTGGTTTGGGGTTTTGGGGGCAACAAAAAGGGAGCAGAGCCTGCTGCCAGTGCTGCGGCTGGGCAGGGAGCTGGGCAGCAACAGGGAGGGTGCAGGGGGCTGGAAGAACTGGAGGGGAAGAGGAAGCAGCCAGGGCAGCGCGGCAGGTCCTCCGCACACAGAAATTTGGGACGGTTTTGCCCAGAGTTGACCCTCTCACCTCCCAGGGCTGCTCCAAAGCAATCAGCTCCACCAGAACGAGCCCAGAGCCGTGGGCTGAGCTCATTGCTCAACGCCCACTGTGGAGCTGCCTCAAAGGCAGCCCAGAATGCCCCCAAAACTGCCCGGTTAAACCCTTTCCCTGTGGAGGAGCCACATCCCTGCCATGCTCCGGGCTCTGCCACCCTCGGAGCCAACACAGAGCACAGAGCTCAGCTGGATGCCCCAAACCCAGCCCCCCAACCCTGGCACAGCCACAAATCCTCCCCCACAAGGAAAGCAAGAATGCCCTGGCCAGGCTCTCACCTGGGATCTGCTGTGCCCTCCCTGCCCAGGACCCTCCGTGCCCACGCTTTTATCTGCCCCACGTTATCTGCGGGGGCTGAGCCAGGGCTGGGAACTCCCCCAGGGGTGAGCGAGGCCAGGGCAGCTCAGCACCCACCTCCCACCCAGCCGGATGCTCAGCCTGGTGCTCCAGAGGAGCTCCCCAGGGATTTTTCCGGAGGGAGATGCAAGGCAGAACTTTGTTGTGGTTTGAGAGGGCTGAGTCCTTCTGGGGTGACATCCAGGGACGAGGGTCCTTCCCTCATGGATCCTTTTCGTGCTTTCCTGTGGGGACACCAGATCCCCGGGGTGTCTGCAGTGCCCAACACTCCCCATTTCACCTCCTAGCACGCCCTGCTCTGGGTCCATTGCGGCCTGGAGGGGTCCATGGATGCTGCTCCTTGTGCACTTCCCTGCACCTGGATGATGATCTGAACAGGGGTCACCAACCTCCAGCTGCTGGCCCGGAGCACAGGGCAGCCCAGGAGGGTCTCACCCTGCCCCAGCTGCTGTTGCACTGGGAGCTCACCTGGCAAAGCTTCTCCTCTCCCTGTGGCCAAAGCCCCTCTCCCTGTCTGAGTACAAATCTGCCTCATGGACAAATTCACCCCCAAAGCTGGGCTCCACCATCCCTGTCCCCCTAAACTGGGCTCCACCATCCCTGTCCCCCTAAACTGGGCTCCACCATCCTTGTCCCCTAAACTGGGCTCCACCATCCCTGTCCCCTAAACTGAGCTCCACCACCCCTGTCCCCTAAACTGGGCTCCACCATCCCTGTCCCCTAAACTGAGCTCCACCACCCCTGTCCCCTAAACTGGGCTCCACCATCCCTGTCCCCTAAACTGGGCTCCACCATCCCTGTCTCCTAAACTGGGCTCCATCCTCCCTGTCCCCTAAACTGAGCTCCACCACCCCTGTCCCCTAAACTGGGCTCCACCATCCCTGTCCCCCTAAACTGGGCTCCCCTCTCCCTCTCCCCAAGGCCGGGCTCCACCATCCCCATCCCATGAGGGTGGTGCTGGGATGGGATAGGGCCTGGAATAGAGGTGGGATCTGCATCACTGGAGACAGAGCTTGCTTCAGTAAGAGCCTGAATGACCTCCCCTGGCCTTCGAGGTGACCCTGCGGGGACCAGGGGCTCAGGAGGTGCCCCCCCCCCCTTTCTGTGTTTGAGACAGAAACAGAGGATCTGCCTGAGCTGCCACCTCAGCACCAGCCTTTGGCACAACAGCAACCACAGCTCTTGTGCAAAGGGGCAGAGCCAGAGGGTTTCAAAGCCACCACCCGAGTCCTTCCCCAGCTGTGTCACCACTGCTTAGAGGAGGAGGAGGATTCTTCTTCAAAGGCTACAGAGACAGTTGGTGCATATCAGAGCTGATATCAGAGTTTCACAATTAGGAACTTAATACAGAGAATCACAGAACAGTTTGGGCTGGGAGTGATCTTAAAGATCATCCAGTGCCACCCCCTGCCATGGGCAGGGACACCTTCCACAGCCCAGGTTGCTCCAAGCCCCGTCCAACCTGGCCTTGGACACTTCCAGGGATGGGGCAGCCACAGCTTCTCTGGGCACCCTGTGCCAGGGCCTGCCCACCCTCCCAGGGAAGGATTCCTTCCCAATATCCCATCTACCCCTTTCCTCTGCCACTCCCCTTGTCCTGTCCCTCCATGCCTTGTCCCCAGTCCCTCTCAAGCACCAGGAGGAGGCCCCAGCTTCAGGCACGGACCCTGGCTCTGGGCAGACCCCAAAGCCTTCCAGGAGCTGCTTTTCTTCCTAAAGGTTCTGCTCTTCGGTTCCTCCCACGACAAACTGATAAAAGCAACGACAGTTTCTTTCAAAAGACCTCCAACAACTCGCTTAGGAAATTCCTGCTGGTAGATTCAGTTAGAGAGGCAACCAACTTCCCCCATGGGAGGGCGAGGGCAGATAAAGAACTGGGTGCCTGAGGGGTTTCACCACTGACTTCTGCTCCAGAAGCCTTGGAAACTCCACCAGAGCTGCAGCAGCTTCGTTACTCCAAAGCCTTTGCTCTGTCCTTGCCCTGCCTCTCATCCACTGCAGGACCTGCTGCCTCACTGTGATATCAAAGCAGCTTCCCAAGGAGTCCCTCTTGTCATGGGAATCCTGCAAACCCCCCACAAAAGCCCAGAGTGACTTTTGCCACCCTGGCCAGACCCCCAGAGGCTCAGGGTGCAGAACCACACCACTGACCCAACGTTTAGGCACCAGTGACCTCCCCAGAGCCCAGTGTCAAGTTGTCCACGTTTCCATTGGTGGGACCACGAGGCATCAACTACCTAGTGATGCCTTGCAGGAACAAGGTACAGAGCCAAGACCTGTGGTCTGACCTCAGAGCTTTAGGGGTTTCCTTGGTTTTCCCTCTTTTAGCCAATGTATACTGAAGCTGTTCCAGCTGGAAGAGAGAGGAAAACCACCTCTTCCTTCTCCCGTCTTGGGCTCAGAAGCCTCAGAGAGCAGCTCTGCTCAGTTCGGCACCTTCCAGGCAAACAGGCAGGAAAGTGCAGCTCCTAGAAAGGCTGGAGCAAAGCTCAGTCTGTCTCCAGCATCTCCACCCCTCCCTGGCCTCTTCAGAGACCACAGAAGGAGCAGGAGCGGGTCCACACGGGAGCACTGGACATGGAGTAGCCCAACCCTTGTGTGCCTGCCATGACTGCAAAGTCAACACCAATAATTACGGCAGTTTTGTAACACATTTAGAGTTTCGCAGCAGCCCCAGAACAACCCCAACCTGGCAGTCAGAGCCAGCAAAGCCTCTTCAGGTGGTGCTTGGGCAGGTCCTGCTGCCTGGACGGGACCAGTCACTGCTGGCACGAGATGTGCCTGAACTCTCTGGTTGCATCAGATGTTTCAGGAGCCTGTGAGTGCACTGTGGATTCCACCTCCCAGACTGCTGTGGTGGGGCTGCTCTCTGCCGGGGACATTTGTCCTGACCAAAGCAGGGGCTGTGGCAGAAGACACAGGAGCTGCAGAGCTGGTCTATCCCAGCCTGCCCTGTCAGCACAGCAGGCAAAGCCAATGTCTGCAGGGGACACACTGATCTTCTCCACAGGTCCATCCCCACCTGGCTTGAAGGGGGCTCCTTATGGAGGAGCCAACTAAAACATGGAAAATGCCAAAGCACAGAAGTACAGAATCCCAGGATGGCCTGGGTTGGAAGGGACCTTGAAGATCACCCAGTCCCACCCCCTGCCATGGGCAGGGACACCTTCCACTAGCCCAGGTGGCTCCAAGCCCCGTCCAACCTGGCCTTGGACACTCCCAGGGATGGGGCAACCACAGCTCTGGGCAACCTGTGCCAGGGCCTGCCCACCCTCACAGGGAAGGATTCCTTCCCAATATCCCATCTAGCCCTACCCTCTGGCAGTGGGAAGCCATTCCCTGTGTCCTGTCCCTCCATCCCTTGTCCCCAGTCCCCCTCCAGCTCTCCTGGAGCCCCTTTAGGCTCTGCAAGGGGCTCTCAGGTCTCCCTGGAGCCTTCTCTTCTCCAGGTGACCCCCCCAGCTGTCCCAGCCTGGCTCCAGAGCAGAGGGGCTCCAGCCTTTGGAGCATCGCCGTCGTCTCCTCCACCTCAGCCCCTTCCCTTCACACCCAGGAGCCCCCACACAGGGCTGTCCCACCGAGAAGGTGACACAGAAGGTGCAGAACATCCTCAAAGTCCAAACAATCGGTACCATTTCCCCCTTGCCCTCTCCCAAAGAAGCACCACCGAACCTTTGGCTTTTTTAAGGAAAAATGTCTTTTTGTGAAAATAGACTTTATTATAATAAAATTTGATATTAAATAAAAACATACCGTACCACCACCACCACTCGTGGCCGCTGTGCTGGCACCACTCACGTACCTCACCTTCCCGAAACAAGGAACTGGAACATGCAACGGGAGAAAGGTGGGAAAGGGGACAAAACCCACGTGGTACCAAGCTCTCCGTGGCTTGGAAAGGGACGTGTCTTAACTCCAGGAGCACTTCACCTCCTGGGAAAACAGCTCCAAACTCTCTCCGTCCCCAGCCACACTCTCCCAACACTCCGGGCTCGGGAGCAGCCTGGAAACAGCCCAATGGAAAAGAGGTGGCAGGGAAATAAATAAACAAATAAATACATACATAAATAAAGAGAGAGAAAGAGAGAGAAATAATGCCATAAACCGATAAATAAAGTGATAAATAAATAAATAATAAGGCGGAGGCCCCAGCCAGTGCGTGGTCAAGGTGAACCAGGCAAGAGCAGCTTTGCCAGCAGCCCATCCTCTCCTCCAGGCTGAAGGAGCCGGCTGCCAGCAGGGCATTGCTCCTTCCTCCAGGGCAAGCCCGGTGCTGGATCCTGCCCGAGGCAGAGTGGGATGCTCCGAGGCACAGCTGCGTATTTACAGGGTTACAGTACAGATCAGAACTCACTCGTCAGCCCAGACACAGCAAGGGGGAGTCACGGGGACGGAGAAGTGCAACTTTTCTTTGCGGGAAGTGAAGGAGTCGCCAGGAGCTCCTTTGGAGCAGAGAAATACCAGCAGGGTGGAGAACAAGGGGTCTCTTCCTAAGGGGCCAGGGCTTTGCTGGGAGAAGCCAAGTTAGCTAAGTTACAGCCAGGATACCATTTGCAAATGGAAATATTTACAGGGAACCGCTGCGTGGAGGGAGCTGGATCCCAGGGCTGAGCCCTCACCCCCCCAGAGCCACTGTCCCCCCCCACGGGGGGTGGTTCTCAGCAGGGACAGCTCCCACACCCACTCCAGAACTTCAGTCACACTTCTTCCCTCTGGAAATAATCAGCTTATTGCAGGGGCTTTCTGCCGAACCCTCAGTCTCTGCGCACTGCTCAGGGCGGTGTGTGCAGAATAAACCCCTCGTTAGTTTTTCTTATTGGACCCAAGTTTTTTGAAGAGGTTTTTCCCTTTGAAGAAGAAGCTTCTCCTCTTTTTACTCTGCCCAGGGGCATCACTGCAGGTGAGAAGGGCCAGTGACGCCTGCTCTGGACACGGGACAAGGCAGGAAGGTGGTGGAGTAGGAGTTGGTGAGGAGTCACTCTGCTCAACAGATCCATCTGGGTTCAGCTGGGTGGGAGAAAGAGAAAACAAAAGAAAAAAGCAGAAGTTAGAGCTGCTGCAGGACATCAACATCCACCTCAGGGTTCTCTAACTCAGCCTTCTCCCCACCAGCCTCCTCTGTGAAGGTGCAGATCCAGCTGGGAAATTTCCAGGAGCCAGACCCTGCCTGTGCTCTGACACTGTGGAATCGCTGAACTTTGGGCACATCAGGAAGGCTCCCTTAAAGACTTGGTGAAAGATGCTGCTCCACAGGTGAGCAAGTGAAGCAGCTCCTGAGAGCACGGATGGAGCCAGGGATTGATGCATCCATGGATTCTGGGATCCTGGTGGGCTCCCGACAGACTCTGGGACAGAAGGTGGGGCATTAACAAAATCCGAAGCCAGCTGAGTGTTTGAGGAGGTGAATGGACCCCCAGTCCCAAAGGATGCAGAGCGTGCTGCTCTCTTTGGAAGGGGATTTTAGGAACCAGAATGAGCCCTTGTCCCAGGCCCAGCTTCCTCTTCACAAAGCACCAATGGCTCCTTCCTTCCATGATCTCCTCTCACTGGGCTTAGGTGACTGGACAGTGACAATTCCCAGTCTGGCATGGCAAGCTTTCCCAAGAGACTGCAAAGTTCACCAGGGAAGAAGTTCTGGGTTTCCCAGGCCTTGAGAGAGTCCCTTGTCCCACTGCCTTCTATTCCACACAGCTTTCACAAACCAGCCTTTTCCAGGCTCCCAGCTACATATCCTGGCTTGGAATCACCCAAAACACAAGTGACAGTGGCTGGGGCTGTGCCAAGGAAGAGCATCCCACCGAGTCAGGGTGTGTGTCCCTCCAAGAGGGAAGATGAGCTGGTGGCAGTGGCAGGAGGATGTTCTGCCTGGGTGGCAGCACTCCTGAAGATCAGAGACACCAGCCCTGCACAGGAGCTGGGTGAGGATCCCTCCTCACAGCCCACTGGCAGGACTGGATGTGCCCTGCTCCCGGTCCCACGAGGAATGCAGGGAAAGCTGCTGAATCAGGCACGGCCACACTGTTGCTGCCACAGCTCACGTGCACGGGTAGTTACTGAAAGTTCCCTGGGGTGGAAAGCAGAACCAGCCCTGCTCTGTCACCCCCTGCTGATGCAGCACCCAAATCCTTTGGGACAAGGAGCACCCAGGGTGGCTCTGAGCTCTGCTGGCCCCTGGGGTGAAGTTGGGCTGTTGTGTTCAAACCACTCCCGGTGCAGGATGGGCAAAAAGCTCTTCTTGAGGGCCACGCTCAGGACCCGCAGCACCCACTGAGCCAGGCCTGGGCAGGCAGGGAGCTCTGCCTTGGGGTGAACTTCAGAGAGCTGAGTCAACACCCACCTCACAGCCATCACCAAACTGTGCCAGTGCCACCAGACTCTCCCTGAGCTGGACTAAGCTCTCTGGCTCCAGGACAGAGATGGGACTCCTGCCCACCTCCCTCCATGGCACCAACCGTGGCTGACTTTTCCCGAGCTCCCGCTCTGCGTTCCCCTGGAAATCTTGTTCCAGCTCACTTCCCAAGGCACTCCTGCTGCTCTCCAGGTGGGCAGTGGTGTGCTCAAAGGCCAGCCACTGCCAGGGAATGCTGCAGGATGCCCCAGGATGCTGATGGATGGCACAGCCCGGCCCTTGCCAAGGCGGCACTCTGCCCGCAAGGGCCACTCCAAGGAATGCTGCACTCCAAGGAATGCTCCTCTGGCTCTCCTGGCAGCTCCCATGTGCAAGGAGCAGCCCTTGGTGTTGATGGTCCCTGTGCCAGTGAGGTCTGAGGAGCTTGGCAATAACTTGAAGGAATCTACAGGAACCATTTGCAACCAGTAATGCAAGATTTATATGGAGGCAGAGAGAAAAAGGAAGCCAGGTGAGGGCTAACTTGGAGCACACTGGGTTAGTGCAGGCAAACGAATCCCTGGGTTCTGCTCCAGAAACTTTGTTGTGCCACGAAGAACCCTTGGATAAAATGCTGATACCAACACTCAGGGAATGATCTCCCCTGGGAAGCTCAAGCCTTGCTCAGCACCCCAAGGGATGTGGGAGTGATGTGAAGGCCCCTGTGCAGCCAGGGCAGGGCAGGCTCTGCCCATGCACCACTGGAAACCACTTTCTGGCAAAAGTGGAACACTTTGAGGGCAGATCTGGTGGCCGAAAACACAGATCATTCCTCCTGTAGAGCTGTGGATGAAAGGCCCCGTGCAAGCTCAGAAGCAGGTGCCCAAACCAACTCCAGGTCACAGAGTCAACTGGTAAGAGAACAATGATACTAAAATTGGGGTTTCTTCTCTAAGAAAAACATAAAGGAAAAACTGCTCTGACAAGATCCTCACACAAGTTATTAGAGCTGCCAAACAGAAGAGTGATGTCAGTTTTCAGGGGCTGGTTTCAGTGCTGTCTCAGCTATTACTGATTTGCACCATTTCTGAAAAGCAACATTTGAAACTACACAGATTTGCTCCCACTGCCCCCCCCAAACCAGGGGTGTCACCCACCCAGCCCCAGAACTGTTTCAGTCTTGAACAATTATCCACACAACGTTGGTTTTGGGGACTAAATGTCACTATTTTCTTAAACTGAAGGTGTGCAGGGGGTTTGCAGGACTGTCGTCAGGAAGGAGAAACATCAAGAAGGCAAAAACTCCGGGGGGAACAGGGAGAGCCTGCTTGGCCTGAGCAGGACCTGGCAAAGGCCAAACAAAGCCGATGGCAACGGAAGGGCCAGGCTGAATTACAAAGCAGGTCTTTTCCAAACCTGAATATTCAGCACAGTCCCATCCTGGTCCCCAAAACCAGCTGATAATTGTTCCAAACAACTGCCCTCGATGTGCTGATCAGACCATGGCTCGTCTTTACCACACAACCCCTCTGGCAGGGACAGGTCTGACACGGGAGGATGTCGAGGGGGACCTGCCAGCACAGCCCCAAACCAGCCTGTCAAACTACAAGCAAGAAAAGGAGCAAACTGCAGGTGCAGGAGCCTCTGAAGTGCTGGGTGGGAGGGCGAAGGTCTTCTCACACACACTTACATGGTTGCTCTCTCTATGTATCATTCATAGCTATCACTGGACTCTTCTCTTCCTCATTCTCTGAAGAAAAGAACCGTCCCGGGTGCATAACACAGGCAGAAATAAATACATGAAATCAATTAGAATCAGACACTTTCTGAAGGTGCTTCACAATCAGTCTTTGACACGTTACTGATGCAAAAATAATCCTTTGACAGCCACAGCGTTAAAGCAACTGCTCTGAGTTGGTGACCAGAACTTCTTGGATCCCCCTCTTTGGGCCTGTTGTTTTTTGTTGTTTATTCTAATCCCCAAATGTTGTCAGTTCGTAAGTGAAGTTGTTTCACCTTTTCAGTTGCCAGAATTTTAAGATTTACTCAGAAAGAATTCAAAAAATGATCCACCTTCCCCAGTTATCAATTTGGAAATAAATTGTCCTTACTCTCAGGCCTCTGGAAGGGCAGCAGGGAGAAGGGAAGTGACAGACAGGGTGGAAACATCAAATCCAAGAAGTTATAAGGGATTTAAAAATCGCTCATGATCATGCTGGAGAAGCTTCTGTTACGACTGAAATGAGCTTTAACCACGTCCAAAGCTCTGCCATGGTGCACACAGATGCCCCCTGAGGTGCCAGAGCTCAAGCTGGGACTGGGAATTTGCTGGGAGCCTCTTTTGCCAACAGCAAATTGAACAAGCGGGTTCCTTAACCCTGTGGAGTGAATGGAGAACCCCAGGCATGGCTGTGTCCCTGGGAGAGTTCATTCCAGCTCAGGGATGGATATGGAATAGGTCTGGTTTACAGGAGGAGGCATTTCTTCCTTCTGCCTTCCCCAGCAGGTGTTCTGCCCTCAGGCTGGGATTGCTGGGACTGTTGTGGGGTCAGATTCTGCCTCCTCACTTAGCACTAACATGCAGTTAATTAACACAAGTTTGGTTCTGAGCAGGGAAATGGACCACTTTTAAAAGGGGGAGGGAAAAGGTGCCCTTCATGTTGGGAAGGTGTTTACACAGAGCAAAGCACAAGCAGGAGGAATGCTAAGAATACCAAGCCAGAATCTCCCAGGACAGCTTTCCAGGTGAAGCAGGGGGCAGCAGGACAGGAGGACGGGGGGCAGCAGGACAGGAGGACAGGGGGCACAACACACAAGCAGCCAAAGCACAGTCATGTCTACAGAGTTAAAGTTGATTCCCACTGAAATAAAAGTGGCTTCACCATCAACTGAATTTCCCAAGGCTACAGAGGACAGCAGTTCCTGGATCAGGTGAGTACCAAAGCACCAAATCCATCCTGAACTGAGGCAACAGGTTCCTGCTCTGCAGAGCCCAGGTCAGAGCCACTGCAAGGGGAAGCTCCATTGGATCTCTGGCACAGAGGATTGGAGACAAATGGAAAGGTCTGAAGGGTTATTTTATCTGGCTTGTTTTAACACACTTGAAAGTGTAAAAAAAGTGCCAGGAAAGAAGGAAAAGAGCTTCCAGCCTTCAGCAGGCTGGGAAGTGTGGGCCAGACTGGTGTGTCCAGGGGGTCAGTCACCCACTGCTGAGGCCAGCAGAGGTGCAGAGCACAGAGAAGTGGTTTGGGCTTTGCAAACCCTTCACACCTGCACGTGGCAGGCAAGGTGACCTGAACTCCCCCCTGCCTTCCAGGAGCACCCAGGCTGGGGCTGGAGTAACAACTCCTGGGTAGCTGCTGGTTGATGCTGGAGGGAAGGGTGAGATCTGGGATAAGCTACGCTAAGAATTCCTCCTGGTAATTTAATTTTACTGCTTCAGGTCTCCTTTGGCACCCTCTATTCCAAGAGATGAGAAATTTGGGAAGAGCAAATCATTTTGAGAGGGCAGCTGGAGAAGGAACCCCCTCTGCTTGTTCACCACCAGAAATTCAGAGTTGTGTGACCTCAGGGCTCTTAAAGCCTGGCAGTAACAGCTCATTAACCTCTCATTCCCCAGCCTGGATCCTAAACAGGGAAGCACAAGGGACCAGAAAGCTGCTGAGCTCAGAAGATGATCCAGAAGCTGCCCACAAGCCTCACATCTGAGCCAGGCCTGCTCTGTGTGAGAAGGCATCGAGGCTGGGGTGCAAATCCTGCGCCCACAGAGCCTGGAATGCCGGGAAGCAAAGGATGGGGCTGAGGTGAAGCCCAAGGGAGATCAAGCAGCATTTGACAATAGAAAGGGGAGGTGGATACAGAGAAAAGAAGAGCTGAGCACGAAAAATAAGCCAAAGGATGATGCAGAGAGCAGGGAAGCTGGGGCAGCACCAGTGGAATGCTCAGCAGAGCTGGATTCAGGGCCACACACTTGCCCAAAGACTGGCCCAGAGCCAGCCTGGGCCTGCTCCAACACCCCCGTGGGTCTGGCACCACCTGACAGTGCCAACGACCTCCCAGGATGACAAGTGAGCTGGGACTGAGCTGGGTCTCTCCCTCCTCCCACCCTACAATGACAAAAGGTCCTGGAATGACCAGGGAGCTGCTGCATTTTTGGCCTCACTGAAGCTGGGAGATGACCCAAATCTCCCACTTGAGCATTTGTTGCAGGAGTATCAGCAGCCTCTGAATTCCCTGTATCTGTGGGATGCTTTCACAGCTCTACGATACAACCCAGAGATCTGTCTGGGAAACTCCTCAGTGTGTTCTGAATTTATCCAGAAGCACCTTGGTCTGGATTAAGATCTCTCTGCCTCAGGGTGGGAGGAAGAGCATTGGTGTTTGGGTGCCACTAACTCCAAAAACTTCTGGAATGCACGTGAGGAGTGGATAGCTGAGGAATTCCCTGTGTCTGGGGAGCTTTGCTTGCAGCAGCATTTCACCACTCTCTGGATCTCCTCAATTTGCTGGTGGGATCTGGGATGCTCTTTGCCCACCTGACCATCAGAAGACTGAGGCCCCAGCAGGTTTTACTGCTTTGGGCCTCCTTTTGCACTACTGTTTTTGGGAAGAGCTCCCAGCAGTCCCTGAGCATCTCCCATGGGATGAACTGGGCTGCATGCACTGAGTTCAGTGATTCCACCCACCCCGCATGCTGTGCAAAGCCCAGTCTCCAGCCACGTGCCAGCCTGGATGCCCGTGCCATGCAGTCACACATCTTACCTGGCTCTCAGCACTCAGGGGAGAAGCTTCTTTATCTTTTGAGTGGAATTCCTCCTCCACATCTCCATCCAAAGGGGCAGCTTCCAAGAAGTTGGATGGGACAAGCCCTCTCTTTTGGTTCAGCTCTCCCTGCAAGATACATGGAGTTCTCACATCAGGTTTCCTGGCTGATGGAGAAATAATAATTCCGGGTGCAGGGAACACTGGGAAGTGGCCTGAGAGAAGCCCACGTTGGAAGGATCCTCAGCAAATTCCACAACTCACATTGTAGCTTAGTTGTGGAACAATTCAGAGCCCAAAATCAGAGTCAAGGAAGAAGAGATGGCAGCAAAGGTATTCCAGCAACATGGCCACTTCTACAAACACACAAAACGTCCACTGGCATCCTGGAAGCACCTGGAACAGGAGTGTGCCACAGGCTTTCCAGAGGCCTTCGACTTGCCCTGGTATTTACTAATGTTTTTAAACACCAAGGCACTGCAGGTACAATGTCCCGTAGCCATTGTGTCCACGATCCCTGAGCTCCAGAGCTGCATTATTTATTCCTGGAAAACTGTCTCCACTTCAACAGAAGGTGGTTGGGTGGGACAAAACCAACCCTGGCAAGATTGTTTGTGCCACACGATGAGAGTCAAACAAAACATTCCCAGCGATCCCCTCCAGACCTAACCTGGAGCTTGGATGTGTGAAGACACATCTGTGCAGGAAGAGGTGGATGGCACAGAGCTGGTGGGCAGGCACAGCCCCAGGGGAAGGAATCCTTCCCTGGGAGGGTGGGCAGGCCCTGGCACAGGCTGGGCAGAGAAGCTGTGGCTGCCCCATCCCTGGATGTGTCCAAGGCCAGGTTGGACAGGGCTTGGAGCAACCTGGGCTAGTGGAAGGTGTCCCTGCCCATTGCAGGGGTTTGGAACCAGATGCTGTTTGACGTCCCTTCCAACCCAAACCATTCCAGGATATTGGGTTTACAGCAGGAACATGGATTGCCAGAAACAAACTGCCCTGCACTAAGTAAAGAGGGATTCATTATTTTCCAAAATCAGAATACTTTGTTCCCTGATTTCTGCTTTGCTGCCACCCAATGGACTCCAACCATTTCCAGTGTAGCCACAGGACCTTCCCAACCCCTGCACTTACATAATAGAATCCATCATCATCCATGGACCCAAACACGGTGATAACGTCCCCGGCACTGAAAGTCAGTTCAGCCTGCAGAGAGTGGGAGAACAGGGGTCACAGAGAGGCACTGCCTGCAATTCCCCCCCAGGAACACGAGCTCCCCTTGCCCAATCTCCCCCCCAGGGAGGGAGCCCACTGTGTTCAGTCTTGCAGGAGCAGCATTCAGAAGAGCAACTCGAGTGGAATTCACTGCTGAGGGAGCATTTTGTAAATTCACACAAGAGCAAAAGGCTGGTTTTGACCCGATTGTAATTGGTTCAATTTTAATTTGAACCAATTTTAAGAAAGCTGAAAACTAGTACCTATCACCTGCTCTGGAAAGGTGTGCTGAGGACAAGCTGAGCAAACACAGAAAGACCTTTAATTTCTTCAAATATAAGTACCAATGCTGCTCCCTTGGATGACCTGTGTGTATGCAATGCTCAGGGAGATGTGACCTGCAAACAGACCCTGACCACACCACACTGTGACCTTTCACTGTCACACCTTCTGTCCTGTCGGACACCCCAGCACGTGCTCTCTGGGGCACAGGGCCAAAGACAAAGGTGTCAGCAGCCTCTTCTAATGCAAGAATTTGCCCAGTGGAGGCTCCAAATAGGTTGTGTCTTGCTCAAGACACTGTAGCACTTCACAGGTGTCAGCTGGAAGGGACCTACTTCCAACATAGTTTCCTTCTTATATCCTCTCTCCTCAATTTCTCCCTGGAGGCTGCAGGATCCTCCTCCTGGCTGTGAAATACTTTGCTCTAGAGAGACACATGCAGGGAACTTCACTGACAGAATGGCAGAGCTGACCCTACAACGTGTTTGGGGCGTGTTCTCAAGCAGCAGCTGCCACCTTCCTGCAGAACAAGAGACTGGATTTTCTGGGAGGGAGGATCTCCAAGAGAACTGCACCAGATTATTTCAATAATTTGAGCTCTTGCCCACAAGGAAGGGTCTGGGAAGACCAAATCACTGCAAAAAGTACAGTCACCTTCCTGCTGACAAGGGCTCAGAGGTGTTCTTTGGCTGTCTCTCCCAAAATATTCACCATCCCTAAAATGCTCTGTCCTCAGCTGCAGGATCTTCTGCTCACAACACACTCAGCTTAGGAGGCAAGAATTCCCTAAACTGTGTCCGCTCTTGGCCAGACACTCCTCTGTGGATGCATGGAAAGGATGTGAATCCAAACCCCAGGTTTATGTTTGCTCAGAGTGGACTAACACAGCTAGTCAACCCAACCCATTCCAAGAGTCTGTAATTCTAGATGTAGGGACTGCTTGAAAAAGAAGAAATTTGAAGGCTGATGCATTAAATTGGAGCTAAATCTTCCTGCTTGAACCCACCCTGGTATTTAACACAAAACTCATGCTCACGTAAGTATCAGAAGTGCTTTCAAACCCTTCAGCAGGTTTTCCCTTTTCCCAGAGTGTTTCCTGGATCAGTTGGGAACACTCCTCAGGATGCTACAAAGCCAGAAGACACTCACACAGTTCCACTGAGACTCTGCTTGGACCAAAGTGCTGAGTGTCCTGGGATAGAAGGGAAAGAGAGAGAGGGAAAAGAACCCTATAAAAGGGGTGAGCAGCTGGTGGTTACCTCCACATCTGCATTTGGAGAGCTCTCCTTGGGGTTATAGTCAAAGGCAGCCACCATCCTGCGAGGAGTCAGCAGTTCTGCTTCAATGTCCTCGTGTTTCTGACCTGCAGGGCCAAAATCAAACAACACTCAGAGCTGGAAGTATTAGGATAAAATCCCAAATCACAGCAAGCCCTTCAGCATTCTTGTAGTGGACTGAGCAAAAAGAACAGTGGGGGAAACTGAATGGAGAGAGACCTTGGAGAGGTCTGGGGAAGCAGTTTTCTGATCTGTATCACTTCATTAACACAAAAGTGGGGATATCTCCCCATTCTTTCATCTCATGGATTCTTCATGTTTCAGGTCAGCCCTGGAAGGGCTGGTAAAGGGTTTGCAGGCCTGGCTTCTCTGGATTTCAAAAGATGATGCACCTGAGCAGAGTGAGCACCCTCTGCAGGGACCTTGGATCTTAAGGATGAGTGAGAGACTTCCCTGCTCCTCCACAGCACCAGCATGTGTGCCCTCCCCCTGCAAACACTCCCAGCTTAGTCAAAGGCCACTGCACCCACTACCAAGCTAAAAGAACTAAAATTCTTCTTTTCTTACAGTCTGAAGCAGCACCACAGGCCCTTGACCACAAAACAAGTCTGTATTTTGATCATGCATTACCTACTCACAGTAAAAAAGACCAATTCTCACCTGGATGAGACTTGTACTTCTCCTGCTTATCCAGCCCTGCTGGGGGAAGAAAATGCCTCATCAGTGACAGCTCCTCTTCCACCAGTGACCACATGACACAACTGACAACCAACAATAAAAAGAACAAAGACCAAGGCAGCAAACAACAGAAGCAAACTGGTCATGCAACTCAAAGTCTACGCCAGTAACCAGGACTCAGGGACGGAACAAGAAGCAGTGGTCAAGCTCCAAAACTATAAAAGACATCACTGTTGTTAAAAACTTAACACCAGCACAGGGATGGGCTCTCTTTCCACTTCCTAGCAGTCGTACAGAGACAAACATCTGGGGGTCCTGTAAGCAAGTAGTAAAAATTCAATGCAGTCTGTAATCCTAGTGCAAAACTCAAAGAGGAAGCAGTGGGTGACACAGACCTTTCTTGGAGCGTCTGGGTTTTGGAGGAGGGACGGTTTGGCGGCGTGGAGGTGGAGAAAATGTGCCATTTCCTTCATAAAAATACCAAGGAAAAAAAAAAGAAGCAAATAAATAGACAAGAGAAACAGACAGTGAACGGAAAGTGAAAAGCACCTTGAAGAGTGAACAGGGAACAGAGCGGCAGGACGTGCCTCCCCTGGGAAGCTGAACCTGATTTCCGTGGGCAAAGCCCAAATCTGCAGCCCTCGTATGTGGACTCAGGCGAGGCAGGATCCACATCCCAAATCCACACAGAAATCCACACTGTGCTCATGCCCCTTAGCCATTCCACAGGCCACAGCACACAGGCTTTGCTGCAATTTATCTTTCACGTAAGGACAAGATAAAACCATGAAAACCTGGAAAGTGCCAGGTGAGGTGGGCAGGGATCTAGGGAGGTCTCTAGCTAAAGCTTCTGCAGCGTCAGTACTGCATGAAACCCCAAATGAACCCGCAGGAGTGCCCAGACCAACCCCCTGAGGCATTTCCTTAGTTACAAGGCTGTGATAGGGGCTTATGGCAGCAGGAAAACGGCAGAGGGATGGAGGCTGCCCGGGAATCAAGAGAATCCTTAAGGTTGGAAAACACCTTTAAGATCAAGTCCAATCTTAACGTGGCTCCCCCCTCTTGTCAGGGAGTTGCAGAGCCAGAAGGTCACCCCTGAGCCTCCTTTTCTCCAGGCTGAGCCCCCCCAGCTCCCTCAGCTGCTCCTGCTGCTCCAGCCCCTTCCCTGGACCTGCTCCAGCCCATCAATATCTTTCTTGCAATGAGGGGCCCCAAACTGCTCCCAGGATTCAAGGTGTGGCCTCAGCAGTGCTCAAACTGTGCTCACTCCCTGCACACCGTCCTGAAAACTTTCAAACCCTCCATGAAGTCTCAGAGCTACTAAGTTCCTTTATTTTTCCAACAGTACCCTGCAGGGCAGGGGACAGAGAGCCCTGTGCATCCAGAGGGACAAAGGGCACCTCGGGCATCCAGCCATGTCTGGGCACCGGAGGAGACACACAAGAGAAGGAAGATGGATGTGAAAAACACCTTCCTCAAATGTCCTCTCCCTAGACATGAGAGAGGCTGAAGGACAAACCTACCAAAAAAATCACACAGTGAAAGCCTCAGGCTCCTTCAGGCCCTGTGCTCCTCAGGATCAACCTCCCAGGCACCCACATTCAGGAGCTGGGCAACGTCAGCCCCTCAGTCACAGAATGGTTTGGCATGGAAAGGACCTTAAAGATCTAAAGGGGGCTGGATACTGGGTCTCCCTGCACAGAAATGGGAACAGGTTGGATTGCTTCTCTCATTCTTGGGTTTTCTTAGTTTTGGATTGGTTGGGTTTTATCCTCCACTGCCTGTAAGAGGCAGAGGAACAGCTCAGGCAGTGCCATGACCCCCACTTGTGCTGTTTTCCCTGCTGAGCTGGTAGGGAATGAGGGGCCATACAAAGGAATTTCCTTATGTTTTAACAAGTGGAGCAGGTCCAACTAATGGCACTGGTAGCAGAGAGTACAGAGAGGGTGCAGGATGATTATGGGAGGGACAAGGGACAGGCACTGGGACACCAGTGTTGACAGCCCCTGAGCCTGAGCTGTGCTGGCTGCACGTCCCAGAGATGGTTCCTCTGCTCTCTCCGAGGACAGGAGTGGGAAGACACAGGAAAGCCCCTGCAGTGCACAGAGCACTGAGCCACATATTTCAAGGAATAAGAGAGGAGGAACCCACGGACCAGCTCTGCTCCTTGCACACTCCTGACTGCTGACCTTGCCTCACACCTTTCCTTCCCCTTCCCCATCTTCCTCCATTCCCAAGCCCCAGGTTCTCTCACCCAAGAGCAAGGTCATCCCTGTGGGTTCGGGGAGAGAATAAAGTGAAAACCACTGTTCACATCCTTCAGCTGCTCTCCAAACCTTTCTGTCTCCCCTTCCCCAGCGAGGACCAGCCTCCCTCAAACACTGAGTTTCACACACCTCAAGCAGAGCAGCAGCTCCAGCAGCTGCCAATGCTGCAGTGGAGTCAGGAATGACCTGAGAGCTGGGAACCTTCCTCCCTCATCCTGTGAGACCTCCCTGCTTGTGCAGCCTCCAAAGCAGGCTGCAGATCCCAGGGCCAGCCTCATGGATGGTTTTGGTGGGCTGAACCGGCCACACAGCTTGACAACACGACAGATCTCCCCACAGTTCAGCAAAGAACCCTGGGAGCAGGACACACTGATCCGGTACCTCGGCTCTCCGTGGGCATGTCAGCAGGCAGGAACCCTTGCTTCAGGAGCTGCTTCTTGAGTTCATTGTTCTCCACCTGGACTTCTGAGACCATATTGCATGGAATGTACCCCTCCCTTCCTGCACATTCCCCCCTGTAAAAGCCATCAGCATCCTTGTCTCCGCAAACCTGCAAGGCAAAGGACAGGCCAGAGACTGTTTATAAGCAGGGAATGAGCTGCACAGAGAAAGAACCACAGAATATCCTGAGTCGGAAGGGATCCACAAGGATCATCAATTCCAACTCCTGGCCCTGCACAGGACACCCCAACAATACCACCCTGTACTTAGAGCATTGTCCAAACATTCCCTGAGCTCTGGCAGCCTTGGGGCTGTGCCCACTGCCCTGGGGAGCCTGGTCAGTGCCCGACCACCCTCTGGGGAAGAACCTCTTCCTAATATCCAGTTTAGCCTCCCCTGACACAGCTCCAGTTGTTCCCTCAGGTTCTGTCACTGGTTACCAGAGAGAAGAGCTAAGTGCTGCCCCTCTGCTTCCCTCCTGAGGAAGCTGCAGACCTCCCAAGGGTTATGCTCTCCCTGGAACACCACATGGATCCTCAAGAGTAGATGTTCACTAAACTCTTACTTTCAGAATCTGTCCCTCCTTAAATGGGAGCTCCTCTTCTGCTGCATCGGGGTTAGGAGACATGGAGACAGGGTCATAGTCAAAGAGAGCCACAAATATCCTAATGCCATCCTCTTTTGCAGAGGTTTCAGGAGTGGTGCTCCTCGGAGGACCTGTGCACAGAGGGGACACAGCACGGAGAACATGAGCACCGCTCCCATGCCAAGCTCCATGGCTCAGATGCTCTCTGCCACTCCCAGGAGTTGCCCTCTCTCCTGCTGCCCACCTCTCCCTGTTCCTGCTCACCTGGACTAGAGAGCAAAGGTTTCTGCATTTGGCTTCTCCTTACAGTCCTGCTCCGCCTCCTGCCGGGAGCCTGCCAGGCGCCTGTGCCGGGCGACTCCTGGTCCCTGGAATCTTTAGGGCTGGATGCCTGCAATTGGAATCACCAGAGTTAGTAGCAGCCTCTGCCTTCCTCCTCAGTGAGCAGCGCTCAGCCCAAACGCACTCCACAAAGAGCAATGCATCCAAATGCAACATTCCTCTTCAGGGACACTCTAGAGCTGCAAATACCAAGGGAGTTGGAAAACCAGAACCGAGGACGGGCAGGCACCCCGCCGGCCCCCAGGGATGATCCCCTTGGCGAGGGTGAGGAGGCAGCAAAGGGCGTTTCGAGGGGAGGCAATGACACGACAGTCAGGACCTACACAAAGCTTTCCCAAATGAGCTTATTTCAGCAGGGGGTTTTCATTTGGGTCCTGCCGTGGGGAGCCAGACCCAGCGTGAAAAGGAATACTGCATCGGTGCCACTCGCTCAGGGAGCAGGGAAAGCAGAAGCAGCTACTACAAGAAAAGCCACGGAGCAGCACAGAACTACAGAATCCCTCAGATAATTCTTCCAGACAATCCTAGAGGAGGTTCCTTTCTCTGGACAACACGGAACAAAGCAAGATACAAGGCAGGCCAGGGAAGCAGAGGGAAGGCAGCGCCACTGCAAGCTGCTTCAAAGCCAGAATAGGAAAAGTCACCCAACCCTTTTGTGCAAGGAGGTGCTACGTATCCCCTTCGAAGGATGTTCGAGCCTCCTTCTCCAGCCAGGTGACTTACAGTCCAGCTCCCAGCCCTGCTCCTCAGAACTGCTCTCACATCTCAGGGCTTCCTTCTCCCGGCAGAAGAACCGCACGCGCCGGCTCGGACACCCGGCCCACTCCATACCCTGCTCTCCCGTGGTCTCCAGCCTGCTCAGGTCCCTTCTGCCATCTGTGTGGGGAGCCTCAGACTGAGTGGAACAATCACTCCAGTCCCCCTGACAGCTCTGGGACCTCTCTGGCCACAGCCTGCTTTCAGGGGAGGACGCGCAGGTCGAGTCCTGGTCGTCTTCAGAGTCATATTCGATGTCTATTTCCAGGCTCCTGGGGCTGGAGCAGCGCGTCGCCAGCACAGCAGGTTCTGCACCCCCTGAACCCGCCGCTTTCGGGGGTTTCTTCCTCAGGGTGCCCTGTCTGGCACGACTGTACAGATCCAAGCCCTCCCTGCCACCAGCAGTGACAATGTTCAGCTCCTCCCTGAGGCTGGGAGCTCTGTATAACCCACTGCCCATCTGACTGCAGTTGCCCAGCAGGCGACTGCAGTGCTCTGCTGGATCGCTCTGTCTCTTCCTCCCCATCTCAGGACGACTCCGGGTCTTCTCTCGGTGATTATTTCCCTTCTTCTTGCTCCAAGAGGGACTTGCCCCACTCACAGACTTCGGATCGTTCTCCTGGTAGCCCCAGTTATAGTTTGCCTTCTTCTGCCCCCCGGCCAGCTGGCCAAAGGCAGGGTTTGTACGCTCGGCATCCCCTCTGCTCTCCTTGGCACCATGCTCCTCCCGTGGCGTCTGAGCAGACACCACAGGGGGGTTATTCCCATTTGCCTTTGGAAATGGCTCCTTGCTGTTGGGAGGCTTCTCTGTTCTCCCTGAAGGGTAGGTGTGTGATTCCAAGGAATCTTGAGGGTCCGTCTTTTCTTCCGTAACACACTTCTCATCCTCATCTTCCTCCTCGTCCTCGGTCACTTCAGGGATGCTGAACAACTTCTTGCTGTGGTTCTTCTGAAGGGGGAGCTCCAGTATCCTCTCCAGAATCTCCTCATCGCTGTCAGTATCACAAAGATCCATCTGTACACCCAGACCCCGAGAAAAGCCACAGCCAGGACAAGCAAAGGAAAAAAGAGAGGAAAGAACCATTAAAAAGAGAGGCACAGTGACCCTGGTTCCCTCCCAGCACAGCAGGATGGAGCAGTGGCCGTGGCTGCAGCCAAGCGAGGGGAGGGGGCGGAGGCAGCGATGGATCCTCTGGCAAACACAGTCGGATGAACCAGCAATGCAGCGGGAAGCGAGGAAGGCAAATGCATGGAAGAGCTCCCTCCCAGCCTCTCCTCTACACACACAGCTCCCTGCAGCACCTCTCCTCCTGCCACGGGATTCCCAGCACCCCCAGTCTGGGATGAGGGGCAGGAAAAGCTCATCCCTCCCCATCAGGGCTGATGGGGCTCCTGGCTCAGCAGGGCTGAGCTCACACCCAGGCACACAGTCCCGCCTCACCTGGAGCAGAGGGAATGGTCCTGTGCAGGAAGACACCCCTTGGAGATATTCCTGCTAGGGGAGGACCTGCCCTGGGCCCTTCCCATCCCCTTCCAGGTGAGCAGAGTTCCCATGAACAGGAAATCCCTTTGCCTCAAAGGGTCACACACTCGTATTTCACTTGCAGCTGGGGGAGAGCCCACCAGCTTACAGAAAATGTTAAAGTCTGTCACGGACCAACTGCAGAATTTATGGGTTTGTTTCTTATTATATCTACAATGAAATAAAAGGTAGAATCCCAGGTGTAATTTCAGCTGGAAGACACCTCTGGAGGTCTCTTGTTCCACTTCCCTGACAATTTATATCACTATGTGTCCTAAAGACATTTACAATGAGTTTACAAAGCATGTGTAGCTGCTGATGTTTTAAGCCACAGGCATGAGCAGGCCTGTTCAGAGATAATTAAAAACTGAACCACAGAAGAAACAGAGGCAGTTGTAAGGTGCCTGCTGGTTGTTCCAACCTCCATGGCTTTCTCCAAGCAAAAGTTGGTCCCAAATTACATTCAGAACTGGTTGAAGGGGCCTCCAGAAGTCTCCAGTTCAGTCTCCTCATTGCAGCAGAAGTGCTGCCAGCAATAAATCAGTGTCTGTGCCAAGCTGAGGCTTGAAAACACCAATAAATGGAGATCCTGAACTCTCTGGGGACCTGTCCCAAGGCTGCACCGCCCTCCTGGGAAGGAGGTTTGTGCTCAGCTCCAACATGAACCTCCCAAACAGCAGCTCATGGCTGCTGCCTTTTTTATAAATCACCTGCCAGGAACAAGCAGACTCTGATTCTTTTAATCCTTCAAACAGTTGTGGGCAGCTGCAAGATCTCCCACTCAAGTCTTCTACACCAAACCAGCTCAGTTTCCTCAGACTCTCCTTACAGGACATGCATTTCAGGCTCCTACCCTGTAAGAAGCAACTAGGAATAGTCCACTAAGACTTATTTTAGCTGTTTGCAACGTTGTGGCTTCTGCTTTTGAGTTTTAATATATTCCATGGTTTCAGAAATTAAGCGACTTATTTGAGGATAGCCATTTTAAAAAGCAGCACCTCTCCTTGTTTTCATCCTCCAGATCCTGAAGGAGTTGGCTCAGGAGTCCAGAGACAACAGAAAATGTAACTAAACCCACAGAATCCCAGAAAATAGCCCTGCTGGACTTGGCCTGCTCCAGTCCCCATCTTCCTTCACTCTGTAAGGCAGTGTTGGGAGCCCTGTGCCCTAAAACCTCCTGACCCTGATGTCCTCTCCTCATGTCACCCTCAACCTGTCACTGCCAGGACAGAAAACACTCACTTCATCAGGTCAAAGAGCACCAGTTTGCTCAGCTCAACAGAAAAAAACCCAAACAAATAAAAATTATTCAGGTCAATAAGACAAAAAGAAAAAAAGACAAAGAACGGTGTTCTTGAATACTCTCATTTCCTCCTTCCAGGAAATTGATTTTCTTCTGCTTTTCTTTTCCAAGTGCAATCCCAACAACTCCTTCCCAGGCAGCCCCAGCCCCTCCAGCTCTCCTGGAGCTCCTGATATGCTGCACTGCGGGTCCATCCCCTCACCTGGGAAGCTGAAGCTCCTTCAGAAGGAGAAAAGGAGCAGCAGCAAATTTGCTTCAGAAGCACTGTCTGCTCCCATTTAGTGCTCACCAGCCCCACCCCTGCAGACCAGCAGCCACACAGGGCACCATCAACTACAGATGTTCTTTGCCTGCACAAGACAAAGATGGTGCTTTCTTACCATCCAGACACAGCACATTTCCTGCAAATCCTTCTGATTTCCCAGTCTTTCCCCCTCAGTGTTTTATTTCACGGACAATCATCCCACCTGCAGGAATTTGTATGATGCCACCCCAGCTGGAAGCACATCACCTACCACAGGTGCATTTGGACACACAAACCAGCTTTAACTCTCTGACCATGAACTGACCCGCTCACTCAGCTCAGCTCACTCAGGATTTCCTCCCTTGAAGCATCTGAGCTGCAAAGCCACAGCTCTGCTCCTACAAGCCATCCCTGGCTACACAGAACACCAAGGTCTCAGCCAAAAAAATCAGAATCATGGAACAGTCTGAGCTGGAAAGGACTCACAGGGATCAGAGAGTCCAACTCTAGGCTCTGCACAGCACACCCCAAGAATTCCAGGCCTGTTTTGCCTTAGGAGGGAAGGTGGGATGGTTCAGGACCTACAGATGGGTAGATTTACAGCTCCCCCTCTGTTCCTTGTCCATGTCTGTGTTACGAGCCCGTTCAATAGGATCGATTTTAACCCTGGGTTCTAAAGTTCACACCGCACTGTGTTTTTCCAACTAATTAAACCCCGGCTACATTCATTACACATAAACACCATTCCCTCTCCCAAAGAACTTGTGTTCTTACTACCTTAAGCCAACACTGGGAACACAAGCAGAGCAGGCAGAACCTTAGGAAAGCACTGTTGGGAGCACTGGGCTCTGCCCAGCACCTCCTCCTGTGAGCTGATGGCATGGGATGGCTGCACTGGCGCTCCCCACAAGCAGCGCTCTGCACGAGTTACCTTTTCCCCATTCTCCTGGTTACATGGCTCACTCTGGTCCCATTTCTTGTCTTCCAGAGCTTCTGAAGACAGTTCATCTTCCTCCTCCTCTTCCAAAATATCGGAGAGGTCAGAACTGCGGTTGTGCTCCGAGAACAGGGTCAGCTGCCGGCGGCCCACTTCAGAGAGTTTTTCTTCTTGCTATTGAAAAAGCAAAACAGATTTTCTCAGTCCTCCAGGATCTATTTCAGCAATAAAGGAGCATTATTCCCTTCTCTAGCACACACACAGCTCAAGTGAGGCAGGACACAAAGTGGGCAGCACCCGAGGCAGCGACTGGCACACGTGGGCACACACACACATGTCCAGCCTGCAGCAGAGCAGCACTGCCTAAGGCTGGGAAACTTGGGATGTCCAACACAATCCACATCCCTCCACGTGCACAGACATTCAAGCCAGGTTCAACAAACCTCTCTTTTCACTCTGGACATTTCTTTCATCACCTCCGTGCCAGGAGACAACCTGGAGCTGCTCCCAGCCACGTTTCCATCCCGGAGGGTGTCCTGTGCCCCCTCAGCCTGGATGGGTGAGGACACAGGCTCTGGGCTCAGGGGCTTCTCCTCCTCCTCTTTGTCAGCACTGGCACCTTTGGGTGACTCCTCCACAGAGCAGGTGTCCATATGGAGCTTCCCACTGCTGTCAGAGGGGCCTTCCAGCTCTGAAGCTTTGGATCCAGATTGCTCCATCTTTTGGAAAGAAACAAAAGAACAGTGAAATCAAGGGGAGGTATCTCAGGCTACATAAGCACCAAAAGGGGGTCCCTATCACCCCAAACTCTGTGACCCTCTGATGTGATCCGTGCTGTTGGCATATGAATATTTTGGCAGGCAATGTGAAGCTGGGAAGGCTGGCCAACCCTGGAGCAAATCCCTGCCTGCCACCAGCTGCCAGCACTTCCACTGCTGCAGCTCTGGCCACCACACGTGGCTCAGGTAAACCCCAGAACTGCACTGGCAATAACTAGTGAAGAATACCAAGAAGAGCCCAAACTGTACAAGGTCACTGCCCACTCTCATCTGCCAGAGGAATGTCCTACACACCCCCTGGCGGGCTGGCCTGGCACTACCCCAGCTCCTCCTGGAGCTATAAAGACTGTGAAAGAAGGGCAATGAATGAAGAACATACACAGAAAGCACAGGCAGCTCCTGATTAGGTCACCTAGTGGAATTACGGAAAAGTTTTCACGCTTTCCAACCAGTTCAATCTGGCGTTTAAAGACACCTCTGGGAGGTGGAGGAATGGAGCCCCAGGAACAAGGAGGTGGCTGGTGGGCCTTCAGCAGCCACCTCTTTCTCTCACTCTGACCAAGGGAGCACTTTGCAATGGAGCTCAATCTTGTCCTTATGTGCTTCAAAAATACTGAAAGACCAGACTCCAGGGACATTCAGACACACTGCATTGTAGAGCTGCTAAATGTCCCCTGGGCTCAGACTAGCAGGGGCATCAGCACCAGTGGGAACACCCTTTTCACCCCCTAACTCTGCAAGTTCTTTCCTGACTCTCTTCCTGATCTGCCTGCACACACGAACAAGAGCTGAGCTTATCTTCCGGGTACACAACAGCAGCCAAAACTCCCTGAGAGTTTGCCAACCACTGGATGATGGCCCAAAGGCAACAGAATGTCACTGAGAGAGAAAGATGCTCAGTGGCATTTTGTCCCTTGCCAGCATACGTGGCACTGGGCAGGACATGAAGGCACTTACCTGCACCTCCGCCCCTTCTGCCAGGCCTTGCAATCCCTGTTCCCTGGCAGGGCCAGGCTCCGTGCCCTCCTCAGGGAGCACTGTATTCCCAGCCTGCTGGGGAGGCACAGACAGGCATTTCTTGTCTCCTGCAGCATCCAATCCCTGTGGGGAAGTGCTTGCATCCTGCCCCAAGGAAGCGCCGGGAGAGGAGAGGTGTGGTGGGGAGGAGGTTTTCTCTGGCAGAGCCCGCACGGGGCCAGCGTGGCTGGAGGAGCGATCAGTCAATTTGGCATCTGAGCTCTCAGAGGGGATGTTCTGTCGGAGCAGGAGCGTGGGAGGCAGGGAGCCCCTGGGAACCCCCCTGAGCAGCCTGGAGGTAACAGTGGTGGAGGCAGGAGAAGTGCAGGGAGAGGCTCGGAGCAAGACCGAGGAAATCTGGGCTGGAACTGAATCCACCGACTCCCCGTACTGAGACATCGTCCTCACCGAAACCTCCCGGCACACCTGGAACATCTGGAGCTGGGACAGGTCCACCAGGACACTCCCAGCTGTTGGAGAAGTAACTTCTATCACCTGTGAGCAGAAGAACAGGGAGGAGTTATTGTTTGTGCAAAGCTCAGCCCTTCTGAGAAGAACATTTCCTGACCCGAAGTTCAGGCAGACCCCAAAGCCCTGGAGAGCAGAATTCTCACCCTTCTGCACCAAAGCAGGGAAGAACAAACAGTAATGAGAAATTCTTACCAAAACCATTTGAGAAACTAGATAGTCTATAAAATATGACTATACTTGCACCTACTCCAGCTTTTAAGTCTCCTTGTTCCCTATACTTTAAACAACTTTTCCCTTTATTTTGGCCTCTATCTACCTTCCCAGACTTCCCCTTTTTTTTTTTTTTTTTTGACCTGTGTAGAGGAAAAAGCATTTCCATAATAAAAGAGCCATTATTCAGCACGGCAAGCGTTTTGCACTGTGCTCCTTCAAACAGCTGTGGTCTGGCACAACATCATGTGTGAAGAAAAGCACAGGACACTTTTAATACAGAATATCCTTGGAGGTCCAGTACCAGCACTTGTACTGGGCCCTGGGGTGTTTGTATGCCAGAATCGTGGAATGCTTTGGGTTGGAAGGGACTTCAAAGATCATCTGGTTCCATTCCCCTGCCCTAGGCAGGGACACCTTCCATTAGCCCAGGTTGCTCCAAGCCCTGTCCAACCTGGCCTTGGACACTTCCAGGGATGGGGCAGCCACAGCTTCTCTGCCCAACCTGTGCCAGGGCCTGCCCACCCTCACAGGGAAGAATTCCTTCCCAATATCCCATCTAACCCTGCCCTCTGGCAGTTGGAATCCATTCTCCCTTGTCCTGGCACTCCAAGTCCTTGTCCAAAATCCCTCTCCAGCTCTCCTGGAGCCTCTTTAGGCACTGGAAGGAGCTTTCCCTGGATCCTTCTCTTCTCCAGGTGAACACCCTCAGCGCTCCCAGCCTGTCCCCAGAGCAGAGGGGCACCAGCTTTCTAATCACCTTAGTGGCCTCCTCTGGACTCACTCCAGTAGCTCCACATCCTTCTGATGCTGAGGGCCCCCAGAGCTGGAGACAGCACTGCAGGTGGGGCTTCATCTGAGTGGAGCAGGGGAGGAAAATCCCCTCCCTCTCCCTGCTGGCCACACTGCTTTGGATGCAGACTTTTTGATGGAGAACTACTCCTCCCTCCTCACAGTCCAGAGTCAACTTGAGCTCTGTCCACGCCTTGTGGGCTCACTGAACTCCTCCCTTTCCCAAGGATCAGGCCTGAGGTGAGCAGAGGAGGCTGACACTAATTTCTGTTTTGCTACTCCAAGGTCCTGCCACAGGAGGGTTCCCAGCGTAGCTACATCGAACCCACACCGGCAATCTGGAGAGATGCCTTTTCTGGTGTGCATCACACAGCCCAAACAATGTCCCTTCCTCATATCATTCCTTTCCAGGCCAAGGACTGTCACTGCCTCCTCAGGACAAGCTTCTGGATCCAGCTGTCCATGTTTTGAGGCTGTGACAGTGCCTGCTGTCCCTGTCCCAGCCCCAGTGCTCAGCCCTCAGCACACCTTCTGTCCGTCGGCGTACACGGCGTAACCGGTGACTCGCACTCCATTGGAAGACCCCTCGGCATCAATGGTGACAGGTAACCAGCTGATAACCAGGATACCTGGAGAGGGACCAGCTTCTACCTGGACATCCAAAGGAGCATCAGGTGTGCCTGTGGAAAGACCAAAAACACGCTCCTCTTTCTTACCCGGCTACAGCACAAAGCTAAACTTTGGTCAGACTCAAAGAGCCAATTCCTGCCACTGGAGAAGTCAACTAGGACAGCCAGGCTAGTCCTGGGAAAACGACAGGCACAACCAGAGGAAATCAGGTGCTCTTGTTCTGTGAGAGCTTCCAAGCACAGGAGACAGAAGTTTGCAAAAGTAGCTGAGGCCAAGATGCAGCGACCCTTGGAGCAAGGTCATGGCAAACCAGCTCTTCCCTGCCCTGCCTTGCCCCGGGAGGCATGCTGCTCCCACCAGCACAGGGGGTGTCTTCCCAGAGCAAACGAAAGCAAACGAGGGAAGAAAATTTCCAAAGAAAGAAGAAAAACATTAAGACAAAACAATACAGCACCTCAGGCTTTGGGACCTAAGCAACCTGGCTTCCCTTCATGCCAAGGCTTCCCAGCGAGGGCCGGGCACTGCGTGGGCACGACTGCTCTGATACCTGCCAGCGGGGTGCTGAAGTGTACCACAGCTGAGTCCTGCTCCTGCCCCTCCGGCACCTCTTCCCAAGGCGTTTCCATGGGCCTGGCCTCCAGCCTGGCCACGTAGCGGGTGCTGGGCTGCAGGTTACGGAAGGTGTACCAGTAGACCCCCGGCTTGGTGACGTCGCACTCGGCGCCGTTGAGATACACGGCGTGGCTGTAGTTGCTGTCGCAGGGCAGCCACGTGACCTCTGCTGAGGTGGCCGTGACGCTCCTGACTTGGAGCATGGTGGGTGCCACGCCAAACCCCTGCCCCACGGAGAAAGTGCAGCGCAGTTTATCGGACCTGCCTCGCTCCGTCACGGTCTGCACGGACACGCGGTAGGCCTTGCTCTGCAAGTCCAGCTTCTCAATCACCGCTTTGGTCTGAAGGCCACTCTTCACGTTCTGGCGTAGCTCTTCATCCACATAGATGTTGTAGCTTTGTATGTCTGGGCAGCCAGCTGGCAAAAGGGGTGGTTCCCAGCCTACAACTATGCTTCTGGCAAGCTGCTTGATGAGAGTCAGTTTTCTTGGGTAAGGCACTGCTGTGTGACTAACGGGGTCCTCCTGGTCTCCTTCTGCTCTACTGGCCAATGGGCTGATGCTACTCTCTTCAATGGAGAAATCACTCTTATCTCCACTGCTGGTGCTCGCACTGACCAAACTTTTCTCCTGGTATGAGCTATGGGTGAGATCATTCAGCTCCGGAGGCAGAAACGTCAGGAGGTCATCATCTGAAACTCGCTCAACAAAATTGGAGGGCACCAGCCCTCGCCGGCCATCCATCAGCTCCCCTAAACAGAAAACAGGAGACCTGTTACCACTGCACCTACCAGTCAGCCTTCCAACCCATCTGTGAGGACTATGGGACCAAGTCTACACCAGGTCAACAACTGCTCTGCAGTCAGGAATGAAAAAAGCCTCAGGGAGGTTATTCCTGGAGATGGTTCCTGCACTTCTAGGGCTTCCCTGTTAGATCCTGATGGCCAGAGTGAGAAGACTCACTGCTCCACACGTTCCAGAGCCAACTAAGTAGAGAGTTGGGTTGTGTAATTAGCTAAAGGGTTTCTCCTTCTTCGTTACCCCACTGTTCCTCACCACAGCTTCTTCACTAGCTTTTCTAGCCTTCCCACACTATGCAGATTGATGCTTTTACGTCTTCTCCCAGCCACAGAGATTTGGGGCTTGTAGTATTTCCTCAAGAGAGTCCATCTTCCCAGCTCTGGCCTTCCTCTTAGCTCCCTCCTTTCTTAAGCTGGTTTCTGTACTAAAGCTGTCCCAAAGGGACAAGGGATACACAGCACCTGGTCTGGAAAAGACCTACCAAAGCACAGCTGACTACAGACTGCACTGCCTTCCCCCTTCCAAACTCTACCTACAGCAAATCAAGCAGGGAAAGCAGAAAAGGTTAGTAAAGAATAACCTTTTTATTCTTTAAACAAGAAACAAAAAGACAAAGAAATAAATACATGAGAAGCTTGGGGAGAGAAAGAAAGAAGGAAAAAAAGGAGGCAGAGCAGTCACAGAGCAAGCAGCGCAACATCCATGCATTTGCCTCAGCTCTTGCAAAGCACCTCAGGAAATCAGGACCCTTCGGTCCTTAAGTGGCCCCACAAAGAAACTTCAGTATGAATTTAAAGCCCGCAGTTCTCGGTTTCAATCCATCTGCCTCTGAATCAACCAGGCTCCTGTTTGCAAAGGGGCCAAAACTGAAACACACTGTGTGACATCAACGAGGATCACAAGTTTGGATGGATTATCCCATTCCCTCTCTGCCAAAAGAGCAGGAGGCAATGGAGACCATCACCTGCTGCAGCTCTGGCTCACTACACAGTCACCAGGAAGGGGGAACCAGCCCAGCTGCAGAAGGTGCCTGGGGCTGAACACGTTCCTCTCCATGGAGGGGGAAGGACCATATGGGGATGCAACCTGGAGCTCTGCTGAAAGCAGTGGCAAAATTCCCACTGAAATCACCAGCTCAGGATTTCACGTTTTGGACTTCATTTAATCATGACATAAACACGCCCTCTTCCAACAGAATCTGCTCTTCCCTCTAGCAAAGTAACTCCAGGCAGAAAACCTTTATCTTGAGGTTTTAAGATTCACTACATTAGCTCACTTTTTTGGGGAGAGATCAACACTCCACAGCAGCAGAGTCACGTTTCATTCTGCTAAAACACACCTTCAAAGAAGCCATCTTCATCCATGTCCCCATAGATGTAAATATACTCTCCAGCAGTCAGTGGAAGCTCTGCCTCAGGATTTTCATTAGGTCCATCAAAAGGATTGTAGCTGAAATATTTACAGTAGAAAGACTTTTAATTTGTAAAGGAATTTCCCCAGCAACACATTCAGGGTGTAATGTTGGTAAGCTTTCAGTTCACTGGGAATTCACCCACTTTTATAAGCAGCAAGTTCCACAGACAAAGGTCAAGACTTGAGCTTACATCTAATAATATTTAATAACAGGGGATTTTCTTAGGAGCAGAATAGGTGTCTTGTGGCATCTGAAGGAACAGGGATATGAGGATGATGAGAGGACTGGAGCACCTCTCTCTCATCAGGAAAGGCAGAGGGATCTGGGATTCAGATTCTGGAGAAAAGCCCCAGCTCTCCTGGAGGCCCTTTAGGCACAGAAAGGGGCTCTGAGGTCTCCTTGGAACCTTCTCTTCTCCAGGCTGAACATCCCCAGCTGTCCCAGCCTCCAAATCCCATGGAGCAATAACATACATGGTCTAACTTAGTATTATCCCCTCCTGCCAGGGTGAATCCTAGAGAAGGGTGTGAAGAAGGCAACTCTGAGATAACCTGTGTAACCTCACCGACCACAGAACTGCCCCAGTACCTGTATCGAGCTAAGAACACCTGGAGCTTTGCAGGGCCTTGGCTGCCTGGCTCTGGCATGAGAGAGATGCTGTCAACATCCAGCTCTTCCATTTCACTTGCAGTGTCCACCTGAAAACGTTAGAGATGAAGGATGTAAGTAAAGGAACCCTCAAAGGGTTTGAACATCAGTGAACAGATCCTCTAAGCTCATGTTTGGTGGCCCCTGGGCTAAGGACCATCTGGAAGAATAAGTTCTAGGTGATGGAAAAACTCTCTGCCCAGGTGGGTTCTCTCAGCAATGCATTTATTCTCCTCTGGCTGGAAGCACAGACCACAAAGAGGACTCCCATACTGACCTCTGGAGTTGGGCAGGATTTGGGGCTGTTGTGCATGGACTCTGATTTGGAAGAACTGGACTGAGATTCCACTTTCTTGGCTTGTTTCTGAGAACTGCTGGGAGCAGCTGGGGAGCCCCCAGGGGTGTCAGGCACCCTCTGAGGCACCTCCAGCTCATCAGTCCCTTCATTGTGAACCTTCTTAGTGCTCTGGTGAGGGAGCAACCCAGGAACAGTGGATTCTGCAATGAAATCAGCTGTCCATTAGTTAGAGCCATAGGCAGGACACAGGACCAGCAATGAGCATCACAAATGTGCCTCATTTAACAGCCTGGACACTCTGGCCAGAGAAATGCCAAGTTCTCTTTAGGACTACAAAACAAACCACAAGTACTGACAACAGAGAGAGACAGAGCTCCCAAAATTATCCTTTAGCCCTTTCCATTTGCACAAACATCAACCCATTTGTGGAAACACAGGCGTGTCCAGCACTTACCCTTCTCCCAGTGGGGCTGTGGGGTGGAGCTGCACAGAGCAAGGGGAAGCTCTGAAGTCACCAGAGTGGAGGTGAGAAGGTCGATTTTTCCTGTCTGAAGCCGGAATTGTTGGAGTTCCTGAGACAGGAGGCTGAACTGCTCTGTTTGGCTGCGACACTGATCTTCCAGATCCTTCACCCGGGCCTGACAGGAGAGACAAGAGATGAGGCACAAACCCACAGCCAAACCACCAGGGAAGCTCCAGACAGCATCTGCCTTTGCTGCACCTTTCCAGTGGGTCCCACACTCCAAAGGATGCTTTCAAATGCCCTGCCCAGGAAAGGGAGTTGGGAACTGGCAGCTCCACACCTGTAGTATCTTTGAAAAGCTGAGGTTCCTCATCTGTGGGGAAACTGACTGCAAGCTCTGTTAGGAATTACCCCTGAGAAGCTGGGTTTGAACTTCAATATCCCAGCCCTGCACAAGACCAGATGAGCTAAGTCAAAGATAAGTAAGGCTGGAAGGGAAAAAGACTGGAGCATTTCTTGGAGCATTAGTCACATCTCCAAAAGGAACTGCTCTCCCAGTGTTCTATCTTATTAGATAAGATATCCATACTTCTAGAGGCTCCAGCAAGCTCCCAAAACTTCACCCTGGCTTCCCCACCGTTCTGGGCAGGACTCCTGATTGTCCCTCCAGATCCTGGTTCCTCCAGCTACTAGGAAGGGCAGGGATCACCCTGGCCTGTGTTGCAGAACATTCCTTTGATGTGGGGAGCCCACACATGGTCCCACCAGGTCCCACAGGGATGACTTGCTCCAGGAAAATTCAGGCTGAGGCCCAGAGAGCTACATCTCGGCAAGAGGAGACGCAGGGGAGCCTCGGGGAAATTTATGGAGAGGGAAGGACACATTCCTACCAGAGAATCATTTGTATTTTCATGTACTCTCTTCCTACCATCTCTAGAACTTCCCCTTATAAACTATTGTTGTCCTTACACATTCTCACATTCTCCCAGGTTGGAGGCAGAACAATTTCCAGGAGATTCCAATTGCTCTTTCCTTCTTCTCACTCTTTTTTAAGATGCTCCAAAACAGACTGCACTGCGCTCCTCAAAATTTTCCATTCTACAAAACGTGTTTGAAGTGCTTTCCTCTCCTTCCAACTCAAAAAAATAAAAGATGCCTTGAAATATTACGTGAGACAGAAAGCCTGGCTTTCAGGCAGCTCTAAAAATAACACACCTGACCTGGAAAAAGCTTTCTCAGAGTAAGACAAAACCCTTGTAGCTGCTCCCTAAAAACTTAGGAGGGTGCAGGAATTTTTATTTCTCTGTGACAAATCTGGCTTGGACCCATCAGTTTATCTCTTGTTCCCTTCATGACTCACTAGGAGCTCTCAGGCTTTAAGGAGAGGTCTCTGAAAAGAAATCAGATGCCATGAGTAACTTCCAGAAGTGTTTGTGTTCTCCACTTGCTCAGAGTTTATTATTATATCAGAGTTTATTGCTCCTTGTTTTCTAAACCCCGTTGCACAGGATTCCTCTGCAGCCCTGAGTGTTTGGATTTACTCACAGTTTACATTTTTCACATAAAGGCTTCTCCCTTATGTGTTACATCTTAATGGAGAAAAGAAACCATCAACAGTAATAACAGTTGCACTGCATCAAAGTCGGGCTTCCTTAATTCCTGCATCCATCCCCAGTCCCACCCTGGGACACAGCCTGGGACAAGAGACCAGAGAGAGATTTCCACTGCAGGACCAGAGAGGGATTTCCTGCCTTCTCTGGAGCCAGGAGCCACCAGATGCATCTGGATATTAACAGCTTCATAACAGTACCTCGTCCTGTAAACGTATTAATCACACTTTAAATCCATTTACAGTGGTGGCCAAGCCAATAGCCTGGATAATTCACAGTGGAATTCCAAGATCCCTAATTAGTCAGGTGTCTTTTCGATCTGTTATTCAAACCGACACACAAACACCCCTTGAGTGCTCCTGCCACATCAGACACAGTGTGCATTCCTAGCAGGCTCCTTGCAGGGCTCACACACAGCTGGGAAGAGCAGCTTTCCAGGGCAGTGCTGGGAGGGAGGAAGGGGGATAAGGAATGGGGAAAAAGGAAGAGGAGCCTAAGGACACGGCCAGGAGCTTCAGGGAACCAGCAGGAATCAAGCCTCAAACACAGCAAAGACAGGAGACTTCTGTGTCTATGCCCAACCCAAAAATGGGGAGAAAGAGGAGCCTCACACAACTGGGACTGAGCAGTGGGATTTCCAGAAGAGGCTGCAAGAGCTTGGTGGGTTCAGAGCTTGGTTTAACCACAGAACCAAGAACTGAGGGTTTCCACACCCAACCACCACCAGCTCAGCCCCCTCCTCTGGGACACTCTCCTTCTTGGCTGGGCTATCCCACTTCTCCAGAGGATGTTCTCCCTCCACATGTCCTTTGTTCCCTTTCTCTGTATCTTCTGCTCTACTTTGGAGCTGAGAGAATCCCCATTTTGCTGGAAGGGAACTCTAGAGCTGTGCAGTCCAAGCCCTGCTCAAAGCAGGGCCGATGGCAAAGGGATTGGAGGAACATCCATAACTCCACATCGATGTGGGTGCAACTCCTACAGGATGTGGACATACCCTAATAATGTCCTTTTCTAAATTTCACACCTTGCTTTTTTGACCAGAATTGTGACTGATTTTTTTTTTTCTATAAGTCCCCCTCCCTCCAACCTTTCACTCCCTGCTCCTACAGGGAATTCCAATGTTTAGTCACAGCTGCTTCTCCTCCATGTGCCTTCACACAGTCAGTGGTACCTGAGACTTGGTGTCCCAGTTAGTCCTGAGATCCTCTGTCAGATCTGAGGGTGTTAAAGCAGTTTTCTAGCAGCTGCAAAGCCCATCACTTCCATACAAGCCTTCTTTCCACATCACCTGTGAACAGGTCAGCTAGCACAGCTCCCAGACCGGAATTTCATTACTTCCCACCTCTTCTGGGAAAATGATTATTCACAACCCCTGCTTCCCATCTTCCATCCAATTACAAAGCCAGCAGGGCCTGTCTTCTTCTCCGTGACACTCAATTGCAATGGTGTCACCATTGCTTTTGGGTTTTGAAGGAAACACTTCTCTCTTGGACTGCAGGTAGTTCTCAAAAGACATTTAAATGCACCTGACACGTGGAAAAGGAACACAGCTGGGCAGTTCTAAAAACTTGGAAGTGCCAAAAAAAAATTAAGCTCCTAATTCTAACTGGTCAGGAAAGCAAAGCATTTAAGGAGAAAAGCAGCTGCTCCATCAGACTCATAGTGGGAGCTCCTTTAACCACACTGATTTCCTGGCAGTGACGCTCTTGCAATCTTTTCCAAAGTAGAGTTAAAACAAGAATATCAAGCAACTGTCAAAGTCAGGACAGAGGGAAAAAGGTCCTGTTTGACAGGATTATAGCAGTACCTGCATGCAATCCAAGGTACTCTGGGAGCAAAAAGAGAAGCAAAAAGAGATGTCAAACCACGTCACAGTTACACCACCCCAACACCAACACTCCAGAGACAACCCAACCCTCAGTCAAAGGGGCCGATCTCTCACCGACATACAGGATCTGCCTGGTTCCACACTGGGATCCCACCTCATTCTTACCAAAAAAAAGGCCAAATCCCACACACCAAGTGCATGAGTAAGATGACCAGGCACTTCTTGAGGGCCTCCAAGTGATCAGTGACTGTGCTTTGAGTGTCAGTGCTAAACTTCAGCAGATTGCACTCCGCCTTCATTAATATCACACCCACAAGCAATCGAAGCACACGTGAAGATGCAAACACGCAGCACAGGCACCCCACACCCCCTGATTCTGCCCTGCACTGGTGTTCTGGGATGGCTGTGATTGGGCTTAAGGAACTTAAAGGACCGTTGCTCCACATTAAATTAGCTTTTAATGACAATTTCTCTTCCTTTAGCTTACTTCATAAAATTCAAGGCCCGGTTGGACAGGGCTTGGAGCAACCTGGTCTAGTGGAAGGTGTCCCTACCATGGCAGGGGGTTGGAATGAGAAGACCTTTAAGGTCCCTTCCACCCTGAACCACTCCATGATTCTGTTATTTTATGATCTCTGTACCAGCAACATGAAAACAAGAACATGCAACTGATGAGGTCCTTGCAGAAGAACAGGACCAGCCTCTCAGACACCCAACAAGAGGACTGTCCCTTTCTTCCTTTGCACAGGTCTAGTTTAAAACCTAAGTAGGTTCTCCAATCCTTCAGTGAGTTAGTTCAGAAAACTTTTCACAAGCATCATAGAATCAAACCACAGAATGGGTTGGGTTGGAAGGGACCTTAAAGATCATCCCACTCCACCCCCGCCCATGGGCAGGGACACCTTCCACTAGCCCAGGCTGCTCCAAGCCCCGTCCAACTGGGCCTTGAAGCAGAACCACATCAAACCTCCATTCTCCTCAAGGCTGCTCAGAACCCAGCTAAACACCAGCTGACCTAGAGAAGCTCCTGGACCAGCTGATCCCACCCCTGCAGCCAAAAGCAGATGTCCCTAAAGGATGTGTGAAGGGGACAACACATAATGTCCCCTCCCCATGATATTCACCCAGCTTGCAACCATTTCAAGGCCATTCAGCAGAAGTGCAGCACCCTTGGGCTCTACAGCTCAGACACAGGCCAGGCCCCCTCCAAAGCTGAACCTGTTTGCACCCCTCCATCAAGGACAATTCCCATCTCAATCCACAATCCCGGGCTCCCAGAGCTGCACAGGGAGCTCAGCCTGTCACCTCTGACTGTGTGTCAGCACTGCAGAACAAAATGTCACAGTCTGGGTGTACAGTGAGACTTCTGCTCATCTCAGCTGTTTGAGTGCTCAGAAATCCTCTGAGAGAGCAGAAGCTGCTCCACTTGCCATCAGAGCCGCGACAAGCCAGCCCTCTGGCAGCCACTAAATCACCACATCACGTTCCAGGGTTTGGTGCTTTGGCTTTGCAGGACTCGACAGGAATCCACAGCCAAGGTTTTCTCCAAAGTCATCCTGACAGACCCTGAGCTAATGCAAACCAAGCCCAAAGCAGTGCCCAGCACATCTGTCAGGCTGCTCCATTACACTGTTGGTGTGATCAGTGTGGATGGCAGAGCAAATGGGAGCTGTCTCAAGCTTCATCACTCAGGCAAAGGCCACATCTCTCCTGGTTTTCCCTAATAAAAAGCATAGGGCTCATACACACAAAAGACATTCCAAGTCCCATGGACACAAGTATTCTCACTCCCTTCACGATCCTGGAAAACGGAGAAGGTAGATCGGAGACTGGTTACTTTATGCATCCCTGAAAGATCTGTTGGGCACAGTCTGAATGAAGAAACCTCTTTAAGGACTGAGCAGGCCAGCACTTAATCCCTCAGAACTCTGACCCCAGATCCTACTCTGCCAGCACAACCAGTCCTTGTTCTCAACAGTAACATGTTGCACCCGATCAAGACATTACAACATTCTACTCAAGAACCAACAAAACCCAACAAGAAAATTGATATTAAGAACAAAAAGTACCAAATGTGTAAGCACTAGTCCCTCTTGTTTCCTTCTGTCTTACCTCTAGAAGCTGTACTGCTCCTTCATGTTCCCTTCTGGCCTCTGCCTGTGCCTAAGGAGAAATAAGAAAGGGAGTAAATAAGAAAGGAGCCCATCAGAGCTCACTTCTGTCATCCCACCTTGATAGTCCATTACAGGCTGGAGCAGCAGGAGCAGCTGAGGGAGCTGGGAGGGCTCAGCCTGGAGAAAAGGAGGCTCAGGGGGACTTTCTGGCTCTGCAGCTCCCTGCCAGGAGGGGGAAGCCGGGGGGAGTCGGGCTCTGCTCCCAGGGAACAGGGACAGGAGGAGAAGGAACGGCTTCAAGGTGTGCCAGGGGAGGGGCAGGTTGGATATTGGGAAAATTTCATCACTGAAAGGGTGGTCAGGCCCTGGCACAGCTGCCCAGGGCAGTGGTGGAGCCACCAAACCTGAAGGGGTTTAAGGTGTGGATGTGGCAAGTGGGGACATGGGTTAGTGGTGGCCTTGGCAGTTCTGGGGGAACAGTTGGACTTGATGACCTCAGAGGGCTTTTCCAACCTAAATGATTCCACGATTCTCTGATTTAAAGCCTGAAAGCATCTCTGGGCTTCATACAAACAGCAGCGAGAGGTCAGAACTGACACCCATGAGCAAAGCCCTTCACTCTGCTCAGGCACCAGAGGGCTCAGACACTCTGCCCTGGTTTAACCTCCTCCACACACCCCATATCCAAGGAAACAAGGGGGTGGAGCCCTTTGTTTTCCAGGGATTCTGAGGGCAGAATGTCCATCTCCCACCCAGCACCCACCTGCTGCAACCGCCGCACTTCCTCTTGCTTCTCCTGCAGGACTAGGAGCGCTTCCTTGTGCTCCACTTCCAGCTGCTGCCTTCGCTCGGCCACATTTCTCATGTGCTGCACAACGAGGCACAGAGAGAGAGAGTGACCCTGCTGAAAGCCAGCCCTGGGTGCCACGAGCAGCCACGGGCCAGCCACAGCCTGGATTTCACATCACCATTGCACAGAGTGGGAAAGGGAGGAACCTTCAGCGCTCGCCAGAGCGGCACAAAGAAAAGCATCGAAGCGACGGCCAATTTCTTTCCCTTCCCACCCAAACCCCTGAAGCAGCTTTTCCAAATCACCTCTGCCCACTTTGGAAAGCCACGTTCTAGCACGCTGCAGAAGCAGAACTGCCAATGGAAGCACAACGCAATGGTCAAAGAGGGCAAAGAAACAAAAGCAGCAGTGGCTGGACGGTCCTCCCAGCCCTGTGGCTCCTACTGACCTTCAGCACCTGCTCTAGATTCTCCAGCTTGGTTTGGAGTCCTTGGTTCGTCTGGATCACTGAATCCCTTTCCTTAGTCACCAGAACAACCTGCAGTTTCAGGTCAGCATTCTCAGATTCAACCTGAAGAGAAGGGTTTGCAGTTTTAGCCAGAGGTGTTCCTTGGAGAAATAACTGAGGACAACTTGTTTCTGTGCCTCGATAGGTTGATTTGCAGACCCGCTTTTTACTGGCAATGATACCAAAATCATGAAGCTCTGCTTTTCACTCCAAACTAATAAATCAGCATTTGTGCCAGGCCTCAGTGTGTAACATTTTATTGGCACACACTGTTTGTCTCGCTGGACTCATCTCCCCTCCCCATTTACGAGGAGGGAAGGACTGGGAGAGGAACAAGCTACATAATGAAGATATATTTAAAAAAAGGCACAAAGTTTTAAGAGTATTTTGAATCCTACATGGTAAAATTAAACACAGAGAACAGGACAGAAAATTCAGTAGCCTGCTGAAACCATCTTCCCCTTCTTCACTTACTACAGGGAATTCCAGCCACATATTTTGGTTCCAGGGTGCCCAGTGGCCTGATGACTGCTAGCAATGCAGACTACAAACATTTCCACTTGAAACAGTCATTAAATTGTTATTTAATATTAATAAAAGCCTTATGTATGGTGGCAAATTGACATATGGGACCGACAAGTGACCAACTCTTGTGCCTTACATTTGTCCAGAGGAGGAGCTGGGAACAGAAACCCAGATCAGCACAAAACCATTTCTCAGCTGGCAACCTGAAAACCTGGCCCCCCAGCAAGTTCTCCTCAGCAGAATTTTGCAGGAGCCACTGGTCCACCTGACCAAGGTGCTGCTTTTTACCTGTCCTGCCCATCCAGCCCTCTCGTTCAGCTGCAAGTTCTCTTCGGCCAGTCGTGCATTTTCACTCTGCACCTCCTGCAGCTGGATCTCCTGTCCAGGAAAAGGGGGAATTACTACACCAAGGCCCTCAAACTAGCTCCCCCAAATTGTTCTGCACAGCAGCTCTTGCTCCTGCTTCCTGAAGGTGCAGGATGTTGGTGGGATGCTGCTGAGGGGTGGGAGGCACTGCTGAACCAGCCCCCAGCCCTGTGCCAGACCACGGGGCTGCACCTGGATGGCCTTTAAGGTCCCTTCCAACCCAAACCAGTCCAGGATCTCTCAAGTTTTTCTCTTTTATTTATCCTCAAAGCCCAGAATCAGAAAGAGATTTCCTTGTCTACTCCCCAGCTCCAGTGTGACTCTAGAACTCCACCTCCACCCACAGCGATTCAAGTTTCATTGTTGGTTCGAGCTCAGAGTCTTCCTCACAAATTTCAGTGAAGGAAGGAAAATCATGTGGAAGAATGATGCCAAAGAGAGTTCTAGACTGCAAAGTCCAGAGTTTTAAAGGGCTGAAAAGCAGGATTCAATCTGGAGGTAAGAACATTCCTGAATCAGGGAATGCTGCCTCTGAGCATGGTGGGCACATGGAGGGACACGGAATTTGGCAGGTCAGCCCACCTGCAACAACTTGGTACAGCAGTGGAGGAGTTTACTTGTTGCACAATCACACACACACACTTCCCCATTCCAAGCAATACCATTAAATATTTTCTGGCTATTCCACACAGGTCCTGATACTTCAGGGTGAGTTGGTCTCTTCCTGACCCTCAAAAGTGACTCTCTACCAACATACAAAGACAAACTTCTTCCTTAAACATCCCAGAGACATCAAACACCTATTCAGAAGGTCAGCACCCTTGGGGGAAACCATACATTGCCAGTCCCTAATGCCACTCAGCAAACCAGGAAACAGAAGGCAGAAATTCAGGGGCTCTGCTTTGACTCACAAAACCTCCCTGGAATTAAACAGAGGCAAGACTTCAACCAGCAAAGAAGAAACACAAGAAAATGACTCTGGATTAGTGCAATTACCATCCTGAGAGGCAGAAATTTCTCAAAACTTGTCCGGAGTGCCTGTGAAAATGGTAATTATTATCTCCTCAAACTAGCAATTGCCATGGAGGTTCAGCCAGTGATTTCTGTAGCTGTACTCAGCCCACAGGTAGCTGAAAGACTAAATAAACAATCCCAGCCTCAAGGGATTTGACACAAAAATTGTGACACTGTTCAAATAAGCAGAAAAAACCTGATTCCTCCTTAAGATAAGCTGAAGAGAATCCAAGGGGGACACACACCAACCCAGCCCCTCTTCTCTCATTATGCTCAAGACAGCAGGAAACAAGAGCACTTACTAGTTCTTTGCATCTTTTATGCTTTTTCCTCACTTCATGCTCGAGGTTTTCACATTTTTTGCGCTTTTTCTTGAGTTCAGATTCCTGCACCAAACAAACAGAAGGAGATCAGCAAGTCCTTACTCTCACAATGCATGAAAAGTTCAAGCCCAGCCTCTCAGCCCCAGTGCTGTAATAGCTAACTTTGTTTTCTTATAAAAATCTCTTTGTGACAAACTTAAACAACGTAGAAACCAAGGGAGACTTTTTTGAAAGGTAGGAAAACCAAAAAAACTTTTTAAGTGAAATAACTATTTCTCTCTTTCCTGAGCCTTTAATCTTCTGCAAATAGTTCTGTTTCCCACTTGCACAGACTGTTCCTATTTGTAGAGAGCAGTATGGAGACAGGATGTGGGGGACAAAAAGACAGAGCTGTGCAAAGTTTTCCTCTTTAAACACCAGCTGTGCTATTTTAGCTTCTGTTCTAATCCAGATGCACCTAACGGAGCACAGACACCCTCTGCTTATGTACCTTTACCTGCAGCTACTCACTGCTCCTCTTGGCTCCTCAGACAGACAAGAGCTGCTGAACCTCCCTGTGAGCTGCCCTAATGTGCTGGAATAATTCACAAGGGACAAATTCCTCACCCACATCTGTCCCTGCTTCACACAAGACTAAACCCAACCCAGCACAGAAGCCACTGGCACGTTTCCCTCTCATGTGAGTGTGATACATTCCCCTGCCAGCCCAGCAACACTCTCCATGCAGATGGCCTGTGTTTTCCCACTGATTCCCCAAGCTTCCCACTTCTGCAGAGCAGCTGCCCCTCAAACGACTTCAGTCCCCAAAATCTCTACCTGGACTGCAGGGGGGAAAACCCCAAGAAAAATAAAACAGTGTAGCATTCCTTCCCCCAACTCAGGTTCCCAACTCACCAGCTGCTGTATCTGTTTGCTGCTCTCTTGGCCTGTTATTGCATTTTTGGGAGGGAAATTTTCATGTCCTTCAGAAGCAGGTCCCAGTGGTTGCACTGCTGGTTCCACCTGGAAAGCAGAAGAGATGCCAGAGAGTTGAGGGACAGCCAGGATTGCAGAGCACACCAGGGGAGAAGGGGCTCTCCTGGCAGTGCCACCCAGGACAGCAACACTCCACAGGAGACTCCTGATCTCCAGGTTGCACCACTGGACATGGGGAAAGCTGGACACCATGCCAGGGAGCTCTGTGCCACCACAGACCCCGCTGGGAGTCTCCTGGAGCCCAGTGCCAACCAGTCCAGCCTGACTAAACCACCTCCATGCAAGAGTGGCCTCTAGGAAGCTCTCAGAACCCAGTTCCCACTCGTGCCTCATCTAATAATTCCATGAGAGGCAGCAGCAACACCTTTCATGGCCCTCCCAAAGCAGCACAGAGATGGTCAGAAGGGAGAACAGAGCCCTCAAAGGGCAGGAATCAGGGAGGATGTCAGAGTCTAAAGGCAGAGAAGAGCAAACACTCCCAAGAAATGGAGTGTCCCACCTCAGGTGGCAAGGACTGAAAGGGCAGCAGTGCCGTGGCTTATGTGCCCCCACCAAAGTGGATGAAAGGAGACAATTTTCTGCACGCATTTGTACAAAAAGTTTCTAACAAAATGGCTTTTCATTTGGGCTACAGACAAGCGAACCTTTAATCCTCTGACTTCTCACTCTCAACTGGTATTTGACTTGACAATGTCTGTCCAGAGTAATCCCTGACAGCAGAGCGAGGCCCGAGACACAGAGAAGAGAGAGTGCTTTGATAATGCTTTAAACATTCCATTTATTTTTGCTAAACACATTTTAGGGACAGATCTTTGAGATCATCAAAGCCAACTTGTACAGCGAGGAAGCAGCAGGATTTTGTGACTCCATCTCAGCCTTTTCCCTTCATCTGGCCTCTCCTCAGATGTGGAATTCCTCGTTTCACTCCAAGCCCCTTCAGTGCTGAGGGACCCACGTTCCGAGGTCTGAGCTGCCTTGACAGTCAGTCATTAGGACAAGGTCTAAGCACTGGACCTAAAATGTGGGGTTTAACCTATTTTTGGCTTGAAAGACACGTCTATATTCCTGGCTCCTCTGCCGAAAGCCCGAGAGCTCCAAGAGCCCGCACTCAAGCTCAGGCTATCAAGGAATTATCATTTCTTGCCACAAGAAACATTCTGGAACTATCTTCTGTGGAACTCTCCTTCCCCACCATCCACAGAATAATGTTCACTGCAGTCTGAGCTCCAACCAGCACCTGGCAAATTTGGGATCCTGCACCCAACCCGTGTACCACACCAGGCCCAGCCCTTGGGAGCTTTCAGACCTGCTGGGAAATCAGCATTTCACTGCGGAATGTCCATGTGGAAATGTTTCTGAGATTTTGTTCTTAATCACCTGGCTCATCCTAAGTTTCAAACCTGGATTTCTCAGAATCAGGGGATCAGTGAGGTTGGAAAACCCCTCCCAGTCCATCAAGTCCCTTCCCTGGACACGCTCCAGCCCCTCAATCTTGTCCTGAGGGGCCCAGACCTGTCCACAGCACTGGAGGTGCCCCAGTAGTGCCAGAACAGGGGGACAATCCCTGCCCTGGTCCTGCTGCCACCCCATGGCTGGCATAGCCCAGGTGCCCTTGGCTTTCCTGCCCACCTGGGCTCATGTTCAGCCACTGTCCACCAGGTCCCTTCCCGGCCTTCCAGCTCCTCTTTCCCCAGCCTGGAGCTCTCCATGGGGTTGCTGTGATCCAAGTGCAGGTCACATTTCTTTTAATGACACTACCTGTGGGTACTGCCCCAGGAGCCAACTTCACCCCCAGCAACACAGCCCAGGGTGCTCTGTGGGACAGGTTTCTCCCAAGAGACTGGCAGCAGCCTCCTCCCTTCACTACTGCTTCAGACTCAGCCTTGTTGCTATTTATTTACGAGCCAGAAAATCTTTGGATGGTGAGGACAGACTATCCTGAGCCAGAGAAAGAGAGAACAGCCATGAGAAAAGCCACCTTTGCCTGACAGGAACTGCAGGGCCAGGTGAGAATCAAGGTAAGGGAGGGTCATTCAGGGCAGGACAGAGGGGGAAAAAGGGTCTGGACATCCCCTTTTCATCACAGAGGAATTTGGGGGGCACTGGGGCAGAACCTCAGACTAGAAGAACAGAGCTAAGGATCTCTCTGAAACAGAACTGTCTCTAAGAACAACTGTGGAAGCCAACAAAATACACAGTAATCACCCAGATCAGACCATATTCACCCAAGAGACAGAAAAACCCCTTTGGCATGAACTGAACCTCTCACTTCAGCGGGAACTGAATCAATACATGCAGAGTGTCACTTCTCCAACACTGCTTTAATATAAAATAACTGGAAGGTGGCAAATTTTTAAGAGTATTCCAGAGCTATAAGCATATTCCAGTGGACAAATGTGCAAAGACAGACCAGAACATCCGACACCTGTTCTGGGCAAACACAGAAATCATAACAAAGATCAAGCAGATGCTTAAAAAAATTATATTGGGGGGGGGACATATTCACAGATCTATAAAGAATTTTTCAAATGTGTCAGCAAGCAAAGGAGTGAGGGAGATCCAGCAGGAACCTCCTTGGGTGCTCAGAACACCTTCAGCTGCAGTGCTTCAACAGGTTTTGGCAGACACAGAGGGGAAGGTTTTCTCTCGGGTCAATTAAATGCCTAATAAAAAGGAAAGGTCTGAAAAAAGAGGGACCAGGAACTGATGCAGCAGAGACAAACAGCGACGAGGGCCTCATGACACTGAGAGATTAGAGAGACAAGTGATGGTTTAAGAGAGCCCCAGTGCTCAGACAAAAAGGCAAAGAGATGTGTTGGCAAAGGGAGAGAAAACTTCATTATGCCACCCTATAAATCAATGCCACAGTCTGGGCCGGGGCTGCACGTTGTTCCCCAGCACAGACAAAGGCAGGGGACAAAGACGGTAACACTGAATGATGGGAGAGGCTGGCAAGGAACAAAAAAACCAGCTGGGGAAGGGCTGACAAATGAAGGAATGAACAGCCAACACTTGGGCCGGGCGAGCCGGGGGGAATGCGGGATTCCACGGCAGGGCACTGGGGGGGAACCGGGAGCACCCCCTGGAGCAGAACTCCTGGAGCACAACTCCCTGGGAGCAGAATTCCCGGGAGCAGAACCCCTGGAGCAGAATTCCCGAGTACAGAATTCCCTGGAACTGAAACCCCCAGGAGCTGAACCTCCCTAGAGCAGAGCCCCCTGGAGCAGAGCCCCCTGGAGCAGAATTCCCTGGAGCAGAATTCCNTCTGCCCCAGCTCTGGGGCGAGTCCAGGGGAGGCCACAAAGATCCTCCGAGGGCTGGAGCCCCTCTGCTCTGGGGACGGGCTGGGGAGGTCACCTGGAGAAGAGAAGGCTCCAGGGACACCTGAGAGCCCCTTCCAGAGCCTAAAGGGGCTCCTGGAGAGCTGGAGAGGGACTGGGGACAAGGGATGGAGGGACAGGACACAGGGAATGGCTTCCCACTGCCAGAGGGCAGGGATGGATGGGATATTGAGAAGGAATTGCTGGCTGGGAGGGTGGGCAGGCCCTGGCACAGGTTGGGCAGAGAAGCTGTGGCTGCCCCATCCCTGGGAGTGTCCAAGGCCGGGTTGGACGGGGCTTGGAGCCACCTGGGCTGGTGGAAGGTGTCCCTGCCCATGGCAGGGGGTGGAATGAGATGGTTTTTAAGGCCCCTTCCAACCCAAGGCATTCCATGACTCCACGATAAAGAAGCATTGCCTGGTTTCCTACGCTGGAAAACACGGCAAAGGAGCTTCAAAGCCAGGGAAAAGAAGATGCCCCTGGCATGGCTCGGTGTCCCCACGCTGGCACGCGCTGCCAGGAGCACCCACGTCCCTCCTCCCTCCGCGAGACCCGGCGCCTTCGGGAACACAGCGAAACCACAACCTTCCCCCGCGCCAAGAACATCAAATAACCCAGTCACGAAAGAGCCAAACCTCCGGCTCGTCTCACCTCCCTCCGCGCTCTCCCTCCCAGCGCCGGGCCTGCCCAGGAGGCCTCCTTTGGCACGGGTGGCCCTTTGTGGCCGGACTTCGGCGGTGCCGGGCGGGGGGCAGTGCCAGGGCCGCTCTGGGGGGCACGCGGGTGCTCCCTGAAGCTCTTGAGGGCGATCTGCCTCTGCAGCCGCAGCACCTCGCGCTGCGACTCCCGCAGCAGGCGGTCGAAGTCGACGACGACGTTCGGGCAGCGAGGGTCGTCCTGCGGGAAACCAAACACACGGAACGGGCTCCGGGAGGTGGCACGGGCGAGGTTTGGGCACACAAGAGAGGCCGGTGGAACGCAGGGGACGTGGCGCTCGCTGCGAAACCCGCTTTGCGTCGCTTATGCAAAGACGGTGTTCCTGCTGAAGATAAAGCCCAGCTTTCGGGGGGTCCCGGGGTGCTCCTGCAGCTCTGCCAGCAGGAAGGCCAAGGGCTTCTGCGAGCCATGTGTGCCATCTCAGCACGTGCCAGCAGGGAGCGTGGCAGGATAATGTCACTTGGCGTCCCAGCCAAAGCAGAGCTGCTTGCCCTCCTTGGCAAGAGCCCCAGCCCCGGCGGCCGTCAGGGCTTGGAGCGGCTGCAGGAATGAAGAACATCTGGGATTTGGTCAGTTCTCCCCCGGGATAATGGTTGGGTTTCAAAGGTCCCTGACTCCTCTCCCCTTCAGGGACACTGATAGGCCCCCATCTTTAGCACGAGGGGTCAGTCCCATCCGCTCCCAGCCCAAACCCAGCAGCTTTGGAAGGAAAGCAGCACAATGTGACTCTCGCAAAACCAAGGAGATGTCACCGGCCTGTTTAATTCTTCAAAGGTTTTCAGATTTCAGGAAGCTGAAGGAACACGTACCTGCATGTCCATATGTACAAAAGCGGGTTATGAAAACCTGTCCTTACAAATCTGCTGCTGGAGGAGACATTGCTCATTCCCCTGGAAAGCTCCTAAGCCAGTGAATTCAAAGCAGAATTGGTATCCAGGGCAAATTTAATCTGTTTCCCTGTTCACTTCTTATTTGCCCTAAAAATAGCGTGTGCTTTATAAATACAGTTGGAGGAGAAAGCCGTGGTTACTCTGGTGCTGCAAGGGGGAAACTGAGGCAGCATTAATGGGAACTGATTACAGATTCAAGAAGTGAGCAGCTGGGCCTCCTCTGTGCCAGCCCCCTGGTCAGGCTCTCGGGGCAGTAGTTCTTTAAGCAAAATGGGCTGTGGATAAAATCTCCCTTCCCCCACCAAAAAAAAAAAAAAAGGCAGCTATTCCCAACAGAAAGAGCCTGAAGGAACAAGGGAGGAGGGAAAAGCTCAGTCCTCCCTTCAGTTTCTATTATACCAGTCCCCTGCAGCTGCTTCGCTGCTCCCCCCGCCCCATCCCGTGCTTCCAGGAATCCATCCTGCAAGAAATTGCAGCCTGGATTTATCCGGAGCTGGGGTTTGCTTGGAAGCCGCTCACCGGAGTGCGGTCTCAGGAAATGATTTTATCCCCTCCTAAGAGCCCTGGCTTTGCAAAACAAGGCCAGCGTGTGTCCTGCGGCCGCCAGGGAACTGAGTGGATCCTTTTCACAGCCGCTGAAAAATTAGCGCTGATTTAAACACCCGAGATTAAAACTGATTTGGTTACAAACTCTGAGCGGGCGCGTCATATCTCTGCATAAAACCCCCTTCATTGGCGTAATGCGTTTTCCACGCTGCAGACAGATTAGGGGAATTTGGAATTTTAACTAGCTGGAAATTAAAATTTAATGAGAGGCTTGCTTGGAAGAAAAATGGGGAAAACAAGATTAGAAAGAACGATCTCCTCTCTCGCTCTTTTTCCTATGGGTTCCCTGCTCATGCATCCATGTCCCCAGTCACTGGTGCTGTGGCGGTGACAGGAACGGTCTCACCTTTGGGGACAGGGTGGTCACCCATGTCACCACGCCCTAGGAAGGCAGTGGCTGAATTTGTCACCCCTGGGGGTTGCACCCACGTGTATTTCCTTGGCCACTAACGACTCCTGCTCACCCGCTTTTGTCACATTCCTCCACAATTTGTCACTCTCCTGTCCCTGGCAGGTTCGGGTTGCCCAGCACGCTCTGCTTGGAAAATCAGAGTGCTTTGGAAAGGGGCTGTTCCCCTTCCTGTGGGGGCCTGAGGTGAGAAATCAAGGGATGGGAAGGAAATTTCTTCTTGCTGACACTGTGGAGCACAATGAGACCTGGGTAAGTTTGTCCTGTGGTTTAATGCCAGGAAGGATCAATGGAGCAGCCAAATACACCCGATTGTTCTTATCCTGAGTAGATCTACATTAGGGGAAGACTGAGAATCCACCTTCAAACCTGTAGTTAAAATGAACATATGGAGAGCTCAGGGGAAAAAATAAAGCTGCTTTCAGCGGGGAAGTATTTGTCACCTAAATATCATGTAAGTAGGGCAGGTAGAAATGCAAGTGTTCACTCAGCTCAGCTGAGGGTGGCCCTGGGCCACATTTGCATTAGCAAAAACAGGGGGAAACCAGTGTGAGCCCAAGTGTTCCTGAGCTTCTCAGGAGAGACTGAACGGACCTAAACTGAAAATGTCCAGCTTGTGAACAACAGATGTGGCTGATGTACCCAAAACTTTAGCTGAGCGGGAAGCATCTCGCCCAACTTCATCTGCCCGTGCTGGTGCCGAGGGGGACGGAGGTCACCAGTCCAGGTGCAGACATAGCACTGGGGATGGTTTCAGGGACACCCTGCCCTGGCTGCTGGTTTGTGGCCTTAGTCACAACCATCCCAGGATCACCAGTTATCACCAGTCTCGTGGTGGCTGCAAGTGCTCAGAAAGCTGCAGCTCAAGACGTGGTTCTCGGGAATGTGCTGGTTAGCTTCTCAAAGAAATGCTTTAAAAGGAAGCCCTGCTTCTACATCTTGCTTGGAGCTCGGCCCTGTGAAAAATCACCCTTTATCTGTGGCTTCTCGGGGGTTTCCAGGGGAAGAGTTTTAGTTGCTGCTGAAAATGAATTCTCAGAGGGACAACTGGGGTGTCCCCACACACTGTTCAGAGGGGTCTGGACAGTCTCTGTCACACACTCCCCCAGTGTCCCCATTCGACTCGCACAGCAAATCCCCTCTGTTTTCAGCCTGCAATGGAGATTCATTGCCCTCACACCCCTTCCTGGAGCCTGGTTTCCATCACTGCTGTTGCACTGCTTGTCCCAGTCCCCGAGTGATGACCCGGGCAGTGTCTCACCTTCCCTGCCAAGAGTTTAGCCTGCAGCTCCCGACATTCCTGCTGCAGAGCTTCAATCTGCTTGTCTTTTGCCAGGAGGGCGCTGGCTTGCTCTGTCAGGTCCTTGGCACGCTGGCGGGCAAATGCTTTCTTACACAGCTCCAGGCTGGAGCCCTTCAGAGGCACTGGGGCAGTCACCTACACCAGAGAGCAGGGAGGGAGAAAGCCAGGTGTGCTGGTGTTCCTTCACCACAACCCCACCACCCCTTGCTGTTCCTTAACCACGACCTCACCACCCCTTGGTGTTCAATAACCACCACCAGTCAACACTTGGTTTTCAATAACCACTGTCATTCACCCCTTGGTGTTCAATAACCACCACCCTGTCACCCCAACAGCCTGGCCCCAAAGGACAGACAAGCAGAGGAGCAGGACAAACCTATGGAAAAGTGGCAGAGGAAGGGCTGGATGGAGAAGTGGGTCAGAAAAGAGGTGGGAAGGAGAAGGTGCTCAGCAGGTGAGGCCAGTGGGTGCAGCCAGAATGGGGGCTGCAGGCAGGGCAGCGGTGTGGGGGGAAGAGAGAAAAACAGGATGAAGGCAGAAAAGCAGGAGAAAGCAGCAGAGAAGAGGAGGGAAGGATGGCAGGAAAGGTGAGCATGGGATGAAGGACAGAGGTGGCCAAACCAGGAAGAGAAATGGAGCATCTGTGGGTTTCTAGGCGGCAGGAAAGAGCTTCATCATGGTTGGGTGGAAGACAGAGGGGAAGGGAGAGGCAAGAGAGAGCCCAGCAAGGGCCAGCAGAGCCAGGGGGGGACTGGGAGATGTTCAGCAGAAGCAGCAGGTCAGGTTCACTCCTGTGAGGGAGGGAAGAGCAGGGGTGGGGATGACAGAGCTCCAGGGGGAGCAGGGCAGGCAGGGACAGGCAGCTGGCTGGGCACAGGCTCTGTCTGCCCAGCAGGAGTGAGCTGGCCTGGCACAGTGTCCCTGGGATTCTGGGGTGGGCTCTCCCACTGGCTACCAGCACCACAGAGTTGGGTGAATGTGCAGCTCACAGCCTGCTCATCCCAACCCTGCGGGTGGAGGTCCCAAGGTTTCTCCAACCCTGCCTCCCCCTGCCCAGTTGTTTTCATCTGCCTCCAAGTGACCTGTGTCCTAAAGGCCACCCCTGCCAGATGAACCCCAGCTCCTCAGGGCCCCTTCTGTGCTCCTGCCTTCAGCCCACCCTCCACCAGCCTCAGACACTCGACCACTTGGACACCCGGGCCAGCAGAGGAGCCCAGCAAGTCAGTTCTCCCAGCACTCACACAGGCCTTAAATTGTCACCACCCCAAATTTTCACTGGGGAAACAAATCAACCACTGTAGGTGCTGGAGGGTCTGCAGAGACATTGGGTGTATGACAAAGGATTTCCCTTAACACAGTATTTGACAAGTCCATCTGTTGCCCTGCACGTACCAAAACCCCGTGACAGATGGGCAGCCTGGGGACAGAGGGAGGCAGAGCCAGGAAAAGCCCCTACCTTCTCTCCAGCACAGCTTTCACTTCCTCCTTTCTATCCTAAAGGGCTCGAATTCCCCAGCACAATCCCTGCTTTCCTTCCAATGGAAGGAGGGTTTTGCCTCACTCCACTGCAATCCCCCTTCAGGAACTCGTGCCCAAGATCCCACACTCTGCAGGCATCTCCCACTGCTCCTGCATGTCAGACCCTCCAGGGTTCCCAACAAGCTGCTCTTGGGTTGGAGAAGGCAAAACCCCTGTGGCTTGTACAGCACTGTGAGCGAGGTGTGCAGGGGGCAGAGCTGTTTCTCACCCCTTCCTGTTTTGCTTCACTGCACTCCTTTTCTTATTCAAATCCTTCCTGTTTCTTTTCGATGAAGTCAGATGAATTATTTCCATGACTTCAGAGAAGGCTGAGTTAATTAACTTCAACTATCACCTCATGGTAAGAAACCAAGCAGGAGGAACTTCCCCAAACCAGCTCCCCGAGCAGGAGCAGAGCAGCTGGCCGTGGCTGGGTTTGCTGATTCTTGCCCTGCTATGGCGTGCAAAGCATGTTTGCCGCAGGTTTAAGAAAAAGGGAAAGAAAAGGCCTTCCTGGCTCAATGGAAGTAGCAAACAGAAGGTCCTGGTGGTGAGGAGCAGCCCCAGCTCAGCTCCCCAGCCCTGGCAGGTCCCGGCACCCACCACTTTGAGGTTTGCCTCCTGGAGTTTGCGGGCTCTCTCCTCCAGGCGCTTGGCGATCACCGCCAGCTCCGCGTTCTTCCTCTTCAGGTGCTTCACCTTCTCCTCCGTCTGGGGGAAGCAGCTCCTGCGCTAGAGAACAGAAGGAGAAGCTGGAGGAGAAGCCCCTGCTCAGGAGCCAACGTCCCAGGTCCTGCCTGACCCGTGCAATGCACACAGGGCTTTTCCCAGCCTAGAAAAATCCCAACCGTTAAACACAATCCTCTGCTGTTGTTGCCTCTCCGGACACTGAAATTGTGGTTTTCCTGCTATTTTTGTTGATGTGACCTCTTGGTCTCCATGAGATGCCCCTCATGTGGTCATCCAGACCATCCCACATAGTCCCTCTCCATCCACAACATGCTTGTTGCAGGCTCTGCTAGGACTCAGCACATCTCCAGCATCAGTGTATCCTGGCCATCCACCCTTTGGGCTTTCTCTTCCAGAGTCTTTATTCCAAAGGTTTATTTCCCCGGGGTTACAGGACTCAGCACATCACTGTGGATTTGTACTGCACCACCACCACCGGCTTATCTGTGTCTTTTCTCTCCTGACACCAAAGCAGGAGCGGGAGAAAGCGACAAAGGACTTTATGATATTTGCAAAGCAAATTTCCTTTCTCTTCCTATTGATTCTGCTCGCTCTTAATCCCCTTTTATTTGTTATCTGTCCGTTCCAATAAGCCGCCGCTTGCCGATGGCTCCTTCTCCCAAGGTCGGACCCAGATGTGTCGTGCTGTCTTTTCCCATCAGCAGAAATGTCAGGTCAGCTGAGCCTCAGGGTTCTTTCCCTCCTTCCCCCCTGTGAGACCCCACCAAGGGCGGCTCAGCTGGAAGGCTGAGGCTGATTTTTGAGAGTCAAATCTGATGAGAGTTCGTGCTTTGCTGAAATCCACATGACTGATAAGGGGTAACCCCTGGGGTGCAGGTCACGCTGAATTTATGCTTTTAGTGTAAGAAAATTATCTAAAACATGCATTTTGACTGTGGCGATACGAATCTGCAATGCTGAGCAATCAGATTTGCAGGGGCCCAGGGTGGCGGTGTCCCCACGCTGTGGGGCTGGGCAGGGGATGGTGCTCTCCAGGGAGGATTCAGGAGGGGAATATCCCCAACTTCCTGAGGGTCCTCGCTGCCCACCACGGGGGAGCCAGGGATGGGGGAGCGGGGCAGAAGGCCCAGGCTGTGGCAGCCTGCCTTGGCTTTGGGTGCTGAGGTGCAGCTGGGGAGGATCTGGGTGCTGAGCTCCCGTGGGAGCAGGGGGCAGTGCTGCACTGTCACCCTGAGCCCAGGCCGACACAATCAGTGTTTCTGCTTTTCCAGTTAAAGAGGAAATAAGGGCGACTTCCCCCTCCCTGGCCTGGCTTCTGCAGCTCGAGGAAGAGGTTCAGCTCAAGCTAATGGGTGCAGCATTCAGGCACCCAAAGCACCCAAACCAGCCCTCCCCTCTGGCCCTGCCCAGATGTTCCCTCGTGTGTCTTCTCTTGGAGTGGGCAGCGCACAGCAGGTCACCCTGGCTGGGACTCCCTCCCTGTGGAGCATCCTGTGCCAGCACCCAGCCAGGGTGCAGGATGGTGCAGGATGTGACCCTCTGCTCACCAGCAAGCTGTTCTCCTCGGCCAGGCTGGAGCAGCGGTGCTGCAGGTCCTCCAGCGCGCTCAGGAGCTTCGTGTTCTGGCTCACGAGGAAGCCGTAGTCAGCCCCACTCTGCAAAACAGCACAGGAGAGGCAAAGCAGGGCTTCACCTGCCCAGCAAAGGCACCAGAGCTCCTGCAGGGCACCAGGGCTTCACCTGCCCAGCAAAGGCACCACAGCTCCTGCAGGGCACCAGGGGCTTCACCTGCCCAGCAAAGGCACCACAGCTCCTGCAGGGCACCAGGGGCTTCACCTGCCCAGCAAAGGCACCACAGCTCCTGCAGGGCACCAGGGCTTCACCTGCCCAGCAAAGGGACCACAGCTCCTGCAGGGCACCAGGGCTTCACCTGCCCAGCAAAGGCACCACAGCTCCTGCAGGGCACCAGGGGCTTCATCTGCCCAGCAAAGGGACCACAGCTCCTGCAGGGCACCAGGGGCTTCATCTGCCCAGCAAAGGGACCACAGCTCCTGCAGGGCACCAGGGTTTCACCTGCACGGTGGCATGTGGGGGCTGATTTCAGGAGGAGGCGAGGGACCACATGTCCTCTGGGAGACAACTGGATTTTGGGGCCAGGCTTCATGCCCAGTGGGTGACAGTTGCCATCTCCACGCTTTCAGCTTCCACACAGGGAAAAAGCCCAGATCTTCCTGTCATCCTCAGCCAGGGCACCATCTAAAGCAGCCTGGTGAAAGCCTGGCCCAGCCAGCAGGAGCCAGGTGGGCAGAGCAGACACGTGTGCTGCTCCCCACGGCTCAGGCACCCCCTGACCTCCAGCACCACGTGGCTTTCGGAGGCAACCAGACCTCTCCTCTCCCACTTCCCCAGCCCGGCTTTCCCGTTTGGAGACCACGCAGGATCCAGCCCCCAGGGCTGTGTCAGCTCCGGAAGAAGGCGACATGCGGGATTTTTTTGCAAAACACCACCTTAGTTTTGTCACATCAAAAGCAGCAGCAGCAGCTCTGCCGGGAGCTGTATATATAGTTTTGTGGTTACTGCTTCCTGCCGAGAGCAGCTCACCATGGGCTCCCAGGAAGGATTTCTTTGCTCACAGCAGAGCTGTTGCTTCACAGCTGCCATATGGCAGCAGCACCCCGTGTGTGTCTGTCGGGAAAATCCAGCCAGATGTTTTCCCAGCAGCTGGGCAGGTCTTGCAGGACCTGCAAGACTCTGCTGAAGGGCCACGACCTTCCCTCTGCCGTTTGCCAGCCCAGGCTATGAGGGAAACATGCCTTGGCTCCCAAAGGAACGTTGTCCAAGCTTTCTGGGTAGCAGGAACTCATACAGGAACTCAGCTCTAGGAGGTCTGAGGTTGGGTAAAACTCATGACATTTTTGGACAATGCTGTATTTTGGGTTCTCAGTCATGTCCATTGGAGAAATACGGCAGGAGACCAGTGCCACAAAGTGCACCCCCAATGCCTCGGTGTGGGTGCCATGGCCATGGCTCTCCCAACCTCCCACACCTGTATGGCAGTGTCTTGGCAAAGCAGAGAGGGAAGAGACAACCAAAAGGAGGCTGACAACAACAATAAAAACCCCCAGAAGATGACACCCAGCCCTCCCCATCAGCCTCACGTGGTGTTGCCAGGTCCCACCAACCCCCTGAGACACCAGGATGACGTGCCATGAGGTGACAGGCTGTTGGCAGCGTGGTTTGTAGGTGCCCACCCTGCAGAAATCCCAGTGAAATGTCCCACGGAAAGAGATCGTACTCCTATCCACACATGGGATTTTTCTCCCCTAGGCACAGTGTTCCTGGGAATATCTATCACACCTCCAACAACTCGGGGCTGTTCTCAGGGGCACTCAGGGTAGTCCCAAGAACCAAGGAGTTCCCCAAACTCAGCATCCTGGCAGCGGCAAGAAGATCCCCTGCGAGCCATGTGCACAGCTCTGTGCCCAGCACCAGATCCTGAGGCATCAATCCCATCCCTGCAGCTTACAGGGACAGTGAGGTGTCCCAGGGAGCATTTCCCTCATCACCAGCTCCAGGAACAGCAAAGCACTTCTTCAGGCTGGGAATCTGCACAGGGGATACTGCTGGTGCTAAAGGGGGGACAGAACAGGGGGTGTGCATGGGGAGGGAGGTCCTACCAGCATCTCCCGTGCCACGGCAGTGCCTCGGGCTGGTTCCCTGCTGCCATTCCCCAGAGCAGCCCCTGGGATGAAGTCAAAGTGCATTAATTCCATCTCCTTGCCCCTGCCAAGAGGCCTCAAAATTCATGTCTGTGGTCGCTTGCACCGAGACAGGGCGACCACAACTGAGCCAGCAGCCTCTGTGGCTGGGATGGGAGCTGGAGAGCCTTTGTGGAGGAGCTGATGTGCTCCTGCCTCTGCCCATCCAGCAGCCAGGACCTCTGACATCAGCAGCACGGGGCTTCAGCAGAGGACAATCAGCATTCCCAGCACGGCAGGGGGGTCTTTTGCATTTAAACCTCCATTCCCGTAGCCACAAAACACCTTCACGTTTGCAGGACGCAAAGGCTCCTGAGTACTCACCCCCACCCTGCCAGGCTGTCCCCAGGCCAGCCCAGGTTTGGTGTCACCACTCCAGAGCCCGTGACACGGCAAAGGCTGGGCTGTCCTTCCCCATTCCCCGGGCGAGGTGCCACGGAGCAGGGGACTGTGGCTGTGTGTGCTCCAGGCTGGTTCTCCCCGCTGCCAGCACATCCCTCTGCGGCCACAGGTCTTTGGGGCTTTGCCCAGAGAGGCACAAGGGGCATCAGCAGCGAGAAGACGTGGAGGCAGGAGATCCTTGGCTTGCCAAGGCTGTCTGTCCCACACGGGCACCTCGCTGCCCAGCCAGGCTTTGCCAAACCTCCCCCTGGGCTCTGAGCCGGCGCTGGCTGTGGCGGCTGAACCCTCCTCCGGGGCCGCGTAGAGCCTGGAACCGAAGGGCTGTCTAGACGTCATCCCACGCTCATTAAACATTCATTTGCTATAATGAAATGGCTTTTAATTTATTAACTGTTCCTTAAGGATCCCGCTCGGCACGGCACAGCCGCGGTGCCTTCCGCGGGGAGCGGCAGGGAGGAGAGGCACAGAGGTCTCCCCAAAGTGACATCCTCCTGGACATACAGAAGTGTCAGCAGGAGCCAAAATCCAAGAAATCCAAGTGTATCCCTCAGACAGGGAGGTTTTCAGTGAGCAGAGGCAGAGCTCACACCACAGGGAGGGTCTCCAGGCGGCCGCATCCCCGGGTCAGGAATATCCTCAGCCACTGAAAAAATGAACCCAAGCGATGCATTCTTTGGCCCCAGGGGAAGTTTGTGCAGGAGCAGAGCAGCAGGGAGGCTGAGGGAGGAGAGCACACGGCTTTGAAGCCTCTGTTACACGGGAATTGGCATCATCTGTCGCCTCTTTTGGCAGGTAGAGCCCAAAATCCAGTTTCTCCAGGATGCAGGAGAGCAGCAAACAAAGACAAGCCTCAGCACGGCAGCTGCGACAGAGCCACTGCTTTGTCACCTGAAAGCTTCAAAAAGCAGCAGAGAATTGCAGCAGCTTTTGCAGGGAGAGGTGCCCAGCCAGGCTGCTAAATGGGTCACGCAGGCAAAATCCCTCTGGAGCAGCCAGAATCCAGCAGAGTCCGGAAAGTCCTGCGGAAAACTTGGAGGAGGCCTTTGGGGGACAGCAAATCACAGTGGTGAGGACGACAGGCACTGCCCGAACCGGGCTCTGCAATGCGGCTTGGGCACAGCCTGGCACACACCAGCCCCAGGGGCTTCCCCGTGCCAGCCCTGGGGAACTGCCAAAGCCTAAACCCAACCTCGCTTTAAAATCCCTGTGGAGTGCCAGACAGGGAGGAGGGATTTTCCAGGCGGCCCCGTGAGCGGGAGGTCTCAGGTGGCCTTTGGAGCCAGGCGGGCTCGTGGCTGATTTTCAGCCATAGCCAGTTTGAAGGCGCATAAAGCACACACAGTGTGAAGATGAACCAACCACACACAATGCGAAGATGAAGAAACCACACACAGTGTGAAGATGAACAAACCACACACAACTTCAGGATGTTCCTGCAGTGACTTCCCCACCTGCAGCTGATCCGGGTCCAGCTGCTGGGTTTGCTTCACCAAAGCCACCTCTGAACAGCCAGCCCTCTGTGCAGGCACCGTGCAGAGCGATTGCCCAGGTGAAACTATCCCAGCTCTCCTGCTCTGCTGGCTTTATTAAATCCACCACCTCTCCTTCATTTGAAATCGTCGTCACCAAACCTGCACCACATCAAAGCCCTTCAGCCGTTCGTTCCACCCGACTTTGGTAATTAGCTCCCTTAACTTCTCAATTCCCTCCCCCCCCAGCTTGGAAACGAAGCCTATCGTTGCCAATCCCTTTCCTCCTCTCCCAGCTGGTTTCGAGGGAACGGGCACCTCGCAGAACAAAGCTGTTTTCCATAGGCTGCTCCTCTGCAGTGCCCTGAGCGCGTGGCAAAAGCGAGACAGAAATAGCATCACCTCCTGTTGGGTCAGTGAGCAGAGCCAACCCCGCCGGCAGTGGCACAGCGAGGGGCCGGGATCGTCCCTGCGGAGGGAAAAGGGACGCTGCTGGCAGAGGAATGGCACAGGGAAGACGTGCCTGGGCTCAGGCCGTGGTCGTGCTGCCACTCCCCTGACGGCAGCCTGTGTGTGTGTCCCACTGCGCTTGTTCTCCTTCCTTCCTGCTTTCAGACACAAACATCTCCCTTCTGCCTTGGCTTCGGGGCACTTCCCCACGGCCCTGCGTGTTTGCCACCTCGCCTTTCCATCAGTCAGCGGTTTCTTCCTGCTGCCCATCCCTCTCCCAGCCTCCTACGTGCCCTTATTTTCGTGATTTCCTCATTTATCTGATTTTTATCACCCCGTGTAACAAATTCACGGAAGGAAAAATCCATCCAAGGCTGTTAAGTTCAAAGCTCGTGCCTCCAGCGTGGGGAGTGCTGGAGCCACGGGCTGCCAGATATCGAGGGAATATTCAGGGGGACAGTCACTGTGTGCTTGTTGTTTCTTACGCTGCCCCAGGTGTCCTCTCCTGCACGCCCTCTGACCACTGCCAGCCCTTCAGATGCTCCTCACAGGGTCTATAAAATGAGATGCAGCTAAAATTGGAGTCTCACAAATCCAGGTCCTCTCTATCTTTAAACCCTCTATGGAAGTGCCGTTATCAATCCCAGGCAAATGAGCCCAGCTATTCCAGGAGGAGAAAAATCAGCTCAGCGCCCTGACGGCTCTGGCTCGCTGTCCTTTGATGAGCTCAGCTTCTCCAGCCTCCCCAACCAGGGCGAAATTAATGTTCCTGCAAAACTGAGGCGCAGGGAGGAACGTGAGTGGAAAATAAGCTCTCCAGGCAGAGGATCAGCTCTCCAAAATCCAAGGCCGCAGCCGGTCCAGGGCTCGATGCAGCACAATTCCTCACCTTTAACAGCAAATCCAAGAGACGGGAGGATTTGCAAGGGGATGAGAGAAAACGACACTGAAATTCCCCGTGGCTGCTGGGAAGGCTCTGAACGGCTCCTGAGGTGCCGCACGCGTCATTCTTCATCCTTCATCAGCAGAGAGAAGTCAGGGCAGGCAGCTGTGAGCAGTGGAGGGTTTGGAGAAAGCCAGGCATGGACCAGTGGGGGAAGGTGGTGCCGAGGGTGCGGGTTCGCTCCTGGTCTCATCAGTGCCCGGTTTGCTCCTGGCCCTGCTCTCCAGTGGGCTACAGAGACCTGCAAGTGCTTCCAGCTGGACACTCCCCGCCGGAGCAGAGGCACGACAAGGTGCGTGCGGCCCCAGCCTGGCTTTCCCCGGCCGTGACCCAACTCTCTCCATGTCAGACACAAAGGGTTTTGCAATCCCAGGATGTGTGTGGCCACAAACTGCAGCTGATCCATCGGCTAACCTGCAACAGAGGGTTGTGCAACACTCCTCGAGCGCATCACCCTCCTGCCCTCGGGTCACTGGGTGACCCCTGGGCACCCCTGTGTGCCCAGCAGGGTCTTTGCCACCCACACACCTTGTGAGAAAGATTTTGTAGGGCAAAACCAGGTACAAAGCCTGTCCTCCCAACCACCCTTTTAACATCAGTGTCCAAGCGTCTCTTAGCAGCTTCCAGAAAGATTGGGCCAGGCTCTGGTAAAGCAGGACAGTGCTCCATCCCCACCACGCTCAGGGGACAGTAACAGGGTGGCTGTTTCACTGCCCAGCTTGGGAATGTGTGAAAGCCAGGCTGTGCCCCAAAAAAACCTGGCTTGGTTGTAAAACTCAGAAGCCAAGACAGCTAAGCTGCCTTTCCCCCCCACCCCAACACTGCAGAATGTTCTGGGTGCTGCTGAGCAGATCATTGAATCTGCAGAGAAGCAGCTCATGCAGTGGTGTTTCCACTAGGAAAAACAATTAAAAAAAAAAAAGAAAAGCAAAATGTAGGAGATGTGGGAAGTAAATGTGTGAACAACTTCAGTGCAAACACAGAAAGACTTTGCAACCTCTGCTGCTTGTGTACTCATGCACATTGCCAATCATTCGAGCTAAAGCATGGGGACTGCCTTCTTAGAGATATTTTGGGGGCTTTTTGTTGCTTAGCTCTGAGCAAAGGTCAGTGTGCAGCTCCCAGCACTGCAGGCTCAGGCCCAGACCACCCCAAGGACTTTATGGAGCACCTGGACTCTTTTTGGAAGCCACGTGTCAGATAATTCTATTTCATGAGCACGCGAAAAAAACCAAACCAAAAACAACCCCAACCAAAAACCCTGGGGAAGAATGATAAAATTGAGTGCTTTCCAGGTTTGGTATTTGATGGCTGGAGTGGGGGTGATTGTTCTCTGATATCTCATCTTTGTTGTAACAGAATTTCTAATCCAAAGAAACACTCCCAAGAAGGGCATGAGACTTCTGGCTTCGCCCTGGGAAGCCACTGAGCTGCAGCTCAGTAAATCCCCTGCCCATACAGAAGTGCCACAGCCCCTTAACAACATCCTGGCTTGGGAAGTCACTCCCCACCAGCACCAATATCCCTGGTCCTGAGTTTCCTTTCATCGAACGGAAAGACTGGATTCCCCACCACGTTCAGCTCTGAAGAGGCAAATGTGCTCTTCCACCTTGGAGGGGATGTCAGAATGCTGGAGGGGCAGATTTGGTGTGCACAGATCAAGCTGTGCCCCAAAAATCTGCTCTGCAGTTCTCCCCCATCTCTTCCTGTTTTCCGAATCATTTGTGGTTTGCCGGGGGCCAAAGAGCACCTTTTCTTTTGGGTCACAGTGTCTTAAAACCTGCTCTAGTTGTCCAGGCTTTGGCATGATTTGGTTATGAGGAAGAAATTCCCCCTTGTGAGGGTGGGCAGGCCCTGGCACAGGGTGCCCAGAGAAGCTGTGGCTGCCCCATCCCTGGAAGTGTTCAGGGCCAGGTTGGACGGGGCTTGGAGCAACCTGGGCTGGTGGAAGGTGTCCCTGCCCATGGCAGGGGGTGGAAAGAGTTGATCTTTAAGATCCTTTCCAATCCAAACCATTCCATGTTTCTCTGGTTCTACATCAGAATCAGTTCCCTGACCCTCTCGGTAAAGCAAGAACTCACTTGGGGTATTTATAGGATTTTGTGCTGCGCTAAAAAGCTTCAAATCCCCAACAGCTTTAACAACAAATAAGGGGGGAAATCATCCCCTTGCACCTCCCCCAGAGCCAGAGGTGCTGCTCAGTGATCCCCAAGGAAACGTGAATGGCCGGAGCAGCAGCAGACAGGCCAAGTGGGGCTCCAAAGGGTGTTTTCCCAGGCCCCTGAGCTGGTGGCTGGGATGCAGAAGGGCTGCACTCACAGCAGGAGCGGGGCCACGAGGCTGCAGCTCTGCACGTGCCATTTCCCTTCACGTCATTCCAGAAGGCAGGAACGTTCCAGCCAGAGGACACAAGGGAGCCAAGACATCGGTGAGTGCCCTCCAAAATGTCTGGGGGGTGAAAAGAGAAGGATGCTGGGGTGAAAGACCACAGTGTGGCAATGGCCAACACCAACAGGGTGGGACAGCCCTGTCCCAAATCCAGTTTGCCACCACCAGCCCAGAGGAGCCAGGGACGCAGGCAGGAGGCAAAGGCTGGTGTCCCTCATCTCCACGTCCCACACAAGTGACCCGGCCGAGCCGTTTGGACAAGTCTTTGCACAGAGACCATGAGCTTAATTAGAGAAAGAGCCGAAAGGAACACCACCTTCCCTTCACAGTGTCCCTTTGCCTTGTGTTCCCTCCGTCCCAGGCTCTTCCTGGCAGGCAGCTGGGGGTGGCCGTGCATCCACAGCGCTGCAGCAGACAGCACTGAGGCGTCTGCACGAGGCTGACAACTGCCAAGCCAAGAAAAATTCATTTGCTCAGGTTTGGAGCGAGGCAGAACACAATCTTCTAATTGGGATTGCGGGAACCGGTGTCTGTACAGCAAGAACTGGCTCCATGGCCCAAGATCTTCTTGTCCTGCTGGCATCTTTTATTCTGCTGACCTCCCCTTCCCAGTCAAGGGTGCAGCTCTACACAGCCTCAGATATTAAATTAACAGTTTTCCAGCTTTGCCAATGGAAAATTTGAAGCTCTTTTGAAAGGCCCCAAGTTCCTGCAAAAGGCACTGAGCTTATCATTAAATGCAGCTTGGCCTGAGCACTTGACATGGAGGATCTTTAGCAGCATTTTATAATTCCTCCTGTGTCTCTGCTTTGTGTTATTAAGCCCCACTGGGACCAACAGGGGTTTTTTTTGTGGATATTTAAATTCCTACTGACTGAAGGGCTCCTCGATTTAAGCATTTTCAGTTGGGTTTTATGGATTTATTGAATATTCTCAGCTCCACGTGACCTCAAGGGAAGCTGAGGCTTGGCTTTTAAGAAATGCAAATCCAAAGCAACCTCTTGAGACTGAGAAGGAGCACCCTAAGAGTGCCCCTTGCTTGTGTGGTTCCTGGGATGGGTTCAGGGATGTGGTCAGCCAGCTGAGCTCATCCCTTCCATGAGTGTGGCTGGGAGACTGGGGAGATGAGTAATCCTGGAAGGGGACGATGCAGGGAATATGCAGAAAGTGAACGGCCTTGCTGCTCTCCCCTCCTCCAATGCACCAGGAGGAAGTGCAACTTTCCTTCAGCAACCCACTCCCAAACCAGCCCGAGTTTTGCGGGGCCAAAGCAGATCCCACTGGAGCAGCATCCCAGACACAGACAGCTGAGCTCTTGTGGGAAGTGCTCCAAAATCCATCTGACAGCACTCTGGGAAAATTCCAATTTCCAGCCAGGCTCTATCTGTGCCACTTTAACCTCATTCTTCCTACACAGACAATGTTTTTCTCCTTCTCGGATATTCATTATTTGGATTGGGGTCCTACCCCTGCAGCGCCTGGAGATTCTCAGCAGGAAAGTCATTTCTTACCTCCTTTGTCCACGGAGAAATTTTGGAAAGCAGGACCAGAGCCATGTCAAAGGCCCAGGACAAGGATACCCTTGTGACAGCCCCCATTATCCAGTGGTGCCCTGGTGGGACACATTGCTCTGCTGAGGAGCTGGGAAACCCTGCTGTGCCAAGGAGGATGCAGGAGCATGTGGAAAATAGATGGGAAGATGTGGGCACAAGCCTCAATAAGGAAAATTCCCACCAGACCTGTGCAGAACATTCCTCTCCATGGGAATGCTGCAGCTTTGAGACAGGGCTAGAGGTGGTGCCATCCCATGGAGATATTCAACATTTCTGTGGTCAGGGTATGACCAACTGGAGCCTGCTGGGGGCAGGGACTGGAGGGGACACACCAGCTGTGTCCCCAGCCCACCCCTCTAACTCCAGAGTTCCTTTGCCAGCTCCCAAATGGGAGAAGGGCAACAATTCTCCACCCTCTGCACTCAGGAGGGACCCAGGCAAGAAAGCTGAGATAACTTGACCTACAGACAGTCTTAATGTCTCTCCATAGTCCAGTCTAATGTCTATCCACAGTCTGTCCCCCAGGGAATGGCAGAGCAGTCGTGGCGGAGGCCGGGACACAAGGCAGGAGCTTCATCATAAAATCAACATCTTTAATCAGCTCTGTCAGCGATGAGCCCTCAGGAGGCTCTTCCTCACGCCAGGAGCTTTCTCCCTGTCCTGTTCACAGAACAGACTCTGACATCCCAAGGACAAATGTCCTGAAGGAAGCCCAGCTCCAGCAGCAGTCCCAGCCTGGCCAGGGAGAACGTGCTTTGGAGGGCAGCTGGGTGAGCCTCTCCTGTTGCCAGCTGGGTGAGCCCCTTGGCCCCTAGGAAGTGGATTTGAGGATGTGGCTCCACAGCCCAGCAGCACCTGCACTTGCTGTGCCGTGGGCAGCAGCACTGAGCTCCCTCCTGGGGCTCGGCTGGAAGCCTTTCCCATCCCTAAAGCCACTTGGCTCCGGGAAGAACCGCTGGATTCATTTTTTATTTTTTTTTCCCAGGAAAAGACAAGGTAACCTTTCTGGGGATCAACATCAATGTTAAGATGGTACTGCCATGGTGCTGTTATAACCCTGTGGGAGGGAAAAGAGGAGTCACCCAGCCAGCCAGGAGCCTCCAGGATCCTGGGGAAACACTCCAAGCACCCCAAGGACCAAGGCAAACTGGATGGCAGGTGCTCAGCAGTCACCACCATAGAAACCAAGCAGGGTCCTCATCCCCTCCACCACACCCACGTGCACAGCTGGATCACAGGACACAGCACCTACTCTGGCTCTCCCACAGGGAAGTGTCCAAGGCCAGGTTGGACAGGGCTTGGAGCAACCCGGGCTGGTGGAAGGTGTCCCTGCCCATGGCAGGGGCGTGGAATGAGATGATCTTGAAGGTCCCTTCCAACCCAAACCGTTCTGGAATTCTCTGAAGACAGTAAATCTGGCACAGCCAATTCGACTCCTGGGATACAAAAGAGGAGTGGGAGCAGAAATCCTTCCCGTTCCGCAGCCCCATTTTTTGGCTGTGGTGCTGCTGGCACGGCCAGGGCTGTGCTCAGGGGTAGACCAAGGGTGACAGGTTCAACGTGGCCTTTCCCCAAGCATCACAACAAAGAGCCCTTCAAAACAGAGCCGTAAGAAACTGTGCTGGAGTGCAATCGTGCTGTCCCTTGATGCGCTTCCAGCGGCGCCGTTCCTCCCGCAGGCTGCTCCAAGCTGGGCTCAGCTGCACAGCACAGCCCTGGCTCAAAAACCTGCTGCTAAACCCCAGCAGCTCTGCTCAGCCCTTCTCCCTCGAGCTCAAAAACAGGCCAAAAGCTGCTTTCTCCCCTATTTTCAAAGCACTGTGGAGCTGCCCCAGATCCCAGGGGACCCCTGGAAGGTGGCTGATGTTCCCCATGGGAAAGAAGGGCAAGCTGTCCTAAAGCAGGGTGAGCTGATGAACTTTTGTGACCTGGATGGAGGAGGTGAGACCCTGAGGAGCTTTTTGGGCTGTTTTCAGGGAGCCGCTGCAAGGAGCTGGGCATTTCACTGCCCAAGGTGCCCAGTGCTGCCTTCGAGGACAGGTTCCCCCTGCAGTGCAGGTGCCCCAAGCCCTCCCGGGCTCCCCGGGGCAGAGAGGGGATGCTCTGGAAGGGGATGGCAGGGAATCTTGTCCCTGCCACTACCTGCAGAGAGCCCTTGATGCTGCCGGAGCGAGGAGATGCCACAGGGACGGCTGAGCCTCGGCCGGTGCAGGGGCTGTGCCTGCTCCAGGTGGGCTCTGCGAGACCCCGCACCGGCTCCAGCGCCTTCCAGCTGGAAATCCCCGTGGCAGGGCAGCGGAGGCAGCAGCTCTTTCCCTCGCGGGGTGCGTGGCGGCGGCTGTGGCATCTCCCAGCCCCACGGGGAAGGTTTCGTGGGTGGCTCGGCCGCAGCCAAGCGCACCCATCTCCCGTGCCCACCTCGTCGCCAGGGTGACATCCCCGCGATGCCTCGCCGCCTCTCCCCGCAGCCTGAGCAAACGCGCCGCGCCGCCCGCCTTACCTGCGGGGCTCTGTCCGTCCGCTCCATCGCCCGCAGCGGCCCCTCGGGCTGCGGGTCCGCCGGGGACTCTTCCTGGGGCCGGGATGCTCCCGTGGGAAGGCGGCAGCCGGCCGGGTCGCCCCCCGCGCCCGCACGCGTGTCCGGCTGCGGGCAGGCGGGGGCAGCGCCGGGCGCCCCCCGCTCCGGCTGCTGCATGGCTGGGGCGGGCGCG
>VWZF01004010.1:528314-538923 GCA_013396755.1 Sclerurus mexicanus | reverse complement strand
AACTGCTGGAAGAGTTTCAGTGAAAAAAAGCCAAACATAAATGAGCCCATCCACCAGCCGAGTGGCCCCATCCCTGTGCCTTGGTCCCCCGAGGGCTGCCTTGTCTCCCACCCTTCCCTGGCCCTGTGCCCGTCTCCATCCCTGAGGAATGGGGGTGCCATTGGGGATGTCCCCGCAGGGTCTGTGTGGCAGCTCCGACCCCGGAGAGCATCGCTCTGCCTCGCCGGAGGCACGAGGTGAGCACCGATGGCAGAGGCCACCACGTGCACAGGTGGTCCCTCGTGGTGGCCTCCTGATGTCAGGTGACTTCAGGTGCCTCCTGAGCTCCCCAGAGTAGCCCTTCTGCGGACACCTGGGATGGGTAAACACCATTTTGGGGGTGTGAGCGTAGAATCGCCGAATATCCTCAGCTGGAAGGGATTCTCAAGGATCATCAAGTCTAACTCCTGGCCATGCACTGACACCCCAAGGATCCCAAATCCTGAGAGCAGCTTGTTCCCAAAGCAGAGACCTCCCACCCACTGCTGTCAGTGCCACGGGAAGGTCCCAGTAGTGGTGGGTGCCATCACAGGGGTCAAAGCTGCAGAGAGTACAGACAACCGTGGTCTTACAGCAGAGACAAGGAGCCTTTTGGGGGACAACCAGAGGGAGATTTGGCCCCAGAGGTGCTGCTGAGGGACTTTCCTATGCCCTCGGGGTCAAGGCCATGTTTCTCGCTGAAGACAAACTGGTCCCTGGTAAACACAGCGGGCTGGGAGGAGCGGGGGGAGGGTGAGAAGTCAGGCCCCATGAGGAGACCTCCATTTGGGGCTGACCATGGGGTGAAGCGACCTGAAGATGTTTCCCAGCGGAGGAGCAGGGAGGGATTGGCCCCGAGGGCCAGATGTCAGGGGGAGGATGAGATGTCAGGGGGGAGGGCGAAGCACGTGGCTGCTGCTGGGGGGTGCACGGGGATGGCAGTGGGGAGGGAGCTCTGCCTTCCCAAATGGGCCTCTCTGCCTGGCCGTGCCGCTGTGCCCAGCGGTGCCCGTGTGCCCAGGGGCCAGGCTGGAGGGCCACGGGCGCCTTCCCAGCAGGGAAGTGCGGGGAGGCGACGCTTCCTCTTTCCCCGGCCCAGCACAGATGGGGGACATGACATTTTGGGTTCCTTCTGCCTGTGCTGGGTCTCGGAAAGGAGGAAATCAGCAGATCTGGTTCCTCGGGCTCAGACGAGGTCTCTGAAAGTCTCCAGCTGATGATGAACTTACCACACCCCCAGCCATTGGTTCATTTTACTGACCCACGAATGAGGCTGGAGGAATTCCTAGCCCAGCTCCTGGCCCTGGATTGCTGCTCCCGCTCTGCTCAGCTGAAGGAGCTCCCAGAGGAGCGAGAACACGGAGGCTTTTTGGGGTTGGGGGAGCCTGAAACAGCTGCGTTTCCGCTCCTGGGGACCTCATGAGAACATCCGGCCCCGGGCGCTCCCGAGGCGCCTCTCCGCACCCTGCCCACCTGCTCGGCACTTCCCAGGCTCTTGCTGGACCCCCGGGTGCCAGGGGGTGCTGCTGTCGGGACAAACCATCCCCCTCCACGGCACCGCTCCCCTGGCTCTGCCCTCGCGCCGGGGCACCCGGCTGTGGGTCACACACGGCCGTGCCACCCAAACGTGCCGTGAGCCGAGCGCCCACATCCCCACCGCCCGCGGGCCACGGGCTGTTGCTTTTCCAGTAACTCTGGCAGTATCTGGGAGCACAGGGCAGCAGGAGCTGGGGGCTCGGGGGGCAGTGGTGCTGCTGGCCCCGGCAGGAGGGCAGGGGGAAGGGCCCTTGTCGGGCTGCGCAGCCGAGGCGCTGCGAAAGCGCTGATATTTCTTATCGTGCCTTGCAGCAACTTCCCCTCCTCGCCTGCGGTCGCGGCGCTCGCTGCAGGCAGGGGAAGTGGTGGCCAGGCTGGCTCCTCTCGGCCCCGGCGTGGAAGGAGATGAGCTCCTGCCGGTGCCCCAGCCTGCGGACCCCGCTCGGTGTCGGGGGCAGGCAGGTGAACCACCACACTTGTGTGGTCCCATCCATCCCACACCTCACAGCTCCCATCCATCCTGCACCTCGTGGTTCCCATCCATCCCGCACCTCGCGGCTCCCATCCATCCCGCACCTCACAGCTCCCATCCATCCTGCACCTCAAAGCTCCCATCCATCCTGCACCTCATGGTTCCCGTCCATCCCGCACCTCACAGCTCCCATCCATCCTGCACCTCATGGTTCCTGTCCATCCCACACCTCACAGCTCCCATCCATCCTGCACCTCATGGTTCCTGTCCATCCCACACCTCACAGCTCCCATCCATCCTGCACCTCGTGGTTCCCATCCATCCCATATCTCGTGGTTCCCATCCATCCAGCACCACCCGGCTCCCATCAATCCTGCCTCTTGTGGGCCTGAGAAAGGTGCTGGAGCAGGAGAAGGTCTCACCCCAAATACCCCTGAGCCCTCTCCACTGCCCTGGAGCCAGTGGAAAGGGGCTCTGTGTGCCACTGGGTCCACAGATAGGCAGGAGCATCTCCTGGCCATCATTCTGCCAGGCCCCAACAGAGCCACAGTGTCACTGTGAACAGTGACACCTAATGATTGCACAAGCCACCATGTCCCCTCTGAGAGCAAGGGACAGAGGCACAGAGAGGGGGGCACAACTCCCTCTGCTTTACAGTGCGAGGGGTGACCTCCAGAAGACATGTGGGATGCTCCTGGAGGGCGTGAGCGGGGGACATCTGCAGCACCAAAATAAATCAGGAGCGCCAAAACCTGCCCCTGGGAGCTTTCTTGGATTGGAAGAGCACTGCTTTCCCCCATCCTGCCGGGCACAAACACCTGAGTGCCCAGCTCTGCACCCAAAACCCAGGGGGCTGTGGCACCTGCGTGGGCCGAGCCCCACCGGGCTGAGCTCGGGGTGACCCCATCGGGCTGAGCCCCTTTTCACCCCCAAGCCCAGGGTGGGCCATTGGGCCGAGCCCCCCGTGTGCTCCCAGCCTGACCCCGCCGGGGTCCCCCCGGGACGTGCCGGGCTTGGAGCGAGGCCGTTAAAAGTGAGTCAACCAGAAACCGGCGGGCACAGGAGGCGGCGGGCAGGAGGCAAATGAGAGCGCCCAGGGAAACCTCAAAAAGCCGAAGTGACGCGCGGGGCGGGCGTGGGGACACGGGCGCCTGGATTTGCCCATATATAGACAAACCGAGGTCCCTGTGCGCCAATGGCGGGCGCGGGACCGTTGGGCCGGTGCCGGTGGCGGTGCCCCGTCATTTTCCATGTCACCTGCTGCGAGCGGCCCCGCAGGTGGGGGAAGGGGAGGCCACGGCTCGAGGGGCCCCCACGGCCCTGGAGAGGCGCCCGTGGCACCCGGCGCTCCGTAGATGGGTGAATCCCGTTTTCCCGCTTTCCTTGGGATGGAGGATGCTCTGGGGCAGAGCCCGGCAGGGACGAGGGGAAGGAGGGCTGAGAACCACCACGGTGGGCTCAGGAGACGCAGGGCTGAGCTCTGCGGTGACAGTCTCTCCTCTGCCTGGTCCTGGGCCCTGCAGGATAAGAGGCAGGAAGAGCTGAGCATCTCCAAGGGCCGAGGGGGGACAGGCATCCAGTGCCGCCAGGAAGCATCTCCCCAAAGCTGGCACTGGTGGCACCTTTTCAGGGGGGCTGGGCAAGGCAATACTTGGAGAGCAGTTCCAAAGCCCCCCAGCCCAGCCAAGGGACCAGGTGCTGTGGCCACCGTGCTGGCCTGACACTCTGCCCTGTACCACGGGCCTGAGCTGTTTGGGGGCCACCAGGGGTGCAATGCCCTCACCCAACATGTGTGTCAGGGCTCTCTTTGGGCACTCAGTGGCTTTACTGCAATTGCCCGTGCAGAAGTACCATTCCCTTTCCCTTCCAGCCCAGTGCCTGCTTTGGGCAGAGCCTGGGTGATGCACATCTGGCCAGGAGGCGGAAGTGCCACCTGGGATGGAGCAGGAGGTCTGGGAGAGCTGGAGATGGGGAGATACCCCATCACGTTCTCAAATCCTTCCTGTGACTTCAGCTTTGCCGTGTGCCCTCAGGAAACGTGCCCTCAGCATCCCCAGCCACCTCCATCACTGGGGTGAGACTCCACTCTGCCCTTCCCTTGGCATCTCCCCCCATCAGCTTCTTGTGTCCCCCCAGCCACCAAGACCCCAAATCTGTGGGCAGACCAGTGGGTTTAGAGGTGCCCACCACGAAGCAGTTTAGGATCTCTTTGCAGACTGAACACTGAGTGGTGAACGTACCACTTCCAGGTGCTCTTGGCAGGCCTCTGTCAGGAACACACCAGCCTCTCCCCTTTGCAAAGCAGAGCCTCCTCCTTCCACTGCAATTCCCGAGGGGGAAACACCCGAGGAACCCATGATACATCAGAGCTCCCTGTTTTCCCTGCAGATCCCCTCAGCAGGGAGCACATCGCAGCTCCTCGCCCACCCACCTCCATCCCCAGAGCACCAGGCCCCCCTTGGGATGGGGCACGTGGCAGATGGGGCTCCTTCCTGACACACTTTGAGAGCTCTCACTGCCATCCTCACTCCAGCAGCATTTCAATCCAGTCCAGATCCTGGAGGTTCTCCAGGAGGACAACTCAGGTCATCTTCCCCTGCACCTCCACTTGCCAAGGTCTCCTCAGCCAGCTTCCAAAGAAAACAGTGTTAAGATGGGGTTTGTTTGGGTGTTTTTTCCCCTACAGGGAAAAACCTACACCCGCCAGGCACACAAGGACAACTGAGAGGCTTCTGGGAAAGTCCAAGTCTGAGCTGGGAGGCGGCCAAGCCGGTGAAAGCAGATTTAGGGTGAAGCATGAGTGATGATCAGAGGGATGGAGCAGCTCTGCTGTGAGGAAAGGCTGAGAGAACTCGGATTGTCCAGCCTGGAGAAGAGGCTTTGGGGTGACCTGATTGTGGCATTTCAGTGCCTGAGGGGAACCGTCAGGAAAGATGGAGAGAGACTATTTATGTGGGCCTGGAGTGACAGGACAAGGGGGAATGGCTTCACACTGACAGAGAGCAGGTTTGGATTGGGTATCAGGAAAAAATTCTTCCCTGGGAGGGTGGGCAGGCCCTGGCACAGGTTGGGCAGAGAAGCTGTGGCTGCCCCTGGATCCCTAGAAGTGTCTACGGCCAGGGAGCAACCTGGGCTAGTGGAAGGTGTCCCTGTGCGTGGCAGGGGTGGANGGAAAGGCTGAGAGAACTCGGATTGTCCAGCCTGGAGAAGAGGCTTTGGGGTGACCTGATTCTGGCATTTCAGTGCCTGAGGGGAACCGTCAGGAAAGATGGAGAGAGACTATTTATGTGGGCCTGGAGTGACAGGACAAGGGGGAATGGCTTCACACTGACAGAGAGCAGGTTTGGATTGGGTATCAGGAAAAAATTCTTCCCTGGGAGGGTGGGCAGGCCCTGGCACAGGTTGGGCAGAGAAGCTGTGGCTGCCCCTGGATCCCTAGAAGTGTCTACGGCCAGGGAGCAACCTGGGCTAGTGGAAGGTGTCCCTGTGCGTGGCAGGGGTGGATCAAGATGATCTTTAAGATCCCTTCCAACCCAAACCACTCCCTGATTCCATGATGCTGCTGCCACGCATGGAGCACCCACGGGGGCAGAAGGAGGGGGCTCACCCCATCTTAGCCCCTGGGCAGAGCCCAACACCCTCTCACACACATCCCCCTTCCCCTGAAGCCCAGGTGGCCCCAGCTACGAGCCCGAGGCCACCGAGGCGCCGTCACCCCCGGCGTGGGCAGGTCCCTGTCCCCGAGGGGACCCGCGGAGGGGCCCCCTGTGCAGGTGGGGGTGGCTCTGCCCGCGGGCATTTCCCGGCAGCCGCCCCGTGCAGACACCCCGTGTGCCCTGCGGTTTGGAAAGTCACTTTTCTCGCCCGCAGGGAGAGCCGGGTATCGCTTCTCAAAAACCCGCACCCGGAAAATCCACCGGCCCGGAGCTGCCGGGCTCCTGGGCACGCCAAACCTGCGGGATTTGCGGGCCTGGCTGAAATATTTGAGCGTCATTTGGTGCAGGGGGAGGAGCTGCCTTAAATCGCCTCCGATCTCCAGCCCGTTGACGCTTTCTCTCCCGATTCCCACCCAGGCAGCCGCCGCACATTTTTCCTCCGGTTCCTTCAACGTGAGAGCTCCCTGCCCTACTTTTCCCAGCGAATAAAGCTCCCCATCCGTTTGCTTTCCTCGCTGCTCCGGGGCCGGAGTCCCGCTGAAACGCTCCCGGGAGCTTTGCAGGGGCCCGAGGCTCAGCCCTGGGAGCGATGAATCACCGGGGCAGCGTGGGCTGCGCTGCCGGCGTGGGCTGAGCTCGCTCGCAGGGCAGAGGCGCAGGGAGCCAGCCTGGTGGGAGGCACCGCGAGCTGCTGCAGCCGGAGATGCTGCAGCCAGAGATGCTGCAGCTCCCGCAAGGACCACCGCGTTCAGCCTCGCTGCTCTGTCGCACCTGCACTGGAGCTCCTGCCAGCCTTAACTCTCCGTATCCTGCAGCAGTTGGGGCTTCCTAGAAGGGGTGAGGTTGCTGTGGGGTGAGAAAGCCCCTCAGCTTCCCCAGGAGGCCAATCCCCTAAGCAGCGTTCCCAGCCCTGGGCGGTGGCTGCAACCCCGCAGGAGGGGAGATGAAAAGCACGGTGCCCGCAGCCCCCACACCCAACCCCAGCCCAGGGTCCTGTGCAGAGCCCTCTTGTCACCTCCTCTGTGCCATAGGGACCCACGAGGGTCCTGGGTCTTGAGGTGGCTCCAGCCTTGGAGCAGCTGCAGCATGACCATTCCCCGGAGCCAGGGAAGCGGGACACAACCTGGGAAGGCAGCAGGGAAAGGCACTGTGAAACACAGCAGAAAATGGAGACGGTGTCTCAGTCGGTCTCCAGCAGCTCCCTGAGCCCACGCGGGGCTCCTGCCCCGCTGCACAAAGCCGTGCTGCCACCCCGTGGCACTGCCAGCGTGAGGCTTCCCGGGCTGGGCACGGCTGGGAGGGTGAGCTCCGTCATCCCCAACATCCTCCCAGCCCGGCTGGAGCCAAAACTCCCCAGACCCACCTCCATCCAGCTGGAGGAAGAGCCCACCTCATCCTCCCTGACCATCCCATCCTGGACCTGTCAGCTGTTGGCCAGGCTGCCCAGACAGCACTGGCTGCAGCTTTCCCAGACCATTCTGCAGGGCATGAACACACCCAGGGGATCCCAGCTCAGCCCGCGCTCCTCATGGCACAGCTGGCCCGAAATTGTCCTCCAGAGGTTCATGGCCAGAATACCTGAACTTGAGCATCCCACGGAGGCGTGCCCTGGGCTGCCAGGACAGTCACTCCTCTTTCCCACAGGCCTGACCTGCTGGGAATTCCCAAGGTACATCTCCTGCTCAGACTCTGCAACCCAGCAAGCCTGGGGGATGATTTTCAGGCAACTCAAGGGCTTTGATTTCACCAGGGATGTGTGAAAGTCACCGTCAACTCCCTCCTCTGCCCACGGATCTGCTGCTCTTGGCAGTCTTGCCAGGAGAGGGGTCCGACCCTCAGGCCAGGGGGTTGAAGGACTCTCAGCTCTTCCCACAAAAGGTGATCTGCATCTGGAAGTGTTTTCTGGAGCTCAGAGCCCACTGACAACTTGACTTCTTGACTTGGCCCTGCTCTGCCCTGACCCAGCACTGCTGGACAGCATCACATGTGCAAGGGCCCAAGAGGAACACAGCTTAAGGTGCCTTTTCTGCAGCGTTCAGCCTTGACTAACACTGCAGTCCCCCCAGCCCTGCTGTGCTCCAGGCTTCTCCCACCACACATCTGCTCCAAAACCCCACTGGAGGCCATGCTCTGACTGACCTGGAGCACTTGGGACTCCGTTTTTGGGCTCAACTCTCCCAATCACAGCGGGACAGAGATGTCACCTCTGCACCCCTGGCAGTGTCATTCCCCAGCCAGCCCTGCATTCCTGGCACTGCAGCCACTCTCATCCCAGACCAAATGCAGTTTTCAGGCTGTATTGGTTTTCCACTATTTGTCTATAGGAAACAAAAGCTGAGCTTCCCAATTCCCATCAGCTCCAGGATGATCTCGGGAGAAAAAGTTAATGTTTTCTTCACAGAGCTACTGATGGAGGAACTCTGCACTTCGTGATCGGCGGCTGCTGCTGAACTGGAACAAAACAAGTCAAAAAAGAGCCATCAGCTAAGGAGGCCAAATCTCTCAGGAGCCCATGTGATGCAGACATTAAGCTGACATTTAAAACACTCACATCCCTGGAAATACAAGGCTGGATGGTGTTTCCACCACTGCTTGTCCATCCCTCCCCTGTGCAAGGCCCAGTGCTGCCTTCCAACCACACCAGCAATGGGCTCAAACCCCTCCACCCGCCCTGGAGACCAGTAAGAGCCAGTGGAAGATCCTGTAAGGTCCATCCTGCTGCCATATCCCTCGTACAGGACCTTGAGGTAACCACCTCCACAGGAAACACTGACCATCGCTGCACGTCCTCCATCCAGCCGGGAGCTGGTCGGTACAGGATCGCTTGTTCCCACAGGGAGCACCCCAGCACAGGGCAGGATCTCCCTCTCGAGGCAGGAATGTGGCCCATGGCACAAGCAGTGACACAATCACAGGCTCCAAACAGTCTGGCACAGGCAGGGGGGCGAGTGAGGGACCTCCCCACACACCAGTGGTGAGATCAGGGACAGAGCGACAGCTGGACCCAGGCCTGGCCAGGCAGGGGGATTTATTGAACTACGTACACAGCCAGATCCCAAATCCCTTCTTTCCCACACCAACTGTGAAAAAATTGTGCACCATGATTAAACACCCTTCCCCAGCCCCAATCACACCCTCCCCCGTCAAGGCTCAAATCAGTGTCTCTGGTCCGTGTGGGCAGAGGTGGGGCAGTGGAGTCCGGAGGTACCGAGAGAGGAGAGCCGAGCCAGCACACGCCGAGTCCAGCCTTGCTTCCCTACAGGCTAAAGCCAAGAGGTTTGGGAGCACCAGGATCCTCCAGGCAGCACAAGAGTCCTTTAGGTTTTTATGGCTGTGTCCCGGGACTTGTAGGCCACACCACGGCTCTTCAGCTCCCGGACGATCCCTGCAGGAGGGAGACAAACACATTTCAGAGTTCTTGTGGGATGAGGAGCCCTGGAAAAATCTGGTTGCTCTGTCACGTCCAGATCAAGAACTGGACAATCACCTTCATTTCACAGAATCATGGAATATCCTGAGTTGGAAGGGACTCACAAGGATCATCCAGTCCAACTCCTGGCCCTGCACAGACACCCCAACAATCCCACCCTGTCCCTGAGTGTTGTCCAAATGCTCCTGGAGCTCTGGCAGCCTTGGGGCTGTGCCCACTGCCTGGGGAGCTTGGTCAGTGCCCACCACCCTCTGGGGGAAGAACCTTTTCCTAAAATCCACCATAAACCATAACCCTGGGTATTTCAGATGTGCCTGAGCTGTGCCAGCAGGCCTCAGCTTCCAGCCTTGTGATGTTCCAGCTCCTTCCCAATGCAGAGCTCAGGTCAGACATAAGGAGCCTGGGATTCCAGACACAGGCACAGCTTCCACCCCAGGGATTCAGGATTCGCTCCCGGGTCAGGAGTCTGTCCTGGCAACTGGGCAGGGGCTCAGCTGGATGGGTGCTTCCATTTCTGCATTCCAGAGATAAGGCAAATCCTCGGTGCCCTCCACTCCGTTCATAAACACACAAACCCCACCGTGGCATGAGCCCTTGGTGCAGCAGGAGGATGGGCAGGGGCACCTGCTCACCAGGATTGCCTTAACAGCACCCCATCCTGAAAAACTCTTTTCTATGGACAAACCTCTGTGTGTTTCCCTGCAGCTGAACCAGTTGAGACACGCTCACTTTCCAGAGTCACCCTTTAATCCCAGTTTATCCCTCTGATAGCTGGTTTTAGCCAGCAGCACTTTCAGCTTCTGGAAGGCACCCTGAAGCCCCTCCGCACATCCTGCTCATCCCTTCACACCGTCACACCCTGCTGACCCCTTCCCACCCTGCTGATCCCTTTCCTCCACAGGACACGTCCCCTGTTCACACAGTTCCCAGAACCCCCAAACCCCAATTCCATCTCACAGGTACCTTGGGGCAGGCGGCCGGTCACGGACACTGCGTAGACACCTGGCTTGAAGGTACCTGGGCGGAAGAAGACACCGAGTTACCTCCTGTCACAGCAGCCAGGTGGGAAGGGACACCCGTGCAGGTGTCCCTTCCTCGGAGGGGACATCGTGGGGCAGAACCCTCTCCGCAGCCCAACCAACGCGGTGCCCCCAAGGAGGCTCAGCTGGGGAGAAGGGATGTGTGGCTCCCAAAACACTCACTGATCCTCTGCCACTTGGACACCCAGCTGTCCTCGGGGCTCATCATGGCGATGATCCTGCGGGAGGGACGGCGGTGAGGGGACATTTGGTGACCCCGCGGTGTCCCCAGGGTCCCCGGGGCACTCACCCGTCGAAGGAGGAGCTGGTGCAGTCATAGACCATCTCGCGGTTGCCCTTCATCTGCAGGTAGGTCTCGCAGTTGTCACAGCCGTCGTACTCGAACTGGTCGATGGTCTGAGGGGACAGGGGTGTCAGGGATGGGGCCTGGCGGGGAGGGAGGGGGAGGGGGCCCCGG
>VWZF01004010.1:484678-527509 GCA_013396755.1 Sclerurus mexicanus | reverse complement strand
ATGGGATGGGATGGGATGGGGCCGAGGGTCCCTCCCCACCCCGTGCAAAGAACCACGGCAGGCAGCACACCAGTACATGGATAAATATATTAGTAAATAAATATATTTCTGAGCACATCAGCATATTCACACATCTTTGTGTTTTCCAGACATAAATACACAGTTTTGCATATATATAAAACGTTTTCTTCCTTTTTTCTTTTTTTTTTTTAGGTTTGATTTTGTGGGTTGGGTTTTTTTTTCTCCTCCTTTTCCTTTCTTTTTCCCTGGGTCATAATTTATTCCCAAGCCCTGAAAGAGCCGGGACAGACTCAGAAAAAAAAAAAAAGAAAAAAGAAAAAAATAAACCCCAAATGAAACAAAAAGCAACAACGACAAAACGAACCGATATTCACATTTCCGAAGGATCTGAAGGATCTGGGCAGGAGGGGAGATTTCCAGCCAGCCCAGCTCCAGAGGGTGGGAGCTCCTGGGAAAAAGGTAGTCTCTGGGGAAAAGCTGGGCCTTTGGTTTGGACAGAGGGAGTTTGGGATGCTCTGCTTCCCATCAGTTTGCAGTTGGGATTTGGGATGAAACGAAGGAAAATGAGCTCCACTTCACTGCTGGGATGCTGGAGAAATTCCACGTTGGAGCCCACAGGCTGGAGCACTCCAGAGCATCACCCAGAAGCCAGAGGTAAAGGAACTGGGAGGAGCCATTCCCTGTTTTCTCAGATAATGCTTCTTCCCTTCCAGGCAGCCAAGGATAGTCATCCATCTCCTGGAAAGGCTCTTAACCCCTCCCTTCCCAAAGAATTCCCCCCTCTCCTCCCCCCTGAGCCCCCAGCAGGGCACACCTGCACACTCACTCAGCTCCACAAGCCCCTCAGAGCAGAACAGCATCCAGGGGGGCTGTTCCCAGATGGAAAGGAGCAGCAGCACAAGGTCAGGAAAGGAAAACACTCGGAAGCAGGCGCTGCCCTGGCACCCTGGTAATACTGCAGTGGGGAGTGGAGGGTGCACTAGTGCTCTCCAAGAAGCTTGGAGCTTGCTGCAGATTCCCTGTTTTGTTTGGGATAAGGAGGGAAAGAGAGGAGGGCTTTTAGACTGCAAAGGAGAACACTTGTTGCTCTGAGCAGTGAAACGCATCCCTGGAAGCTCCCAGCCTTCTTGACTCCTAAAGGAAGCAGTGGGAGCTCCCTGACTTCATGACCCTCCCCTCTGTAAAGTCCTCTGAGCCCTCCAGGATGGTCAAGGATGTGGGGAGCTGGTTGGACAAGCCATGGACCGTGTCCACAAGAAGCCAAACGGGGAGAATCTGGATCAGCTCCTGGGTATTTTCCTCTAGTTTAAGACTGACTTCCCTGCGAGGGAGAAAACATCTGAGCTTGTGTCTTCCGCCTGCAAGAAGAGCCTGGAAAGGTTTAAATCTAATTCTGATGGGTTCTTTGATGAAAGAAATTCATCTCTTCTCTAGACTGAAAGGTCCTCAGGGGCTCAGTCACAGGAGACAAGGAATGGGGAGCAGCAAGGGAGCAGCACTGTTGGGTTTTAAACAGCGCTATTGGCTGGTCACTGTCAGGACCGACGAGCAGCTGGGACAAAGATGCCTTTTTTGAAGGATTAAGGGCAGCAAACCCTGTGAAAAGCTTTCCTCACCCCAAAGGAAGGCAGAGGCAGGATAATCCCGAACTGGGACTGCATAAGCAGTGCAGTCTCTTGAACTGGAGAAGCTGCGGCTGCTTCAAAGGAAGGCACGGGAAGGTTGCTGAGCACCGAGCACGTGGGGGAGTCTGTCCCCGCACCAGGTCTCAAGGTGCCAGGAGTCACCTTCAGCTGCAGTGTTGTATCCTCAGCAGGGCTTCCCTGGGCTTGGAAGCACTTGGTGCCACACAAATGTGCACTTCACGTGGGAATCTGGCTGATTCTTTGGCCTGACTGGTCATTTAGGGCAATGAGCTCGACAGGAATTCCCTGCTGTTCGGGCCCTATATGTTTTGAATTGGGCAGGTTTTCTTTTACTTGAATGTCTGCAAATTATGAGACACAGGAAATAAGAGCTGGTGACATCCAAAAAGAGCACCCAAACCCCCACAAATGAGAAGGGGAGGGGGGGCAAGTAATAAACTGGAGCCTGAGGATTTCTCAGGTTTTCTCCCTGCATCAATCAAAATGTTGGGAAGGACAGAAGGGTATTTGGAAAAATCCCTTCAGAGGATCATTTCAGGTGTCTCAGAAATATGAAGATAAGGCTGGGTGATGGATGGGGCTCTGCTCTGAATTTATCACGGAGACTTTTGCTGGGAATTCTTGCTGTGCCTTGAGGCAGCGAGAGAGGAAGGAGAGAAGCAGGAGCCACGTGAACTCAAGGATTTTCCATGACTCCTGTGACAAGGACATCTCAGGTTTAAAATACATCCAAAAAATGAGTTGCTCTTAACAGGGCTGCCCATGACACCTAGTTTGAGGGTGGGTGGAGGAGTCAGAGGGTGAGTGAGAGACTTGTTCACATTGCCAGATGAGAGGGTGGATTCTTTGCAATGGAAAGAGTCTGACCCAGCTCCTTCCCAGAAATGCTGACGTTGTCCCTGTGTCCTCCCCTCTCCTGCTGCTGCCAAACCCAGCAAATGACGCCAGCTGAGGGACACTGGAGGGATCAGAAGTGGTGAGAGCTCTTGGTTTCCACTGAAGTCAGAAAGCAGCACCTTGCAGGGCACACCTGTGAGCGGTGAGATGGAGAATAGCTGGTTCCTGTGTCTGAAATAAGCATGGAAAACTTAATTGAAGAAGTCTGGCTTTTGACCTAAGTGAGGAAATGAAGTCAGGAGCTACCAGGCCACAGAAAGTCATTTCTGCAGCTTTTGGTCTCGAAGGCTTGTTTATTTTTGAAGTGTTTAGCAAAACCTTCTGTGGCACGAACATGCCAAAATAGCAGCTTGCACTCCCTCGCTGAGCTCTCCCGCTGGTGCCTCTGCCCGGCCTGGGGCGAGCCAGCCCACGCAGAGGTGCCACAGGGTGACGCCTGTGCCTTCAGAGAAGGGGCCCTGGAGAGCACAGCCCTGTTTGTGTGACCCTTGCCACGCGGGAACGTGCGAGGAGGTCACAAGTGTCCCACTGCTGCTCGCAGTCCGCGCCTCGGGCAGGGCTGGGCGTCGCGGGGAGCGAGATGGGAACCGCTCCTGCTGAACATCCGTGTCCACTCCAGCTCCCAGGGAGCAAACAGGCCAGGGTTTGATTAAACCGAGTGTTCGTGGACATCCTGGACCTCTTCTTCAGATCCTGCATTCAAAGAAAAGGAAGAAGCGTCAGCTACACCTGATTGAACGTTCCCGGGCTCTGCAGCTGCTGCAGCCTCGACTCTGCGATACAGAGAACAGATGCTGCAGGGAAAGCCACCAAAAAAGCCACTAAAGCCACCGGGACGGGCTCTGCAGGGCAGCGGTCACGGCCCCAAATCTGACAGAGCACGTGGACAATGACCTCAGGCACAGTGTCCTGTGCTAGACCAGGGGCTGACCTTGTGGGTCCCTTCCAACTCAGGACAGCCCACGATTCTGTGAAGTTTCTCCCAGTTTTTCAGAGGGAATTTTCTGGCCACCTCCCAACCAGTTCATTCCTCTACAGTACAATAAAAAGTAAAAATGAGACCTCGAGCCACTCTTTCAGAAGAGGCAGGCTAAGGGCACGGTGCTTGCCAGGATTCACATCAATAGTGGGTGTTTGCTTTTGGGGCTTTCTGATGTTTGAGGGAAGTCTGTCCAGTGGATTGAAAAATCATCAGGAACAGAAGATAACACCGACTGATACCACACAGAGCCACGGCAGCACCTTCCGGGGGGCAACAGAAGCTGCAGACCATAAAATCAGAGTACAGTGATGCCACCCAGGGATGGCACGTGTTCCACGCTGTTCAAGAGGTTGCACAAAGTGCTTCTGAGGCCCATCCGAGCTCAGGCTCTTCACCTGACATTTACTGACAGTTTCCTGCTCAGAAATTCCTTTTGAACCGTTCAGCACAGGCACTGCCTAAAAAGTGCCCCCCGAGTCGCTGCTCCAGCCAGCCCCTTCCCCTCCAGTATGTTGTCCCCAGCTGCCTGTTGTCACACACACCACAGTCCCCTCCCGAATGCCTGAGCCTGCCCAGAGCTCTCACACAGGGTCAGCAGAGCCCAGGAAAGGCACACAGGCGTTATTTTCCCCCTTTTCCCTTTTCCTGGCTCTTCCCGAGATCCAAAAAAAACCCAAATGCCCATCTAGAGATTCATAGAAAGCCACTCAAAAGAACTTTTCAGAACGGTCACAGCAAATCCTTGTTGGTTGTAGGAGCAGAGCCTTGAAAGTTAAATATAGGGGAAGAAAACAAACAAACGAGATCCTGCTTGGGAAAAATGTAGCTAATCAACGTGGGGAAATTAATACACACGGTGTTTTCCATGTGCAAGCACGGCCAAAGCACCTGAACACAGAGTTTGAGGGTATCTGGTGTTTGTGATTGGAGTCACCAGTACGTGGAATAAGCCATTTCCAGCAGGTTCCCAGCTTCAATCCCTCTGTGACCAGGTGCCCTCAGCCTCAAATAGCACGACTATATTTTCTGAAAACTGTGCCTGCGTGAGTGTCCTCTGTTACACAGACAGAAAGGAGGGCTGAAAAAAGGCCATGGATTGGGAGAGGTGGGAGAACCTTGGCTGCTGGACTGGCCATGGGGTCCCACACAGGGCAGTGACCTGGAGGACACACCTTGGGGACCTTCTGGAGCACACCTTGGGGACACCACGCTTTGATGACACCTTGGTATTGGGTTTTAAGGGTGGTCTTTTTCTACCCTCTAATCCCTTCCTCCCTCCGCAGTAAAGATCAAAGACGTGACATGAAAGGGAATGGCTGAGAGGATGAGCAGGGGAGGGAGGAGAGGGGGAGGATGCCGAGAGCGCTACAGGAGGTGAGATTTCCTGGGGAGAGAAATCAAGAGATTCCATCAGCCCGTGCTGGGAGTCATCTGGCTCTTCTGGGATGCCATCCGGGCGTGCTGGGGCGGTTTAGGAAGCCACGGAGCTGCGATTCCCTGCCAGTTGTTCGTCTGCCCTTTAAAGGATGCAGCCAGCATTGCTCCAGGATTGATTCTCCAGAGGCTCCCAGGTGCGGTTTCCCAGGCAAGAGAGGAGCTGGGGATGCATCTTTATGCAAACCCCGCCAAGAAAGGCTGGTGGGGGAAGCAGCACGAACTCCAAGATCACACGAGCCTCCCTGGGATCCTCTGCCACCTTATCCCCTGCGATGCCAGCGCATGGCACTGCCTGCACGGGTGGAGTTTCTCCAGGGGCTGTGGATCAAGATCCTGCCTCACCTGGCAGCTGGGCGAGGTAAGCACACACCTGGAGGGTGCTGCATCCCACAGGAGCACCAGCAGCTCCTGGAAACCCCGCTTTAGGGACTTCCTGAGCCGCAGGGTGGATTTGCATCTCTGCATTTGCCAGCTCTTGAGCTGGGCTCTCAAATCCATTTTACTTCTGGCACTTACTTCCTCTGGGCAACCAGCACCAGTTTCACTACACGCCCTGTGTTGCCTTTTGGGTGTTTTAAAGCTTCTGGTTCCCATTTGGTGCCACCAACTACTTTGTTCTAAGCACCAGTGAGTCCCTCTTATCTGCCTTCTCCCTTGCTCTCCTGCTTTCATATCCTCTGCTAATCATCTTTTTCCCACATGAAAGTCTCACTATTCTGTTTTCTTCAAAAAACCACTGCTGTGATCATACCCAATGCCTTTCTGCTATTTCCCAAGCCTGCTATTTCCCTTTTTGAGAAGGGCTGCTCAGGAGCTCTGAGGTCAGCACACCCTTATGCAGCTGCATAAAGGCACCTTCTGCTTGTCCCCCATTACTTCCCAGCCAGCTCTTAATAATAGTTTGATTTTTACTCAGAAGTGGCTCCCGTGTGTGCTGCTTGCGGGGGATTTCCCCCACCACTCTCTCCTCCAAGGGCTCAGCAGCAGGAGATCCTTCCGTAACACTCTGCATCCAGCTTTAACGCTGACATCCTGATGGATTTTATCTGGTACACACTTTGCTATCTCCTCTCCTTGTCCAGGATATTTATGAGCTTGCTGGAAGGTGCAGACAGCCGGAGAACTCCACTTTGCTCCTCCTCTGAGTAATTTCCCTCCATTAAGTCTGGTCCACACTTTGTCTCCTGTTTTCTAGCGAGTTATTTACCTACAAGAGCACTCTTCCCTTTCATCCTTTGAGAGCTTCCTTCCCCTGAAACATCTGCCAGGTGTTATCTCTCCCTACAAAAGCTGGGGTGCCTCCTCCCCTGGCTTTCACATTCAGCCATGTGCCTACAAGTCAGCCCCCGTATTTGAATTTTTAACAATTTGCTTGGCTGGAAAGTCAGGCTCATCGTTCTGTGGCTTCAGCTACTTCCAGCTGATATCGCCCCCAGCTCTTCCTTCTGGCTCTGGGCATGGATAAGAGATTGCACTCCGTGGTCAGTATTTATCAGCTTTGTGCTTGAGCCCTGCAGGATGCCCAGTGGCTGAGCTGGACCCCTGACAATTTGTTCCTCCCCACTTTATTTCGGAGTCGCTCAAAGTGATGGTTTGATTAATGAGGGATCTTGTAGCCCCTGCCCTGTGCAGGGTGAGAACCTCCCCGAGCGCTTCCACGCCGATCACTGATGCAATAAATTCAGTTTGCTCTTCTGTTCTGCACTTTTAAAGCCCTTGAACATCCCTCAGACCTGCGTTACTCCCTGGATCTGCAGAGCCTCGGGCAGCCTTCTCCCTTCTGATGGAGCTGGAAATGTTTGCATTTACAGCCTGTTTTTCACAAGCTGTGCAGAGGAAGCTTCCCTGCTGTGCCTCTCCATGGCTCCGCATTTCGCTTGGCATCCGACTCTGCTCTGATTTCCTTGTCTAGACAAGAACAGCTTCCCAGTGCCCTCTCTGCCCTGCTGCTTGACCAGCCCTTTCTGGGGCTTTAAATGAACCCTCTGCCCAAAAGCATCTTAGTCTTTTGACTATTTCCTTTAGAATCATTATTAAAAGATTCTCCTGTCTCTGTGGGCTCCCCTTTGCAGCCTGTGCTGTCACAGTGTGTTATAACCCTAATGCCACCCTCCTACTTAGGGGCAATTGGGGATTTCTGTGTCCCTTGTCATTGCACTTCACACTCTCCTTAGCACAGTGTCCCTCCCATGCCACCAGAAGAGAGACACTCTTCTGCTCTCTGTAATTTCACCTGGGAATTACAGGGTCCTGTGCTTTGTTTTTCTTTTAAACTGGGTTTCTGAAAAGTTTATGTCAAAACTTTAATTTAAAGCTGGGCTTTCTAATTCATCCACTTGTATTTTTAGCCATTTATCTGGAGGCACTGATGCATTTCTTCCTTGGTCTCCTCGTCTGCGTTTTGTGTCCTGCTTACGTGGGACTGCCTGTTGAGACTGTTCTTTGCTCTTTTTACTTGGTCTCTCTTGATTTGTACCTTTCCAAAGATAAAGCACCAATGTGATTGTAACTCAGAGGTTGTGTTATGGCAACCAACGTGCCTTCAGCCTGGTGGCTTCTCTGCATAAGCCCTGCACGAGCTCTCTGCTCTGCCCTCTGTTCCTAATAAAGTTAAATCCTAAATCTATGTATTTTCTCAGTCTTACAAGGAGATTCTGACACTCTGGCTGGTCCTGAAAGCATCCCCAGAAGCTACTGCAGTCAAAAGGCCATAAAGCCACAGTGCTTTCAAACACGTTGGTCCTTCTGGTTCCTGCTCCAGGGGGGTAAGAGGGAGTGAAGGTGTGCCTGGCAAAGCAGCGGGCACTGCTTCTGGGTGAGGGTCAGACAGCCATCAGGAGGTGGGCACAGACTGAGGCCACTGGGGCCACCTCCAAAGAGCCAGAGGCAACCCAGCACAGCCCCTGCAGCACTCAGCACCCCACGTGAGGGGCTTGGGGAGGCCTCCCAGGTTCATTTTGGAGCTCAAAGCAACTCTTGAGCAGCTTTCCCTGTGCCAGGAGGGCTCTCTCCATGCGCTGTGATCCTGGGAGGACACCAGCACTCCGAGGCATCCCTGCACTGCTGCCTCCTTATCTCTCCAAAGGGCAGCATCCCTCCGGGCCTCGGAAGAACCTCCCGGATCACCCACCTGCAGTGTCGGGCACTTCTGTGCTTGGGAAAAAAATGTGTTCCTGGGAGTCTGGGAGCCAGGACGGTGCTCATCGAGCCTGCCCTGCCCCGCTGCCTCGGCGGCAGCAGCTGCCCCGGGAGCCTGGGCGTGGAGCGGGGCTGGAGAGACGAGAGGAGCGCGGGGAGGAAGCGATTATCTCTGCGGCACAATGGGCACGGTGAGTCACGAGTTTAAGGCCGGTGTTTTAAGAGAAATTAGGCAGCCGGATCTGTGCTTGGTACCAAAATCAAAAGGTTTTGCCCGAGGAGCTGCAGTGAGTCAGGGGCAGGGCGAGGAAGGGAGCCAGGCTCCGCTCCCAGCCGGCACCTGCCCGGGATGACGCGCTCGGAGGAGCGGAGAGAGCAAAGCCTGGGAGCTAAACCTGGGTTCTTTCAAAGAGCCTCGTCTCAAAGGCATTTCCCCTCTCTCAGTGAGAGATGTGCAGCAGTTAGGCAAAGGGCCAAGCTTTAATTACATCTGATCTCCAAAAGACACTAAAAAGCAACTCCCACGCGACGAAGGCAGGTGAGAACTGAGGGATGTGCAAATCCATCAAGCCATTGAGTCTGTTCTACCACCACCAGCCACACACACTTCCTTCCTCATTGACTCCAGTTAGCTGGGCTTGGAGAAAACAACCGGAGCCCAGAAAGCCTTCATGGTAACAACTCTGCCAGTGAGACACCCAGACTGGGGTAAGGACACCGAGAAACGTGGCCCCACCCCTTCCTTTGGGAGACACTCCAGCTGCTAGAGAGGTTTAGTTAAAATTAGCCACCTTATTTCTCATTTGCAGTGTTTTAGTGTTCAGTGCTCTCATTAACACTCGTTCAGGCCACCACCTCCACACAGGCGGGCTCTGAAACGCTCCTGCTGTCAGTGCTGCTGTAGGAAAGCCCATCAGGAAGGAAAACCAGGTGCCCCGGCATCCCGAATTCCTTCGGCAAACCCCCCTCATCCACCTGCTCCCTGCAAGGAGAGGCAAACGCCAGACTTACCGTGGCCACCCGGCTGGGACGGGCCGTGAAGGTGGAGGCTCACGCTGTGTCTGGGGGGGCCCGTCCCTGAGAAATCCGCAGGAACCGAGCGGGTCCCCTCCCGTCCCAACAACCCCTCCTGCTGCTTCCTCAGCTCGGAGCTGGACTGCGGCACTAAACACTTCCAGAGCGGCCAGGAGCCGGAGCCGCCGGGCAGGGGGGCGCTTGGGATCAGGGGCTGGACCTCGGGAGAGCAGCGGTAGCCACCGGGATGGCCGTGAGGAAAGGGAACATCGCTGGCTTTGGGCGAGTCCTTGGGCAGGAGAGCGGGGTCGGGCTCCAGGGAACACTTTCTTTTCCTTCGGTGATGCCGGCTCTGTAAGCTGTGTCTCGGGGGCAGCGGGGCGAGGGCCGTGCCAGCCGCTCCCGACGGTCTGTTGGCACCTACACCGAAGTCCGACCTGTTCGGAGAAGCGGGGGGGGCATGAGGGTGCTCCCGCCCTGCCAGGGGACAGGCTGGCTGTCCTGCCACAGCTGCCTCCTGCAGCACAGCGCTGCTTTCCGGAGGCTGCTGGCAGGGATGGCCCTTCTCGGTCCTCTCCTGTGTCCGAGCACCGTGCAAGCCAACCTTGGCCGCCGAGTACCGGGCTCTGCGTGGCGCGGGTCCCTGCCCGGCGCGCCCGGCGGGACCCTCCGCGTCTCGCCTGTAGTGGTGGTGCTGGTGGTGGTGGTAGTGGACGTGGCTGAGCACCTGGGGCTTGGCAGGAGCAGCCCCCCCGGGCACCATGAGGTCCAAGGACCTGGGCCGCCTGTCCCTGGGCGGCCGCAGCTGCTCCTGGCCGCGCTCCGCGGCGGCTCCCTCGGAGCTGCAGTACACGAAGGGATCGTAGTCACTGCTCAGCGAGCTGCGGAACGTGGAGCAGCTGCCGTGGATGCCCTGCAGACTGACGTCCGTGCAGTTCAGCATGGAGTCGCTGGAAGAGCCGTGGCAGGGCCCCGAGCTGGAGTCGCTGCCCGGCCCGTCCGCCAGGTACCCGCTGTGCTCCGTCAGGTAACTCTCCCCGGAGCCGCTGCTGTTGTGCTGGTGCCCGTGGCCGAGCCCTCGGCGCGGGGCGGGCACACGGTGCTGCTTCTGTGCCAGGGCTGCCTTGAGCCCCAGGCAGGGGGGTTGTGGCTGCAGGGGACACGTCCTGTGGGGTGCCAGTGGCTGCCCACACGCCGACGGGCCCGGGTGCTGCTGGCCCAGCAAGCCCGGGGCCAGCGGGGATGAGTGGCCGCAGGCGAGCAGGGAGGGCGCTGGTCTGTAGGGCATGTAGTGGATGGTGCCAAAATCCAGCTGGGAGAGCTCTGGAGAGTGGAAGAAGGGGTTGCCGTGGGTTGGCTCCGGGGGAAAGCTCCTGAGGTTCCTCTGAGGATATGGGTGTGGGAGGTGGTAAAGGGCATGTCCTGGATGCTGGCGGAAAAGGTGGAGTCGCCGTCCAGGCTCCATGTCCTGAGGAGCCAGCCTGGAGCTGGTGGCCGTGGCCTGGTCCACTGAGTCTCTGGCTGTGGAGAGAGAAGGGAGCATCCAGCACACATCCCACAGCCCAGCTGTGCCCCTGGCACCAAGGAGCCTCCACTGCCCTCCCACCACGGTCCCACGTCCCACCCGTGTCCTTCAACCCCTCCCTGCCACCACCATACCACCTCAATGGTCCTGCACACTCAGTGCTTTCCCTGCTGCCCCGATCTCCAGGGCCCCCCATTCTTCCACACAAGTCCCAGGACTGGAATTCCCTCCTCCTGGTGCAGGTTCCAAGCCCAGCATCCCTCTGTACCCTGGGAGGCTCACACACAGGGACCCCTCTCCATGCACATGACTGTCCTGGGAACTCCGTGCACCAGGACACGTGGCCCTGCTGCTGCATCACCCAAGGGTGCCTGGAGTTCCTGGTCACAACTCCTGCACCCAACCCTGTCCCTGACCACGAAATGCTGTGTCTGAGCCCTACCAAGAATATTGAACATGCAAAGGGGACACGTGTGGTGTTGCTGCAGCCAAGGGTCAACGCACTCCCGATGGAACTCGTGGGTGCACGAGATGATCCGCAGTTCCTAGAGAGAAGAGGAGGAGTATGAGCAAGGAGAACCATGTCCCAAGACCTGGATGGGTCCAAGATGTCTAACAGCAAGGGATCTGCAGCCCAGCTGTGCGCAGAGGAGGCTGTGCAGCAGCTCTGGCTCTGCCCTGGGGTGTGAACATCCAGAGAGGTGACAGCCCTCAGGACTGGAGGGGTTTCAGGCTGGGTGCTCGGGGGCAGCAAACCCCACTTTTGCCGTGTTGTTTCAACGTGGATGTTTGGTGGACATTTTACCCAACGTTTTACCTGCAGCTGGAGACCCGCTTGGGACATCAGAGTGACTTCAGCAGAGACAGGGCCTTTCTGGCCAAGGGGCAGGCAGACCTCCATGGATGCTGACCCCCCTCCCAGCCCTCAGGAGTTGCAGAAGGAAACACCACCAGAGCCTCCCGCTCCTGCCACGCTCAGCTCCCACCGCCCATCCCACCCAGCTGCACCCAGGAATTTTGGAGCCGTGGCTGCCCAGCAGCCCTGCCCACACCCTACCTGGCCCTCGCTGAACTCCTCCAGGCAGATGGCACAGACTGGGGCAGAGCTGCAGCTGCTGGCCGAGTCCCACCGCGACGCCGAGCGGCACCGGGGCTGGTACCGGCGTGTGGCCAACTGCCCGATGGCCTGCAGGGTCTGCTGCTGCAGAGAGTCCTGCAGACAGAGCGGGGGATTTCAGGACAGGCTCAGCCTTACAGAGCCCCTCCCCTGGCAAAATGGGGTTATCAGGAATTGGGGGATGCTACTTGTTTCCAGAGGTGGCTTTTTGTCTAACCTGACTTAGCCAGCAGGTGACATCTGGCCTGGGACATTCAAAATGGCTCAGCAGTGCTGAGTTTCTGAACCCCAAAGGATTGTCTCTCTATAGGACAAATGGGAGATTCTCAGGTCTGGAAATATATCTGACTCTGGCAAGATGATTACTTAATCTGTTAATTTCTGTTAAAGATGCTAAATCATAAAATCACCACATGGTTTGGGTTGGAAGGGACCTTAAGGACCGTCTTGTTTCAAGCTGACACCTTCCACTAGCCCAGGTGGCTCCAAGTCCCATCCAACTTGTCCTTGGACACTTCCAGGGATGGGGCAGCAACAGCTTCTCTGGGCAACCTGTGCCAGGGCCTGCCCACCCTCCCAGCCAAGAATTCCTTCCCAATATCCCATCCTGCCCTCTGGCAGTTTGAAGTCAAACTTTCCCCTTGTCCTATCACTATCCGCCCATTTCTCCACCCAAACAATGTCTCCTCCTGCCTTTTGTGTATTCCTGTTGCTCCATGAGGTCCCTACCTGAGTCCTGTTCAGTTGGCACTTCGTTCGGACAACAAAAATCAAAATGATGACGACCACGGTGCTGACCACGGTGAGCAGGATCCACACGTCGTAGTCTGGCTGTTGGATGAAACAGGAGAGAAATGACTCCTGGGTGGCAGACTTGGGAATAAGAGGCTTGGCAGGGGACTCCTGATTTCTTCTGGCCCATCAGCCTTTGAGCACAAGATCCTTGGCCAAGCTCTACCTCTTTGCTCTTTAGAGATGAAAGAAAAAAGGGTTTAGCCTTCTCTGCGCATCCCACCAAGAATGGAGTATCTCTGCCTGCAGCACCTCAGCTCCCTCAAGGGCGTGGTCTAAGGTAGCACAAGATGAGAAAATCAAGGCTTGGTCTCACCTGAAGAGACAGAGAACGCCCTCACCTCACTCGTGACATCAAAACAAAAGAAACTGAATAAGCTGGAAGTGCTTTTGAGCCTTTATTTGCAGCACGTCATCTGAATGCTACAGACAGCTCCTGCTGAGGGCCATGAGCTCCATCCCATGGGAGGAAAGCTCAGCAGCTCTGGGAAAGCCTTATGCCATGGCTTGGGAGGGGGGATGCAGGAAGCAGTGGGAATGCCATGTCTCTCACCCAGGCTGGTGGCTCCTTGACCTCTATCTTCACGTGGGCCTCTCTGTTCTTGTTCACGACGCCCATGAGGAGCTCGGCGTCGTGGCCCCTGATGAGAACCACGGGCTGGCTCAGACCTCTGGGCTTCCTCAGCTGGAAAGAAACAAACACAGTGAGAGCTGGTCCAGAACGGCCTCAACCGAGGACAACCCCGGCCACCCAGGCACATCTGGGTCCTCCTGATGCTTCTTGCACATACTTTAGAGGCTGACTGCTCCCCAAAATCTGCACTATCCCTCTCAGATGAATCAGATGGAAGCTCCTCCTCTTTTACCAACTCTCCAGCACCCTGCTGGTGCCTCCTAATGCCCAGCTGGACACTGCTCCTCTTTCAAGCCCCTGTGAAGAAGTTCTTGGTCTCTCCTCTTCCCTGTGGGAACTGCCAACAGCACTGCCAAGTGCTGCCTTCCCACAGAAATGCCCCCTCTGCTCTTCCTGGGAGACCCATCCAGTTCTCCTCCTCCCTGAGGACATTCTGCTTGGTCCTGGTCATACTGGCACTGGCTAGCTCAGCAAATGTCCCAGCCTGCTGCCCTCCAGGCTGACCTGGAGCAGGGTGGCCATACCCTGGGGAGCGCCTGGGTGCAGCCAGATGTGGGTCTGGGGGCAGGGCTGTGAATGGAGGTGCAGAGGGTCTGGAAGACCATGGAGGCTGAAGGCTCTGAGCTGTTTATAGGATTTGCCACTCCTGGCTTTGGTATACCAGATGGGGAAGCTGGAAAAGTGGGATCAGAGGCTCAGAGGGATCAGAGACTGGGTTCTGAGCAGCCTCAGCATCACCTTACAGGCCTGCACTTGCTGCCACGTTCCTCTGGCATCAGAAATTAAGTTGTAAGTGCATGAAAAATCCACAAGGGATAGATCCAGCAAGGAGTCAGCCCAGAGTTTGGATAAGCTCAGGCACCAGCTCTCCTGTCTGTTTTATAGCTAATGCTGGATGCTTTTCATTATCCCTGTATTTTTTGGATAGGGAACCGATTCCTTTCCAGAGATGACAGCAGTGCTGAGGGAAGGGACCTCTGGAGGTCTCTAAATCTGCACCAACAGTGTTGCAGGGGGAGCTGTGGCTTTGTCTTGAAAACTTGAGAAATCACCTTTGCCCTGAGGTGCACTGGTCTGTCTGGACCAGATGGGACTGGGAAATCTGTGACTTCCCAAGAGGAAGCATCCAGACAATGTCCCTTGAGAGTGTGGATGTGCCCTGGAGTGAAGGAAAGAGGAACACACTGTGCACCAGTGAGTGGGGTAAGAGCCAGCAGGGACCTGGGACCTTCTGCTGGTGGCTGGTGGGTCTTGACCTGGGCACATTTTGATGATGGGACAGGAAGACTGAGGTTTAGCTGAGAAAACCATTGGTGTCTGTACCTGATCAGCAGCACTTTCATCATCAGTAATGTCAAAAAGGATCGCTCGGGCTCCACGCTCCCCCGCCAGCTTTGCCTGTCCAAAACAACAGAAGCTTCAGTGGACACTCTGCACTGTGGTAGCACTGTGGTGACACCTGCCTTTTGGATCCATGCTTGCCTCCTGGGCTCTCCACAGGAGGAAGAAGCACCTGCTTGGACTGAGGAAACCATTCCCACCTTGGTTGCTGTGCCTGTGTTGGGCTGCAGTGCCTGCTCTGGCCAGAGCTCTGTGGCTCGTGGATGGTTTCTCCCTATGGCCGTGGAGATGAATTAGGCGGTGGCCTTGCAATCACAGCAACCCACAAACCTAAACGTTGCCCAGCTGTCCCTTTGCTTCAGAGCTGGGTGTGCTGGGGAGGCATCTGCTGACCTACACAACCCTCCCGTCCCAGGACAGCAGAACCCTCTGCCACCTGTCACCGTGGTGGCACCAGCCCTGGGCTGGCTGAGGGTATCACTGCCCTCCCTGGTCCCTGTCCCTGCACTCACCAGGCAGAAGCTCAGGCGCTGCCTGGGCTGCGGGTCTGCCCTAGGCTTAGGAGTGGGATGGCTTTGCCCAGCTCAGCTCAGAGACCCACCCAGCCGAGCACACATGCCACCCCGGTGAGGTAAAGCTCGCCACTTGAGGACCTCGTGGGGTCACCCACCTCCTCCCTGGCACCCCCGGAGCCCTGCGGGTGGGCAGGGGCAGCCTGGGGAGACGGAACGTGAACACAACGCAGGGCTGGGCCGCTCTTACTCATGCGGAGCCCTTTGATCGGCGCGTCCCGAGCGCCTGAGCAAACAGGGAGCAGTTTACCCTGTGCAGGGCCAAACCCCGGCTCGGGGGCCAGAGGTCAGAGCTGCCACTTCCCAGCTGCAACTTCAAACACGGCGCCAAGGGATGCGGCATTCCTGGCATGGAGAGCGGCACTGAGTGGGATCAGCTCCATCCCTCACAGAATTATGGAGTGTGCTGAGCTGGAAGGGACCCACAAGGGTCATGGAGCCCAACCCTCAGCCCTGCACAGGACCATCCCCAAGAGTCACCCCCTGTGCCCGAGAGCATCATCCAAACCCTCCTGGAGCTCTGGCAGCCTTGGGGCTGTGCCCACTGCCCTGGGGAGCCTGGGCAGTGCCCACCACCCTCTGGGGGAAGGACCTTTTGCTGAGATCCAACCTGACCCTGCCCTGACACAGCTCCAGCCCTTCCCTGGGTGCTGTCCCTGGTCCCCCAGAGCAGAGCTCAGTGCCTGCCCCTCCTCTGCCCCTCCCCAGGAAGGTGTCCCTGCAATGAGGTCTCCCCTCAGTCTCCTCTTCTCCAGCTGGACACCCCAAGTGCCCTCAGTGTCCTCACACGCTTCCCCTCCAGACCCTGAACCATCTCTGTGCCCTCCTTTGGACACTCTCCAATGGTTTCATACCTTCCCTACATTGTGGTGCCCAAAACTGCCCCAATATTGCAGGTGAGGCCCCCCCAGTGCAGAGCAGAGCGGGACAATCACACTCACAGGTGCTGGTCACCCCCACACACCTCATCAGGGGCAGGGAAGAGCTGGGAACACCCAGAGGTGGATGCCTGGGTCTGGAGACAGGGACAGGGATGTGAATAGAGATGCAGATGGTCAGGAAGACCACAGAGGTTGAAGGCTCTGAGCTGCTGAGAGGATTTGACACTTATGGGTTTGCTATACCAGATGGGGAAGCTGCAAAAGTGGGATCAAGGCTGGGGACAGGGATCAGAGACTGCGGTCCTGCCTGGGATCAAAGGACTCTCAGTGTTTCCAGCACTGAGGAGGACTCTCAGGGATTGACTTCCACCCGTTGGAGCCACTCAGGCTTTGATGAACAAACAGCTCTACAAAGATTTCATCCTGCTAAAGACACCAACAACGGGGCAACAAACAACTGAGACTCAACATGTGACTTTTTCCAACATCTCTCTGACTCCTGTTGCAAAGGACACAACTTTTGGTGACCAGTGACAGGACCCAAGGGAATGGCTGGAGCTGGGGAGGTCTTGGTTGGATCTCAGGAAAAGGTTCTTCCCCCAGAGGGTGGTGGGCACTGACCAGGCTCCCCAGGGCAGTGGGCACAGCCCCAAGGCTGCCAGAGCTCCAGAAGCATTTGGATGATGCTCTGGGGCACAGGGTGAGATTGCTGGGGTGTCTGTGCGGGGCCAGGGGTAGGACTGGATGCTCCTTGTGGGTCCCTCCCAAGCCAGGATATTCCACGATTCTGTGAGTCTGTGATTCTGTTCAAGCCTCTCACAACCTGCTTGCTGCAATCATTTTCTGAGTGCTTGCTGTCTTTGTGCTGCAGCCCTTCAGCCACACACCACAGCTGCCCTCTCTCTTTGAGGACTGAAACACTTGTGCAAGTCAGTATTTACAGGATGATTTTGGAGGTCTCGGCAACAATTGACAGCAGTCTGTCAACCAGGCTTGCAATGAACAGCTCACTCAGAAAACAAACGCACAAACAGACAAAATTATAAATGATGCATCAGAAAGAAGAATAAATCAATCCCAGAGGTATTTTCCACCCTCCCTGCTGCTCTTAGCTTTGGATGCTGAGCAGTGATTGAGTTTAGGAAGCAGAGGAGAGCCTCAGGTGGCTGGTGGAGCTCTCCTCGTGCTGGGCTGGCCGGGGTGTCCGTGTGCAGGCTTGGCTGGGTGACAGCTGAAGCAGAGGTTATGATAACACCCTGCACATGGCTATTTTTATCATCATTGATATAGTGCTGCAATTCCACATGCAAAACTCTGCCACAAGGCACACACGCCAGGAAAACAAGGCTCCTGCTCCAGCGAGAACCAGCCACCTCCCACAGCTACAACCCTGCTCTTGTGGAGGAGTGTGGTCCAGGGATTTTGAGGAAGAGATCTTGGCATTCTTGTCTTTAAGGTCCCTTCCAACATGAACTGTTCTGTGATACTCTGATCTATGTGAAGTCGGAGGGAAGGAGTTTGGCAGAGGCTTCACGAGGACGGAGAAGCAGCCAGACAGGAATTGCAGGGGATAGAGGAACCAAAATATGAGGCAGGGCCAGGGGATGTGCCAGCTTAAGGAGCATCTCTTGTATTTCATGGCTAAACTGCTCCTATTTGTGGGGGAAGGGCTGTGAGCCTCTCCCAGAGAGATCCTGGAGCAGGAATACCTGCAGGATGGCATGCAATGTCATCTTCAGCTGGCTCTCAAAACCCAGTGTGGAATTTGGCTCTGGTAACAGAGCAGTGATGACTGATGGGCAGTGAACTGTCCCTCTGTCAGGTTATGGACACGGCAATGAACTGAGTGCTCTGTGGTCCTGGGGAAGGGATCAAGGTGGATGACCACAGAGCACCACGCACCATGTCTTGCCCTCCCTGTGCCAACCTTCCTCAGCTCATCCCTGCACCCAGTAACACACTGGTACCTCCAGTGCTGCGCTCAGAGCCTCAAAGATGAAGGACAAAACCACCAAAACAGTTTGAATCACAGAATCCCACAATGGTTTGGGTTGGGAGGGACCTTAAATCTCATCTCATTCCATCCCCCTGCCATGGGCAGGGACACCTTCCACTAGACCAGCTGGCTCAAATCCTGGCCTAAGTTTTTAAACCTTTTAGGTTCTGAAGCAACTGGTCCTTCCTCATGTTCACAATCCTCCACAGCAGCTGCACTGACCAAACAGCCATTGCTGTCCCCTGCCCAGCATCCTGGGGCATCCACTGGCAGCCTGGGACCTCTATAACATGATGGTCACACCTGGATGGACACGGGAGAGCTGGAGAGCCCAGCTGTGCTTTCCAGGGCACCTGCAGAGCTGGCTGGAACAAGCTGCACTGGGGTTCCTCTTTATCCCACCATCCTCCTGCATCACTCCACCCACAGGTGGGACCAGGCCATTTTCCAGGTGTGGGGAAGACTGACAGCAGCTGCATAACTCTGTCATGCTGCCAGCAGCTCCAGAGCAGCAGCAAACCAAACCCAGGCTGGGCAACCCAGCAAGGGATGGGCACTGCTGCCCGGCTGGGGGAACAGCCCCGGGCTGGCAAATCCAGTGTGGCATCTTATGCCCTCCCTTGGTTTTGCTGCCACGGCCTCTGTGAACAAAACCCTGCTGTGCAGGAGCAGGGCATTGCTGCCTGCCCTCTTGAGCACAGAGAAGGACTCTGTCCCCATCCCCACCACGCCACTCCCAGCAGAGAGCAGGCAACGAGGTGGCATCACCTCAGTGCAACCCAGGTGAAGCCAAAAAGAGCTAAACAATTTGTACAAGGCTTGTGGAAAACAGCACAGCATTCAGGACACAGACAATCCAAAGGAAAAGCCAATGTCTGCCTTATCCGCGCAACTTTATCGGAGACACAAAGACTTAAAGGCTTAACATGACCCTCGTTCCTCCTTGACTTCCTTATTACCAGAGAATTGGACCAGTGACCTCAGCTTTTGGCACAGGAGCTGCTGTTTCACTGAGGCCCCCAATCCAAAGGCCTCTGAGATCTCCCGGGGGCCCGAACTGTTAACGAGTCACGACCCTCCACGAGTTCACTGCTCTGCATTTGTCTCACTGCTCAGCCCTGATCCTTCTTGTGCCTCATCCAGGGAAGTATTACAGGATTATTCTGGAAGAGAGAGGCACAGAGGATGTTTTCTGTGTCCATGTTTTCCCACAGGACAGAGGACACAGAGAAACACAAATCCCCCCACAGGCAAAACAGGAGGGGCACGAGGCTGCCAGGCAAGTATAAGGGATGTCGGGGTAAGGTCTGAGCATCCCAGAGCTCAGAGGGGGAATTCCACACCTTTTACAGAGCCAGGAGGTCCAAATGATGGAGGGATGGCTGTAGGGGACGGCTGGCACAGCGTCTCTCCCAAAGCACCCCTTCTGCCAAGGCCACTGCTCTGTCCTTGTCCTTTGCTCCACTTTGCAACAGCTCTTTCCCACCTTGCTGCCTCCTCCCGCCCTTTTCTTTGCTGCACCGTGGGTTTCACTTCCCAGGTTGGTGCCCTTTAGGGCATTTTTGCACTTACCTTGTTAGCCAGGGACAGGCAGGGGTTGGGATCCCGGTCTGGCTGTTCCAGCTTGACGATGGTGATGAATCCTGACTCGGTGTGTTCATCCTCACTGGTGTTGCACAGGGACAGCGGGTGGGACTGCAGGACAAAAGCGCAGGAAACTCAGATCTTGGGACTCAGCACTGCCAAGGGGGCTCAAGCCCACCCTGCAAACCCTCTGGACCTGCCCAGAGGTGCATGACCCCCCTACAATGGGCATCACCACCCTGGTACATCTCATGGCCCTGCCTGAGCCAGTGAGGCTTTGAATGTCACAAAGAAAAGGTCACTGTCCAAGTTTCTGTACTGGCAGGAGTTTCTATCCTGGGCTGCACTCAGAATCCCAGGATGGGTCAGGCTGGAAGGGACCATAGTGGGGCATCTGGTCCCACTCCCTGCTCCAGCAGGGCCATCCCAGAGCACACGGCACAGGAGTGTGTCCAGAGGGCTCTGGAATATCCCCAGGGAGGAGACTCCACACCCTCCCTGGGCAGCCTCTTCAGGGCTGGGTCACTGTACAGGGAAGAAGTTCTTTCTCCTGGCCAGGTGGAACTTGCTGGGCATCAGTTCCTGCCCGTCCCTCTTGTGCCAGGGCTGGGCCCCCCGAGCAGAGCCTGGTCCCTGCTCTGCCCCCTCCCTGCAGGCACTGCCAGATATTGATGAGGTCCCCACTCAGGTTTGGCTCTGTCCCACTCACAGATATTCAAAACCAGAGCATCCCATGAGACCAAAGCTCTTGGATTCTGGGATGGACCATCCCACCAGCTCAGCTCTTGGAGCTGCCAGGACTGCAGCACCCTCGGGCTGGAGGGTTCTGCCTGCAGCCAGTCTGATCCCTGGGGGACTCTGAGCAAGGCAAAGGGGCCACAACAAACACAAATTGCTGGTCCCCTCAAATGTTCATGACTTCTTGCTTCCCAGCCACCAAACTCAACAACTTCATAATAAATTTGCACAGGAGAAGCCAAAGGAAGGAGGGACAAAAACTGAAAGCAGGTAGAGTAGTACCAGGATTGAGAAGGGAGAGGCAAAGATCCCAGTAAGCACATCCCCAGTGAATGCTGGAAAAATGTTCATCAGCATGAGCCAAATGGCTGGAAGGGGCAGCTGAGACAGGACAGGCTCGAGGCACCAGGTCTGGGCACTCAGCCCCGCAGGGCATCCTGAAGAAGGAATGTCCCAGAGTGCCACAGGGACACAAACTGTGGGGGTCACTCCTGCCACTGCCGCTTGGTTTGGGTTTGGGTGGCCAGTGGGACAGAGCTCAGATGGGCAGTGCCAGTGCCATGGGCATTCCCTGTCATACCACCACCCTGAGCACTGTCCTGAGCCCGGCCTGGGAAGGAAGTAATTCCCTCTGGTTTTCCAGCCTAATGGTGAAGTGATGATGCATTCAGGCTGGATGGCAGGATCTTGAAGGAAACTTGGATGAGCCCCTCCAGCTCTTCCTAGAAAAGCCACCTGGCTCCCTCCTCCACGACTACACTGGGGTGTTGGAGCACATGGGCTGGGGCACAGAGGAGCCTGTGAATACAAAAGAAGTGTGGGAAGGAAGCAAGAGAGCTCAATGTGACAAACGAGGAGGATTAGGGCAGCTTTGTATCCAGTGTCCTCCCAGAAGCACAGCCAGAGGGCTTGCGTGCCCTGCAGGGAATCCTCAGCTGCATCCCAGTGCTCTGCAAAGCAGGCTGTAGTCTTGGCAGCTTTGAAAATGGGGGAGGAATTGTCAGAGCAACTCCAGGACACTCCTCACCCTCCATGCCCGCTTGGCCATGTTCCATCAGGGGTTGGATCCCATCCTCAGGCACCCCGGGCACCCCAAGCCATGGGCTTGGGGCTGGCAGGGGCTGGGGAATGGGGCAGGCTGGGAAACAGCCAGGGGATGTTTCCCTCTCCCTCCAGAAATGCAGCTGTGGGGAAGGAGGAGAATGGGGCTCATTTCACCAAAATGCAGACATGCCAATGTCACCTTTCAATCACAGAATCACAGAATGTGCTGAACTGGAAGGGACCCCCAAGGATCACGGAGTCCAACCCTCAGCCCTGCACAGGACCATCCCCAAGAGTCACTCCCTGTGCCCCAGAGCATCATCCAAACCCTCCTGGAGCTCTGGCAGCCTTGGGGCTGTGCCCACTGCCCTGGGGAGCCTGGGCAGTGCCCACCACCCTCTGGGGGAAGAACCTTCTGCTGAGATCCCACCTGACCCTGCCCTGACACAGCTCCAGCCCTTCCCTGGGTGCTGTCCCTGGTCCCCACAGAGCAGAGATCAGTGCCTGCCCCTCCTGTCCTGCATGTCCTGCCATCCCTGGGGCTGGACCCCATGGAGCTGCAGACCCCAGCCCCACAACCCAGCTGTGCCCCACTAACCTAGAAGGGCAGCTGGCAGAGATTCCCCCTTGATCACAGGGTTATACCCATTAGAAAAATGCTGGGAATGCTGCTGGCAGTGCTAGGGGTGGGTTGGTGCTGCCCGTGCAGTGATACAACCAACACCAGCCCCACACCCACGAGCACCCAGCACTGCAGAGTCAGGAGCACAAAGCCCCAGCAGTGCCTTTGGTAGCACCAAGTCTTGGGTATCACAACAAAAACAGGTGTTACAAAACCATGAAAGCGAGTTAAAATCATCAAATCCTAAAATCACAGCATGGGTTGGGTTGGATCCCTGCCTGGCTCTGCACTCCTGGAATCCCAGTGGCGGGTCAGGATTAGCTGGCAGGGTTTGGACTCAGTCCTGGGTGATCCAGCCCTGGAGCTCTGGCCCTGGCCCTGCTTCAAAGACATTGAGCCAGGCCTGTGACCCCATGGCTTTGTCACTCCATGTGTCTGTCACAGCACCCCTCCTGTCACCCCTCCAACAGGGTGCAGAGCTCCTCCCCATCCCTATGTTCTTGCTACCACCTTTCGGTCCTGTTTCCATCTCTACTTTTTTTGTCCTAAAATACTGATCTCTTTTCTAACTTCTCCTTGCCACCTTTCCCACTTTATTCCCACCAGAGCCACCACTTTCACAGCCACCTATGCCTCCCACCATGCCAGAATCACTCACAGGTTCCTCTGAGCAACAGAAACACAGGGAACAGGGAAAGGTCCTGGGGAATCAGGCATGGAGAGGTACCTGATTCCCACTTGGGAGCTTCAGGTATAAAACAGGAGAAGAAGAAAGATGACCCTGAGAGGTCACCCTGCCTGCTTTGCTGCCTGCAGGCAGGATCAGCCAGACCTAAAACATTCCTCAGAGATACTCGCTCAACCAGTTTTCAAGACCTCCAAAAAGGGAGACTCCTCACCCACTCCAGGGCTCCCTTCTCCTCCACACTGGGAAGTATGTTCCAACACCACACTGGAGTCAGTTTTGCTCCAGTCTGAGCCTATTAATTCAATCATGGCCAGAGAAAAGAGATTATTTGTGCTTTTTTATTCCCCAAGAACCCTTCAAACATTTCTGTTCACCAAGGAGACCTCAGGGAGAGGGGCTGAAAAAGGACACAGAGAAAGTCTTGTTTTTTCTCTGCAAGGGAACTCAGAGCATTTCCCACCTTTCCTTCATGGGGGATGAGTCAAAATTTTATTTGATCTGAAGTGGAAGGAAAAATGTTTTAACCAAGCCAGAAGGTTGGCATGGAAAAGAGAGGAAGAGAACAGGACAAGGAAGTGTTTACCAAAGGGCTCAAGAAAAATCCTGGACTGAACTGGGATAACTCATCATTGCATTGGCCAGGAAAAATGCAGGCAGCAAATACCAAACTGAATTTGAAGGAGTTGATGCAGGGGATGGCAGATCGATAATCCTGACTTCCCTGCCCAAAAGAGCCAGCCAGGTCAAAAAAAGGATAATGAAGAGAAGGGAAGAGCTGACGGGGCTTTGGAAAAGGAAGGTGATGGTTCCCAGAGCCACAGGGCTCCTCAAAGCACTTAGTGTGGGAATAAAGGTAGTCCCATGAATGGTGGACACTGGTGTCTCCTCTCCTCTTCTCCTACAAGGTCAACGCTATGGAAGATGAGGGAATATCAGCAGTACTGGCAAAGGAAGAGGGATTTTGGACAAGGGATGGAGGGACAGGACAAGGGGGAATGGCTTCCCACTGCCAGATGCAGGGTTAGATGGGATATTGGGAAGGAATTCTTCCCTGGGAGGGTGGGCAGGCCCTGGCACAGGGTGCCCAGAGAAGCTGTGGCTGCCCCATCCCTGGGAATGTCCAAGGCCAGGTTGGACAGGGCTTGGAGCACCCTGGGCTAGTGGAAGGTGTCCCGGCCCATGGCAGGGGGTGGGATGAGATGATCTTTAAGGTCCCTTCCAACCCAAACCATTCCATGATCCTGGGATCTCCAGAACTAAGAAGAGAAAAAAGCAGGGCAGCCTTTACAATGGAGAGAACTCACCAGGACAGTCCCAAAGCAAACTGTGCTGTCCAAATACTCACAAACTACTTGGAAAATAAGAGGGATGGTGGAGCAACCAAGTTTTTCAGTAACACACAAAAATCCAAGCTGGTAAATATTAAAACTGGCTGCAAAGGGGATCTCATGACACTGAGTGATGGAGTGATACAAGATGTTAAAAAATGCAAACAAGAAGAACTCCATCCATCCCTCTTACACAGAGCTGAGCTCCAGGTGAGCTGTTAAAGAACAGGAAAGTCATGGCAGGGAGTTTTATGGAAACCATTGTTGAATCACCCAAAGCAGTCAAAAGGCAAACAGGAATTACTGTAAAAAATAAATCAAAAACTGAAAATCTACCAGATAAAGGTGCAGTGAGTCAACACCTTGACTGTTACAAGGATTCCTGCTCGCTCCATCTTAAACAGAGATTTCTGTACAGGAGATTAAGCGGACAAGAATTCTTCGGGTGGGATATGTTAAAGCTACAGCAAATGATTAAAAATATGGAGAATTCATGAATCAAAACACCAGGAAGAGCTGTTAATGCAAAGATGGGACACTAGGCTGGCTCTGGGCACAACCTGCTGCAGCTGGGAGGCTGCTGAGGAGCATCACTTGGGATGTGCCTGTTCTTCAAATCCCATGTAAGACTTTGAGGGAATGCTCACGTGTGCAGGGCCAGGAGAAGGGTGCATTGATTCTGTCCAAGACAACAACTCATGCCAGGACTGTCCTCCATGTGCCACTGGTGCCACATCTCCAGTGGATGAAATGCCTTGTGGAGAAGCTCCTCCCCAGGTGAGCTACACCCCAAACCAGAGAGGAAAACCTGTGGGCACCTTGCACAGCTGGGATGGAACAGGGCACGTGCACTTCCCAGTCACACCAAGGAATGCTCCTGCCAGGACAGTGCCCTTCTGGGACACACCAGTCACCAGGTCCTCCTCCCTTCATTTTCTCCAAAGCTCAGCCTGACAGGAAGGGGAAACCAGGTGAAGGTTGGGCTCTTCTCCCAGGGAACAAGGGACAGAATGAGAGGAAATGGCCTCAAACTGTGCCAGGGGTAGGACATGAGGAAGAATTTCTTCATGGAAAGGGTGGTCAGGCATTGGAAGGGGCTTCCTAGAGAGGCTTGGAGTCCCCATTTCTGGAGGTGTCCAAGGAATGACTGGCCGTGGCACTCAGTGCTCTGGGCTGGGGGACAAGGTGGGCATCGGTCACAGGGTGGACTCGATGGGCTGGGAGGCCTTTTCCAACCTCAATGATTCTGTGACTCATGCTGTGGGAATGCCTTTATTCCTGGAAAAGAGAGGCTCTCTTCCTAGTTTATCTTAACCCTCCAGCTCTGTCAGCTGAACAAAGCCCCTCTCACACCAAGATCAACCCACTGCGGCCACAGACACAGCAGCAGGGGCGATGGGACACTGCCACAGGCACAGGAGATGCTGCCAGGAGGCTGGAGCTGAGAAGTGCTGTGGGACACTGCTGGGAGGACACGGGAGGGTGAGGAGGGATGAGGAAGGCAGACGAAGTGGATGTTAACCATGAAGAAGATGGGAATGGCTGGTTGGAAAAGGAAGAGAAAGGCGGAGTGCTTCAAGGGGCCCGAGGACAAATGGCCACTTCCATGACTCCTGGGCACGAAGCTTAGGGATCAGGATATGGGGCTTTTTAATGTACCTACATAAAGTTTCAAGAGCTGTTATAAGAGCAAACACACCTTACCCACATGTGAGTCACAGACAAACACGTTCACTGATAACAAATGCATTATTCTTGGAGAGACTCGGGTCCTACCTCAACGTGCAAACAGCTCAGACAACCATCCGAGTCCCCTGAAGGAGGGGCCAGAGGTGGGAGAGGAGACAAAGGATCTCCAAGGTGCCAGGGCAACACTCCTGTGCCTGTGCCCTCACATGTGCTCGTGAGCTTCACCACCTTTGGCCTGTCTCAAGGGTCAGCAGTGCCCGAGGGTTTGATACAACAAACCAGTCCCTAATTAATCAATGACTGTGTTTCCATGTCCTTTTCTTTACTGGTGAGCAACGAAGAGCAGTGCTGAACCCAAGGGGGATGTTTATTTGATTGTCGCACGGGCAGGGTTAGATGGTTTAGGTGACGTCTGGATCTTTTCTGTCGCTCTCTACAACTCCCTGACAGGAGGAGGGGTCAGGCTCTGCTCCCAGGGAACAGGGACAGGAGGAGAGGAAACAGACTCAAGCTGCTCCAGGGGAGATTCAGGTTGGACACCAGAAGGAATTTCTCCATGGAAAGGGTGGTCAGGCATTGGAAGGGGCTGCCCAGGGCAGTGGTGGAGTCCCCATCCCTGGAGGTGTCCAAGGAACGACTGGATGTGACACTCAGTGCTCTGGGCTAGGGGACAAGTGGAGACCAGTCAAAAGCTGGATGAACTTGGAGGTCTTTTCCAACCTCAACGATTCTGTGATTCTAGTTCTACAAGCATGGCCATGGGGCTGGAGAAATTCTCATTCCCACCCCACTCTCCTACTGACAGCTCTGCTGAAGTTTGCTCTCCTGTGGACAGAGAGGTCCCACACAAGGGAAACGGTGTCACTTCTGCTGGCTCAGCCACCACGAGGATTGCATGGGCAGACAAGGAATCTCTGGCAAAGTTCCACCATGATGTCTGGTTAAACTGTCTCTGTCTGGTCCACACATCCATTTTGGAGCATCAAAGGCAAAGGAGGTTCTCTGGTCAGCCCTGACTCACACCGCTCCATGAAAGCAAAGGCAAGCTGGCCCAGGTCAAGGGAGAACAGCTCACACTCCTCTGCCTCCAAGCACACTGCAGGCAGGCTGGATTCCAAATCCCATGGAGAGCATCCAAGCCATGCTGACCTGCTCACCTCACACTCCTCAGAGGGCTCAGCCCATCCCCACTGGCCACCTCCATATCCAAGACCCTCTTACATGTGACCCTCTGCTCTGTGCTGGCGGTGCTTTGGAGGCTAAAGCTGTTCCACAGAACTCACACAAAGTCTTGTCCCTCAGCAACCCTCAAAGCACTGGTGAAGTCCAAGCCAGCCCAAGGCGCTCCTCCAACCACTCCAAGCACAAAGCCCTGATGCCCCCTGGGTGGCACAGACACAGTAGGGCTTCCACAGCTGATCCCTCAAGGAGACACATCTGACCCTGAAAGCAACTCTGTAGTGATGGGTCAGATACAAAGACTGACCCAAATCCACATCAGTGGGATATTTTTGCTCAATCACAACGGGTTTCAAAGTCTTGAAAGTAGATGCCAGAAAGAGCATTCTTGCTCTTCTAGAAAGGAGAAAGCAGATCTAGAAGAGCAAAGACTGACAAGGGAATTCTTTTGGGGGCAAATTAGGTCACAACATCTTCTGAAGCATCAGACATCCCCAGGAGAGCTGAACTGCTCCTGGAAGGAGCCCACAGGGGGTTGATGTGAACTGGGGAATTCTCTACAACACTCCTGAAGATGAAGCTCAGCAGCAGTTTCATCTCCATGAGTATCTGGAGATTGTAAGGCCCTGAACTCCTGTTGTGGCCATTTCTGGACAAACCAGCAATGGTCCAGGGAAGCTTTACCTGGTCACGGGTGAGACATTTGTTAGGACTGCACATGGAGCTGTGCTCACCAGGGAGCAGCTGCTGGTGGCAGATGGACCTGGAAAGGAGCAGTGAGCCCAGGGAAAAGCTGCAGGCAGGAGATGGGCTTGGAATGGAGTGAGCCCAGGGAAAAGCTGCAGGCAGGAGATGAGCTTGGAATGGAGTGAGCCCAGGGAAAAGCTGCAGGCAGGAGATGAGCTTGGAAAGCAGGAACAAGCCCAGGGAAAAGCCACAGGCAGGAGATGAGCTTGGAATGGAGTGAGCCCAGGGAAAACCCACAGACAGGATCCAGGCCTGGAATGGAGGAGTGAGCCCAGGGAAAAGCCGCAGGCAAGAGAGAAGCTTGGAAAGGAGCGAGCCCAGGGAAAAGCTGCTGGTGGTAGATGGACCTGGAGAGGAGCGGTGAGCCCAGGGAACAGCCGCAGGCGGGATCCAGGCCTGGAAAGGAGCGGTGAGCCCAGGGAACAGCCGCAGGCGGGATCCAGGCCTGGAGAGGAGCGGTGAGCCCAGGGAACAGCCGCAGGCGGAATCCAGGCCTGGAGAGGAGCGGTGAGCCCAGGGAACAGCCGCAGGCGGAATCCAGGCCTGGAGAGGAGCGGTGAGCCCAGGGAACAGCCGCAGGCGGGATCCAGGCCTGGAGAGGAGCGGTGAGCCAAGGGAACAGCCGCAGCCGGGATCCAGGCCTGGAGAGCAGGAGCGAGCCCTGCAGAAGCTCCCCGGCCGCGCTGCCCCGCGCCCTCCCCCTGCCGCCCATCCCCGGCCGGGCCCGGTGCGGGGACGAAAGCAAAGCCAAGCCAAGCCAAGCCAAGCCAAGCCAAGCCAAGCCAAGCCAAGCCGCCCCTCGGCCGCAGCCGCAGGTTTGAAGGTCGGGCTCGGGGCTCGGGGCGGCCGCGGCTCCCGCGCGGGCACATGAAAGGCCTCCCCCCCTCCTGCAATAACTGGCGGCCTCTTCAGCGCCGTTTGAACTGTTTACACACCGAGTTAACGATTACAGGCACTGTGTACCTTGGCCGCGGCCCAAAATTCTTACCCGCCCGTCAGATATTATCAAAGAGCCCTTCACTGCCGGCCTGGAGCCCTTCCAAGGCCCAGCGCCGAGGGGGGGTGGCTCGGGGCGCTCCAGAGCCGCAGAAAGTCCCAGCTCCGCCAGGCCGAGGTGTCCCGGCGCCAAGTCCCAGGGCACCCCCCGAGCGGTGCCCGGAGCCCCCCTGTGCCCCTCGGGGGGCTCTTCCCCCCAGAGCATCCCCCTTGGCCGAGCTGCCTCCCAGGCATCGCTGGGGGTCCCGCTTTGCCCTCCCGGCCTCGCTCCGGACGCGCACACAGAGCGGTTCTGCTGCCGCTCGGGGTGGCACGGCGTCGAACCGTGCCCGAACCCCCCGCCAGAAAGCATCTGCAACCCTCTCGCGCCCAAGAACCAGCCAGGTGGTGGGAGATTAGATAAAATCGCTTCCATTGTTATTTGCAGCTCGGAAAAAAACGCAGGTGGAGGTATAAAGCCCGGCTGGATCTGGGGTAGGAAACAAGCCCCGGCTCCCTCTGGGGCAAACTGCACCAGGCCTGGAATTCCCGCTGAAACGAAGGGGATGGGATCAAGAACTGGCAAGCTGCTCTAATTGCAGCTGAGGAACACAGAGCCACATTCAGGCAGCGCCGGGGCCACAGCGCGAGCTCCTTCCCAGCAGGAAATTCTGCAGCTGCACCGGAGGGTCCGTCCTACCCGCGGTCCTGCACCCACGGCAGCGTGGGCAGGCTCAGCAGGGCAAGAGTTGTTCTCTGTGCCCTCCTCCGCCCCTGCAAGGCTCCGTCAGAGGCAGCTTCCTAAATACAGCCAGAAAAAAACACATTAACATCTCTGTCTCACCCAGATCCCCCTTACCATCGAATTCTAGGCTGTAAAACGCTATTTAATACTGTTCGCTGGGGCATCTGCAGGCTGTGCTATCGTGGTATGACTGAACCATCATTAAAACCCTCTCTCCAGTCCATTCCAGGGTTTTGAACTCCCAGCTGCAGGAATTGATGCACCCCATGCCTACCAGGAGCCTGCACAGCGCTGGCGTGCCATCATCCCAAAGCCCCTGGTACAAAAGGCCAGGTGATGAAAGCATGAAAATGTCTACGAAAATTTTGCTCCTGTGTTCCCCACACGAGCCATTTTGTCCTGCACAAAAAAAAAACCCCAAACCAAAAACATAAATGCAAAAGCGTCTCCTTCAAGAGCTCTCAAAAGATGGAGTTTCCACGGGAGGTTTTCCAGAGGAGGGCTCGTGCCTTCACACGGTGCCATTCCTGTCTTGAAATGTGTTGGATGTCAGCAGGTGCCAGGCACAAGGGCAAAGACTGAACAGCTAAAGGAATAAATTACTTGCTTTTCACTCCCACACTGTCCTGGCCTCCCGTTGTTTTATGGCTCACATGTAGCTTTCTTTAACAGGGATGAGAGAGTGGCTGGTGGAGGACACGAGTCTCTCACTCGCTGGATGTTGTAGCGCTGCCAGGAGACAGAAATGGAGATGCAAATACATTTGCTGGGATTTGACTCAATAGAACTTGCTGGTACAGTGCAGTACACTGCAGAAATTGGTTCCTCCTACGCTTGCTTGCTAAGACATGAGTTCAGGCCCTCTGGGATCCGCAATTCCCTGGCTGCCATCGATGACATCACTGACATCTAAGGAGCTGCAGGAATGCCGAGAATGCAGCTCCGGGCTCCTGGGGATGCTGAGCTCCTGGGCTGCTACAGGAGGCACCAAAGATGGGGGTGCCTGGGTCGAAGCCCTGCCTCGCTTCCAATGAACATGTGCTCTTCTTGAGGCCACACAACACGTGGGCACCGCTTTAAACAGCAAAGGTGGAATCCTTCGAACATTTCTTTCACTGATGTCTTCAAATGATGAGTGGAAACAAGAGGTTCAGCACTGGCTTGTGAAGGCAGACCCAAAATTGATGTAACCCTTGTGATCGGGGCAGGAATTTCCACCTGGACGTGAGGAAGAACTTCTTCCCTGTGCAGTGACCCAGCCCTGAAGAGGCTGCCCAGGGAGGGTGTGGAGTCTCCTCCCTGGGGATATTCCAGAGCCCTCTGGACACACTCCTGTGCCGTGTGCTCTGGGATGGCCCTGCTGGAGCAGGGAGGTGGGACCAGGTGCCCCACTGTGGACCCTTCCAACCTGACCCATCCTGGGATTCTGGAATTCTTGTGACTCTCACAGGCTGGCAGAGACCACTCAGAGAGTGATCTTCCACTTGGTCTTCCACTCTGGATACATTCCCAGGATTACTGGAGCTCCTGATCTGGAGGATGTACCCAGAGCAGGGTGATGAACAGCCTGAAGGATTTCACAGACAAGCCTCGTTCCCTTTTTGCACATTTATACTTCTTCCATGACATTCCCTGCAACTGATCTCCACAAAGGATTGCAGATAAACCAATAACTATTTTTTATTTTTTTTTAGTCGAGATAATCTCACAGAAGACTTCCAACAGTGAGCTCTGTATCTCTCAGATGCCCATTTATACATTACCATCCTGAGGACTCCAAGCACTGAAGACCACAGAATCCCAGACTGTTTTGGGTTGGAAGACACATTACAACTCATCTCATCCCAACCCCTTGCCATGGGCAAGGACACCTTCCACTAGATCAGGCTGCTCCAAGGTCTCACAGACATTCAAAGAGCTGGGCTGGCATGCTGGAAGGAGCTTAAAGCAGGTAAGCATAAAACTTTTCCCTTGGTTTCAGCCTGTTGGGAGCCTCTGAAGACTCCAGCATTCATCACCAAAGGGCATGTCTCCACGTGGAGGTTCTTAGGGATGAGGATGACACAGCTCTTGGCCCAGGATTAAAGAGGCTGAGGCCAAAAAAGCAGAGAAATTTCCATTTTCAGGCACCTCTGCTGCCTGTCCAGAGCAGTGAACATACAGGATCGAGGACAAACAGGGCAGGAGTGAAAAAACCTCCCTGCTCAACAGAATGTGATCCAATAGAAGATGGATTGATTGGAGGCTCCCAACAACTTGACCAAACATTCCTTTGAAATGGTACAGACTGACTTCCCACTTCAAGCAACAGGAAGGGAGCCACTCACAGCCCATTTGTTTGAGGCAGTGACAGTAGGTGGGCTGGGACATCACCTCCACTGGAGGATCCAGCCCTCATCAACCCTGTCTCCTAGAGGGCACAGACATCCAAGAGCAGGGTGAGTGCTGGGATAAGGAGGACATTCGGAGCCACAGTAGTCAAGACTAAAAGACATTTGGAAAGCAGAAAGCCCTGCTTACAGGAGGGAAGTCTCCCTCTCTCTTCCCTGGTTACTGCAGATGAGGAGACACGATGGACAGAGACACCAGCCCAGCACCTGCCAGTTCTGATGGTGTTCTGCCTTCTTTTTAACAACTACACTGGTCCCTGCCAGAGAAGGACCACTGGAAAAGAGAGTCCAAGAGTTCTGCTTTGGCTGCTCAGGGAGAAAACCACAGCATGTTGTGTAAGATCAGCCACGAACACCTTGCGTTGACTCATGCCAGCTCCGGTTTAGGCTCCACTGCCTTTTCTCCTGGTTCTGAAGGGTGGAGGTGGTTGTTGCAATCACAGGTTCTCCCTCTGTATCTGCTGTGCTCCTGTTCCCTGAGGCAGGATGGCTGATGGGGGATTGATTTATTTATTACCCGGCCGTGCTGGAAGCCCAGAGAGCAGCTTTTGATGTTGTGTCTCAACCCTCTGTGCTATAGGACTCCAAGCTTCTGCTCTGATGGCCTGGGAAAATGACAGTGCCCATCTCCTAAAGAAGGAGAGAGCTTGTTCTCCCAATTCCCATCTCCAGAGCCATGCCTGGGCCACACAATGTGGACTTGCAGCTCTCCTTGCAGAAACCAAAAGGACAAAAAGCCATTGTAGCCAAAACCTTGGAGCCTGCAGAGGTTTCCGTGGCATTCGGAATCAGTGCAGCACTCGAGAGCACAAGGATAAATCATTAACAAGCCATTATTGTTCACAGGTATTTTTGGCAGGAAACCACGGAGGTCAACTTGGACAAACTTAGCGTGTTCAGCTGGACAAGAGGAGACTGGGGGGAGACCTCATGGCAGGGACAACTTTCCTGGGGAGGGGCAGAGGAGGGGCAGGCACTGAGCTCTGCTCTGTGGGGACCAGGGACAGCAGCCAGGGAAGGGCTGGAGCTGTGTCAGGGCAGGGTCAGGTTGGATCTCAGCAAAAGGTCCTTCCCCCAGAGGGTGGTCGGGCACTGCCCAGGCTCCCCAGGGCAGTGGGCACAGCCCCAAGGCTGCCAGAGCTGCAGGAGGGTTTGGATGATGCTCTGGGGCACAGGGGGTGACTCTTGGGGATGGTCCTGTGCAGGGCTGAGGGTTGGACTCCAGGATCCTTGGGAGTCCCTTCCAACTCAGCACATCCTGGGATTCTGTGCCACAGCTTTGGTGCAGTGGGGGTGGCCCTTTCAAACCCTCCTCTAATACTAAAAAACAGGCTGGAAGTGACCTGAATGTAACGGAGACGGGGGGTGGCACAGCCCCTCCTTCCCGCCCTCCTTGGCCTGAGCTCTTCCCCCTTCCCTGCTCCAGTCCCCAGCCCTGGGAGCTGCTCTGTGGCACAGCAGAGATGACAGCGCTGTTAATCACAGCTCCCCTCGCAGCGTGGGCAGCCTGACAGCCCAAACACTCCTCCTGCCTCACCAACCCCACCGTCTCCCAGCTCCCATCAATCACTCCTGCTACCGGGAGCTGGGGAATTCCCAAACAGCGCCGCTTCTCCCGGAGATCTGCCCAGGGATGGCTGTTTCTCATTCTTTGGGAGCCTGCAGAGACTGTACGAGTGTATCAATCATTCCTCCATCCCCAGCGAAGCTCGGAGGCTCCGTGGGCAGGACACTGCTCCTGCTCCTGCCGTCTGCAGGGAGGAGGGATGAATCCATGTGCTGTTTGTTCCCATGGCCATCAACACCGGCAGCCAGCGCCGAGAGCCCTCTCCACAGGGACTATCCTGGAGGCTGATCCATCCTCCCGGCTCCTGGTGCTCTCAGGCTCTCCAGCTCCATGGAACACTATTTATTCTCACTGTCATTCAGCTTCCTGCTCGGTGGCCAGCTGGCCACTGCCCCCACTGCTGTTTAGCTGCTGTAAATCGAGTGCCAAAGGACACTTCCAGAGCACCAGGATGTGGCAGTCCCTCCGAATATGTGGATGCGGTCGTTTTAAAGCGAAGTAACCAAACAGCTTAAAGGCTGTGGTGTGTTGGTCAGCGTGTGCTGCTGGCTGGGAGATACAACAGGAGCCCTAAAAAACCTTCCAGAAGATGCCATGGATTCAGCCCAGCGTGCCCACGATGGCTTGGTGGGGACTTTTTTTTTTCTCCCTAAGAAAAAAGTGCTTTCAACTTTGACATTTAAAAACCGCCTTTTGTAAGCACAAAAAAATTCCTTTCCAAACTCACCAGCTTCTGGACACATTCATGGAAGCCAAGAAAACCAGGCAGGGTAACCGAGTCCAGCTCCTGAGCCAGCCCACACTTCCATCTTTCCTTAAAAAATATTGAATCCACCAGTGCAGACCCAAGCAGGGACTTTTGCACTGCAGAGGGACAAAACAACTGCTTTCCAGAAGCCTCAAGCGTGGTCAGATAATTCAGAACAGTCCTTCTGCCCAGCCTGAGGCTGCAAACCCCTCAATTCCACGTGGAATCCCTCAATTCCACCTGGAGGCCCTTCCTCTGATGATGTTCCTCAGCAACCTGAAACTGCAGCTGAGGCCCAGATTTTCCTGAGCTTTGAGAAAGTTTTGCTTCAAGAAGCTCAAAACACACATTTAATCACAGCCTGGAAGGACAAAGAAGTTCCTGGTTTCATGGTAGGACGAGACCTGGGCTACAAACCAGACCATAATCTGCACAGAAAGAGTGGAAATAGGATTTGGAAGTAAGTTGGTATTTCCATCACTCAAGAGGAGACTGCAGGGCACCCTCTGTGATAAAAATGTGATAAAAAAGGCAAGTTCACAAACTCCCACCATGAACCATCTGTTGGTGATGGCAGATGGGTAACTGCTCCAGGAGATGCTGGTGGCAGCTGTGTTTTGGAGCCTGCACACTGACCACACGTGTTCCACGCTCCTGAGTACAAGCATGGCATCTGTCCTTGCCAGCTGCAGGGCCAGCTGTGTGCCAGGAGCACTCTCAGCACCTCCACTGGCAGGGACAAGTAGGAATCTGTTGGTCACCCACATCTGTGGTCTGCAGTTCTGCAAACTCTGCACTGCAAACCCCACAGTCCTCTTCAAGGAGAAAACTTTGTCCTTCCCCACGTTGTCCTACAGCTCTTGAACTTGGTGCTGATGAGACTTCCCAACGACATCCCACTCAATCCTCCACCCCTGCAGAGAAGAGAAGACTCATGACAGGGATACCACCCAGTAGGGTTTAACTGGACTGTTTATTCCCTGGAATGATGACCAACAGTCAGAAGTTTGACACGCTTGGCTCTGAGGTCCAGCCTGAGCTACAACCAACATTTCAAGGACCTCCATGTGATGGAGCACCCAACAGAGACTTTAAATCCAGTCACAGGAGCTGGTGGAGGAACAGGATTCTCAGCCTACCATGGCACATACTGGGCATCCCCCAAACCTTTCTTTCCAGGGGTTATTCCGATGCTGGCATTTTATCCAACATAGACCTTCACCCAAAGCTTCAGTGACTCTGGAGTGCCCCAAAACTTCATCTCCCTGTCCTAGCAGGTTCCACTGGCTGCTGTCCTCTGCTTCCACAAACTCCAGCCTCCATTTCCCTGGTCCTTCAAAACCCCTTTCATACCCCAGGACTGGGGATGAACATCGAGTTGCTTATAAAACAATTTCTTTTGTTGATGGAAAATTCTTTGCAGGGCGTGAACAGCAGGAGAAAGAAAAGGGCTCCTCTGAACTGCGAGCTGGCTGGAAAGCCCCGGAGGGCAAGAATCCGATCCCTCATCTTTGAGGAGCACAGGCCTGTCTGTACAGGCTGTGGGAGCAGGAGAGCTCAGTGTGTGCAACTCCAACAGCACACCAGCCCCTGCCCTGCCAGCGCAACGGGAGGAGGGTCAGGACCAGCCTCCAGCTCCTGCAGCGAGCACCTAAAATGGCTTCGCTCCCCTTTGCACCCCACNGGCCATGCTGGGCCTGATGCCCCCCAGGACAGGGATGTCCCTCCTGGCTCCAGGGCACTGCTGACTCGTGGCCAACTGGCCACAGACCAGGGCCCTTTCCCAGCACTGCTTTCCAGCCCCTCATTCCCACCCAGTCTGTCTGTACCTCCAGGGTTGCCCCATTCCTGGACAGACTTTGTCCTCCTCATCCCACTAATCTTCTTCCACAGAGCCAAACCTCCTTCCCGTCACCTCCCAACCCACCTGCCCCACTCACCCTCCCCTGCCTCCCTGCCCATCCCCACGTGTCCTTCACCAGCCCCATTATCCACCCAAGAATAAATCCTTCTCTCCCGCTGCTCAAAACTTCCCTGGCTGTCCCCCAGAGCTTCTCAGGAGGAAGAGATTCTCCATCTAGTGACCACAAACCTGGGCAGGGACAGCCACCCACCTATTATTTGATATTTTCCACCTTCCCTGCTGCTTACAGCAAGCCCTGGATGCAGCAGTCAGGGTGCAGGTGCCATGGCAATGCTCGTAAAAAGGAATCCCAGGCATCATCAAGCGCCACCGTTTTGCAAACTGGGCAGGACACGTTCCTCAGGAGCAGGGAATGTGCAGATCAGCACGGAGCTTGGGAAGCCAAGTGCACAGGTTTTGTGTTTTCCCACCCTCTGGAGAAGCATCACTCCTTGGGCAGCCAGCCCTGCTCTGCATCAGCCCCACCTTCTTCCCCAAGTCCTCCCAAGTCCTTTACACTTCAGTAAAATAATAAATAGAGACCAAAAAACCCCATAAAAGCTGCAGAAATGGGTTTGAAAGACCCCTGACAGCCTCTGTATCAGGAGATGGAACACCACTGGCCCACCAGCATCTCTTGGGGCAGCCGTGCCATCCCAACCAGTCCAACTAGGAGCAGACCCATTCCAACACCATTTGTATCCCACATCCAGGAGAACCCGTGGATGTGCTGGTTACCCTGAAATATGTTTCCTTTCTCCCTCTATTCCCACCACACAGCTCTGCTGTGTTCCACAGTCTCTCAAGCAGTGCTATTGTTAATAATATTTATATAAAATATATAAGCCAAGAGCTGCATCCCAGCTGTCCTGCTGCTCCAGTGGCAGCACTGGAGCAAGGAGAAAGCAAAGCCAAGGGACCTGGGGCAGGGAGAAGGGGATGGAACTTCCCTTTTGTGGACGTTGGCATTGCCACTGAACGTGTGCTGAATGTCTGCAGTTCCCTGTATCCCACAGGATCCCAGGATGGGTCAGGCTGGAAGGGACCACAGTGGGACATCTGGTCCCACCTCCCTGCTCCAGCAGGGCCATCCCAGAGCACACGGCACAGGATTGTGTCCAGAGGGCTCTGGAATATCCCCAGGGAGGAGACTCCACCCCCTCCCTGGGCAGCCTCTTCAGGGCTGGCTCACTGCACAGGGAAGAAGTTCTTCCTCGTGTGCAGGTGGAACTTGCTGGGCATCAGTTCCTGCCCGTCCCTCTTGTGCCAGGGCTGGGCCCCCCGAGCAGAGCCTGGTCCCTGCTCTGCCCCCTCCCTGCAGATATTTGAGGAGCCTCAAGTGGATCCAGGAATATGGAGCTACTCCCAAAAGAGCAAAAACATCTTGGGAAGCTTCCCTGGAGCAGAGTGAGGCTGCTACCTGGGATCTCACTCCTCAAAATCAGAGATCAAGACTCCAAGAAATGCTTGAGAAGGGGCTCAGGTGGATCCCAGAACATACATTTTCCTTCAAAAGAGAATGATCCCCTTGGGTACATGTGTTGAAGGAGTTTGGGGCTGCTACGTGGGATCTCAGCTCCCTAGAGGAGATGTGGGAAGACTCCACGAGATGCCTGGGAGGAGCCTCAGGTACATCGTGGAAGACAGAGTTTCCATGAAAAGAGGAAAACCATCTCAGAGAGCTTCCCTGGAGCAGTCTGGGGTTGCCACCCAGGATTTCAGAGATCAGCACTCCAGGAATGCTCCCTCCTGTCATCCCATGGTCCTCATTAAGGCAGGGTAGGAGGTCCCACAGCTGCTCCCTGGTTGTTGTTGGTGGCAGCTCCTGGGTTGGGGGTCTGCTCATCCCAGTGCCCTCCAGCTCACCCAGCCCCTACAGACAGCTCTGGAGGGGATTTTCCCATTCCTTGCCTTTTCTGCCATTGCTATCCTTTTGTCCCAGCATCCCAGTCCTTGGAGGAAGGATGTCCTGTAATTAGTGCAGCTTCCAGCTCCTGGTGGTCCTGCTCCAAAGCCAAGGTGGGGGGGAGACTGGGATGGCCATCCCCCCCTCCCCACTGCACCGAAGGAACCCTCCTGCCTGTTCCTCTCCTTCGTGGCTTCACCACAAAGGTCACTCGATACCCCCAATGCCACCTCACACCCCCCTGCACTGGCAGGACACGAGGGATCCGGCAGGGAATTCTCTCAGGCAAAGTCTGATTAGGAATGTGACGGGAGCTGAGAAGAAAGCGAAGGGTGTGGAAAACCAGGGAGGAGAAAGATTGTTTTGGAGGAGAATAGGTCCAGAGCTCTGGGCAGTTTCATTAGAGGAATATTAAGTAAATGAGTCAGAGCTTGCGGTGCCTGAGGCTCGGGAAAGCTGCCGCCGGAGCGCAGGGATGGCAGGGGAAAACGAGGTTCGTGGCAGGCTGTGTGCATGTGGAATTCAACCCCAACACAACAAGAGGAAACTTGTTGCCTGCCTAGTACTGTTATTACCATCGGCAGAGATCAAGCACTGCAGACGTTCCGCCGGGGCCTCCGTCTGCACCCGCTCCAAGCTCCGGGCCAGCGACTCTGCCAACCCACGGCACTTCCCAAGGCAATGGGGAGCACCCGGAGTGCCCCCCCGGAGCAGCCCCCACCACACCACAGTGCCCCTGCGGATCCCAAAAGTCACTTGGAGGTTGGGGTTTGTGTGCCCATGGCTGGAACCCGGGTATCAAATCTGTCTTTTAATTGCTGCACCTGAAAACCTGAACATTGCACTGATATCCAGCAAGGAAGGATGCTCTGTGTGCCAGTAACCCCTGGAAGTGTCCAACCCCTGGAGGGGGTTTGGAGCAACCTGGTCTGGTGGAAGGGCGTTGGAATGAGATGGGCTTTTAAGGTCCTTCCATCCCAAACCGTTCCATGGTTCCATGGTTCTATCAATAAATGCATATCATATATGTGTACATATCTATAGAGGTATATAGATAGATATACATCTGTATACATATATACATATATAAATACTTACCTATATTGCCAACACAAAACCCAAGCCTGAAGTTATGATGAGTAAACGAAAATTCCTACTTTTAATTGACAATATTAATTTCATAAGCACCTGGGAAACTCAAGGTAAGGAAGTTAATGCAGAGGATGTTGCAACAACAGAGATACAGGAATAATGCATGGGACTGTACTAATATACATTTAATTGCATGGAGGAGTTGCAAAGATCTATAGGTTGAAATTCCATAGAGGTATGGGGAAAAGTATTAAAGCTGCCAACCAACCACCGATCTGGGGTGATGCCAGAGGCCAGGGAAGGCAAAGGGAGCTGAGGAAGGTTATCAAAGTAGAAAACTACACTATTAATCCCAGAATCCCAGAATCACTGAGGTTGGAAAAGGCCTCCCAGCCCATCAACTCCACCCTGTGCCCGATGCCCGCCTCGTCCCCCAGCCCAGAGCACTGAGTGCCACGGCCAGTCATTCCTTGGGCACCTCCAGGGATGGGGACTCCAAACCTCCCTTGGCATCCCATAATTGATGGGTGGCATCAGTCATGGCCACATAGGCAAACTTTGTACTGAGCTCTGACCAACAGAGAGATTTTGGTAACTTTATCAACTTTCTTTAAGGAACAATTTGGAGAAACCTCCAAGGTAGATGCAATCCTGGACAGTGCCCAGGGGGGTTGGTGGAAGACAGATTATTTCTCTAATAGTGCCTGTTATATATTCAAAGTCTCAAATTCTAGGAAAGGAATAAATAAACACTCTCAAACCATTCAAACATAAGAATAAGGAAAATAGAAAGCAAATGAGAGGTAGAATATTTCTGGGAGATACAGAAAATGTTCACAGATCCCCAGAGGCTTGGAGTAAACCTGCTCCAGGACTTCAGCTGGACCCCAAAGCCCAGCAGTGAACAATAAAGGAGAGGAGAATTCCAGAAGGAGAAGGCAACCTTTGAAAAGTGGAACTTGAATCCAAAGGCTGAGAGCAGCAAGGACTGTAATTCTGACAAGTTAAGGAGACCAGTCAAAAGAGAAAACCACGCCGGGAGCTCCCAGCCAAACAATAAAGCCTTTTTCAACACATCAGAAGCAGGGCGCCTATTAGCGAGTCCCTGTGGCCAACAAATAACTCCGGGAATGAAAGATGCCCTCCAAAAATATTGGCCAGAAAAGCCAAACGAATTGTTTGCCTCATGGGCCACTACGGAGGGCGGCGGGAAGTTCCCTTGCGGAGCGTTTCAGCATGGCCATAAATCACTTGGGAAAGGGGAAATTAATGAGGTGACAAAATCTGCAGATGAAACGGTGTTTTTTTTTGGAATTATCCAAATCTCCAAATCCAATTTATCCCGTCTCCAGCTGATGGGGAAGACTCGCATGAAGGACCTCAGGCTACTCGGTGGATGGTCTGCTGGGGACGCCAACAGCTCCCAACTCCTCCCACGCTCGTGGCCGCGCATTCCCAAGGCTCGCCCCATCCTTGGCTTCTCCATCGGCTCACGAAAACATCAGCAAAATGATCACAGCAAATAAAATGGAGCGTTTTGTGCTGTTTGAAGGAGCTGGACAGGTTTGGGAAGGGGTCTCACCGAGCCTGGGGGCCACGGCAAATGGGGGATGAGTTATGACACGGAAAGTAGGGGTGGGGAAAAGCAGGAATTTGGGAAAAAGAGAGGAGAGCAAGTGTTCCTCAGCAAGGAGCCATCAGCTGGGATCAGCCACGTGTTTAAGTGCTGCTTAAAGGGCTCTGTGAGAGGAGAGAGGTGAAATTCAGTGTCGGTGAGCACAAAGGGATGTGCCTGGGAAACAAGGATTCCAGCCGTAAAGCGAAGGCTGCAGACTTTAAAACAGCTGATTAAACTCCTGGAAGCTTCTGGAGTGTTTTCAGAAAACATCACACTGTTGGCGTGCACTGTATATAGCTCTTTTCTCTATATATATCTTCCTGCCCTACCCAAAAAAGCAGATGAAATTAGGAATATATGGGAAAAGAGGAGTTGGAAATGCTGCCCACGGCACACTTACAGCCCGGAACTCCATATGGGAATGGTCACCCTATTTCCACATGGAAAAATATGGAAAAGGGCACAGGGAGCAAGAGCAAACAGGCAGCAACGAGGTGGGGAATGGCTTGGGGGTAAGAAGAGCCCGGGATGCTCCACCCTGAAGAGGAAAGGGTCTTGTAAAATTGCTCCAAGCCCTGTCCAACCTGGCCTTGGACACTTCCAGGGATGGGGCAGCCACAGCTTCTCTGCCCAACCTGTGTCAGGGCCTGCCCACCCTCCCAGGGAAGGATTCCTTCCCAAAATCCCATCTAACCCTGCTCTCAGTCAGTTTGAAGCCATTCCCCTTGTCCTGTCACTCCAGCCCATGCCAACAGTCTCTCTCCACCTTCCCTGTAGCTCCTCCAGGCACTGGAAGGCCACAATGAGGTCACTCCAGATCTTCTCTTCTTCAGGCTGAACAATCCCAATTGCTTATTATTGGGGTTTTATTGCCAAAAAACAAAAATACAAACAAACAAACAAACAAAAAGGCAGAACCTACACAGAATTAAACTCTTGACCCAGGCTTTCCTATTCCTTTAAACCTGGCTCCAGGCTTTGATGTCAAATAATTAAACCAACCAGGTGGTTTAGCAAGGCTGGGTTTATCGTGGGTATCTCAGAGGCAGCACTGGCACTCTCCTGCTGGTTTGGCTCATCCTTGCTCCCCTTTCCAGCACCTCTGGACATCTCAGAGGAGTGGAGGTGAATACAACAATCTATTTTCTTGGCTCCAGGCGGGATGACACCGATCCAAAGTCACTGAATGCTGTCCCAGTAAGACCAAAACAGCATGACCAGGCAATAGGAAGGAGGAGAAACGAGCATTATCGGCTTGACTTTTGTTCAGTTATCCAAATTTACAACCTTGGCTTCTCATTTCATCCTGAACTTCCAGGCAATAACAGGTAAAAGTACAGGTAAAAGCATTCCTGTGCTACTGCAGGGCAGCCATCTCCTCACTTCCAGGGGGTCTGCCCTGTGGTTATCCCGGGATTCTTCATCAGGCAGGATCCAGACACCGAGCTCTGAGGATGCAGAGTGGAGCTGAACACTTGCCCGGCTCACTTTAAGAGAGTGGATCACATCTGGCTTCAAGAGACAGAGTTGTTTCCTTGTTTGTTCGATGCAGAACTTCAATTACAGCGTTTTTGCCATAAATTCCTTTATGGTTTGGATCTCACATCCACTCCGACCTATTTCTTTTTCCCCATTGCTCTGCAGCACGTCACACCAGTGGCAGACACTGGGTTCCTAACACCTGCATTGAATTTTCAGGGGGCTAAATGATTTCAGGGAAAGAACTTTGGAAACCTGAAAGAAACTCAATTCCCACCTCAGTGGCTGCTGATGTCACGTTTCCAGGCATCTGGTAAGCAGCTCTGTTTCCCCACGTTGTGTCTTTGGGGAGTGAGGTGAGAGAAATTAGTGCCTTTTTTTTTTCCCTTCCATTTGATGCTCTGGGGAGTTTCTCATGAATTACCCGAGATGATAACATTATTAAGCGAGGGCTCTGTGCAGTGGTGTAGGGGGCTGTACACCGAGATCTTGATCCCCGAGCAGAAGAGCCCAGGAAATCGGTCACTAGAGAAGGCAATTACTGAAATGAAGGGAAAACACAGAGAGATTCTTATCTTGTTAAAACATGGTGGAAAACAAAGCAAAACAACCCGCTGAAACTCAGAAAAACCCCAAAGATATCAGCTTACAGGTGCAGCCTGGGTGGAAATGGCAGATATATTTCCCCTGCAAGCACATCTGAGAGACAGTTCAAGTCCTGGAATTACTCTGAACTCTGGCAAAACACACCTGAATATCCAAATTTAAATGAGAAAGAGAAATTGCTCTGAAACCC
>VWZF01004010.1:467849-484644 GCA_013396755.1 Sclerurus mexicanus | reverse complement strand
AGTGCTCGCAGTGAACACATCACTGAGCTGGGTTTTGAGTAAGAAAAGAGTAACTTGTACAAAAACATTTGATAAATGGGATATTTCAGTTTGCTCGTCACCGCAGTATGTTCCATTGCTCGACTGGAGAGAGAAAAAGGAGTTTGGCAGAGGTTTTTTTAATGAGTAATTCAGGCTTCAAATATTTATGTGGACAAGACTCTACTCACTAAAATACCCACACGTGAAGAGTAAATCACAAAGGCCCTTGAGATGCTCACATGTTCTGTTCTCTTCACCCTGCTCTAATCAATTAAGTGTAATCATTTAATAACTACCTATTTAACTGGGCAAGTCAATCAAGTGGAGAAACTTAGATTACTTCTTTCTGCCAATGCTGCTGTAGATAAGAAACACCAAGTCCTGCACCATCATAAAGGAGACCTGCCACCAGCTCTGATGTCTCTCCCACGTGGGAAATGGACATTTTGAGGTGTCCAGATACGGCCACAGACACCAAGAGAACCCAAGAACAAAGAGCTCACAAAATCCTCAAAGGATGAGGGACTTGTAGCCTTGAAAGCACCGACTGTGAAAACAACCAAAGGTCAATGAAAGGGCAATATCGTGATGAAATAACAAATTAACATACCCTGTCAGGCTGATATCGTGGTCAAAAGGTCAGATGTGATCCTCTGAGTACAATTCAGGCTGAGGAGATCGAAGATCACAGGAATTGCCAGAGTGGATTAAAGGAAATCCTCAACATACACCCCAACCATGGACTGGAGGCAGCCAAATTGCCACTGACCTCTCCAGGCACTGTTCTCCCTCCTCCAGCACACAGAGAAGCTACAACTCAACGTAAAATCGTCCTTCAAATCTGTGCTAACATAGACACATCCGAAAAAAATCCCAGAAGGTCTTAAGGATCAGCAGGGGTTCCACGGGACTTTGCAATACCAACTTTAGGGCAGCACTGGAACGCTCCCAAAACACGCACAGTTCTGCAGCCCACCTCCTTAAACCCCTGTTCCCACAGATGCTGAGCCAGAGTTTATAAGGTATTAAAAGTCTCTCCAAGTTCTTAGCGTGGTCAAGAGAATTAAATAAAGAGGGCGAAGTCTGCCTTCATGGAAACACGGGCTTCTCAGTCCCTGCACTCATCCTGTTGGCTCAAAGCACCACGTCCCCCCAAAAAAACCCCCACCTTTTCTTGCCTCACTTCATAAGTCCCGGCACGAGGGTCGGGTTACTGCAGTGGAAGAGGGAGAAGGTTTACCACCACTCAGCAGAGTTCTCTGGGATGCATGTTGGCCACATGTGTGTGCTCGGAACGGGAAGCAGGGATAGACTCCTCATCGTGGGTCTGCAGCTCCTCCCATCCACACTGGAAGCAGGGACGGGAGTCCACGTGGATTTGTGCCCCACATCTCCACACGCCCAATTACTGCCACTTAGCTCCTTTCCTTCTCCAAATGCCAATCCACATCCATATTCAGGAGGTGAGGAACTCCAAGCAGTGATTCCCTCTCCCCACACTAAGAGGGGAGGGGCGTCTCAAGCATTTTTAGAGCTGTCTGCAAACCACAATCTGCCCAATTTGGCATCATTCCTGGAAGCATCAGCAATGGCACAGAGTTTAATGGAGCTCCACGTGCCACGCAGATGTCAAGAGTGGAGAAACCTCTGGAGAGGCCACTGAACAGCCCGGCCTTTGGTGGAAGCCACCGGAGGCACAGCACTTAGGCAGTATCACAGCATCTCATCCAACACGTTACGCAACCACCAGGAGCCCGGCACCTCTTTATCTCCCAGCTCAGGATGCCAATGAACAGAGGCCACCTGGCAGGTTTGCTTCTGTGGAGAGGAGATGTTCTGCTTGACGTCAGTGTCTGAGGAGACAAATGACTCCCTCCTGAAGGTCTGGGGGCAAAAGAAGAGCTATTTTCTGGCTCCGGTGAAACTTAAGATATGACCTTGGGAAAGCATCTGGGGAACCTTATCTGGGAAGGGGCGCTAAAGTTAGAAATGCAGCAGTGGGTCCTTCTGGCCTTCTGGCAGAGCTTTGAGCTCCCGGGAAAGCCACATTCAGGAACACGGTTAGGATAATGACAACAATAATGAAAGGGGCTGCCACAGGCTTGGGGGACCCTCCTCCCTGGATGGGCAGATCCTGCTTCACATCTCGTGCTGGGACGGAAGGCGACACATTTTTACCGAAGCTCCCTAGGGGATTTTAGGACCACAGGGGTCAAAGAAAAGCAGAAATCCCTCAGGTGGGCAGAAATAGCTGCCCAGGTACCCGCACTGCAATCTGTACATCACTGGGGCATCCAGGATCACTGACACACAGGGGTTGGGAGGTCCTAGAAGAGAGAGACTTCTAATAAAAACCACTCCTGAGCACCAAAACCTGGAGGGAAGAGCTCAGAGGAGGGTCTGGAGCAAATGTCTTCTGTGCAGGTCAGGCTGGGAGGATGGGCAAGCTCCTCTGGTGCCTCTGACTTCAGTGTCTCCTCAGCCTGTCCCAGCCAGACCTAAACCTGCAGCATCACCATCCTGCCTTATCTTGAAGGAAGAAGGACTAGACAAGTATCAATTAATCCCTCAGGCTGCAAAATCCAGATTGTGTTTACCAGGAATCCAAGGAGCAGGATGAGCCTACGGGCAACCGAGCCGGGACTTGCTGGCGCCTGAGGAAGGCGATTTGGCAGAGCCCCCCGTTCCTGCAAGGTGCCCCCCTGGGCCTCATCCCACATTTCTGCCCTGTGGCCTGGGACCTCCAACAGTTTTGTGCCACTGGAACAGTCGGCATTCCCAGGGCTGGGCTCCCACCAGGCTCCCTGCATTCGACGGCTTGAGACAGAAAGGACAGGACCTGAAAACATCTCGTGTGAACAGGCAGACCTTAAAATGCAAACTATAGAAGTGTTTAGGTTGGAAAAGCCCTCTGAAATCATCCAGTCCAAACGTTCCCCAGCACTGCCAAGGCCACCACTGACCCCCGTCCCCAAGTGCCACATCCACAGGGATGTCAAACCCCTCCAGGGATGGGGATTCCACCACTGCCCTGGGCAGCCTGGCCGCTCTTGCTGTGAAGAAACTGCCCCCACCATCCAACCCAAAAGGGTAGGGTCGGCAAGGCTCTGAAACTATGTGAAACACCTCCCAGGTGGGAGAAGGGTTTTATGTCCCAGAATTAGTGAATTATTTATTATTGATTAATTCCTGATTTATTTCTCTGATGTCTCTGAATAAAAGAGACCTTTCCAAAAAGCACAGAGCAATTACAGCCACTCAGGGCACATTTCGGGGCTTCATTAAATCACCAGTGCAGAGCAATTCAGCTGACAGCTATGGGATTATGGTTGGGGTGGGTTTTTTTTTTCCACAGCCCTTTTTGTTTCGGGACAAATGTTGGTTTATGGTTTGACTCAATGATCCTGGAGATCTTTTGCAATTAATTGGCTCTGTGATCAATGTGGTGACCAAACACCTGATGTTTGCAGGTTCCCTTGCTTCGCTCCCTGGTCAGGGGGAAAGGGATGTGCCAATATTCAAAACTTCATATTCTCCCATATATAGGGAGGTTCTTATTTCAAACACGGGAACAGCCGAGTGTTACTGAGTTCCCATGAAGACAAGCTAATTCCTCAGAGCCTGTACTGCACCCAAACTCGGGTGTGGGTATCAAAGATCCAGGCTCTGCTGCCTGTGAGGTCAAGGCACGTTGGCAATGCTTGGAGGAGGGATGGATACAGAATCACGGAATTACTTAGGTTGGGAAAGGTCTCCAAGACAATCAAGTCCACCCTGTGCCTGATCCCTCCCACCTTGTCCTCCAGCCTGGAGCACTGAGTGCTACATCCAGTCATTCCTTGGACATCTCCAGGGATGGGGACTCCAAACCTCCCTGGGCAGCCCCTTCCAGTGCCTGACAACCCTTTCCATGGAGAAATTCTTCCTGATGTCCAACCTGACCCTTCCCCTGGTGCAGCTTGAGGCCATTTCATTTTTGTCCTGTCACTTGTCTGGCCCTGCCACAGATGGGACCACCTGCCTCTGATGTCCCTGGGGTTGGAGTCACTGGGCGATTCCTCAGGAAGAGCAGATTCCTTCCTGCAGCCCGTCTGCATTCCAGACTGTAAGTGAGCAGGGCATGGCTGGACACACAGGGGGACAAGGAAGAGTCATTTTAGCCAAGCTGAGAAGCAGATTTGGAAAAAAACCCAAACCCTACAGCAACATTAGGGCTGATATTTCATCAGGTGAGCATTGTTGCATCCAAAAATAGCCCAAAGCAGGAAGCAGAAATGCTGGAATGATAATGGTTATTATCCCAGCAGCAAAGCACAGGTGAGGGGATGGCACAGGATGAGGGTGACACGGGATAAAAATGCTACATCCAGGAAAGCTGGACAGGACTTGGAGCAACCTGGGCTAGTACAAGGTGTCCCTGCCCACGGCACGGGGCTGGAATGAGATGGTCTTTGAGGTCCCTTCCAAACCCAAACCTTTCTGGGATTTCATGACATGAAGGACAAAGCACCAAGGGCATCAAATGCTGGTTCAACAGCGCCAGCCGAAAGCTACATCTTGAGGAGATTCGCAAGAATGGAACCCAAGGGACCGTGTGGTGCCTTCTCTGTGAAGAAACGGCCGAGCTCAGGGTCCATGAGGGATGGTGAAGGTTGTGCCTACTGCAGTGTTTCCACAGAGACTTGCCCAAGCAGAGCAGGGCTGGGCTGGAAAGGCTGGTGCTGAAGGTGGTGGGCTGGTGGCTGGAAGGTGTCCTGCAGGAGAAGCAGCAGTGTGGATTCAGACCAAAGGTCCATCTAACCCACGATCTTTGCTTTGACAGCTGTTAACAATGGACTTCTGAAGAAGGAAGAACAGGACGAGCTTGCAGGGCTTCTCCTCAGGACACTCTCCGAGCCTCCAACATTTTACAGACTCCCTGAGGCAAAACTGGGACCGGTTCTTTCACAGCCATTGATGGAACCTTCTCCCATTCATTAGTCCCAGCAGCTTCTGAAGCTCTGTAAAGCTCCAGCACCCTCCGCAGCTCCTGCAGCCAGGGAAACGTCCCTGTTAATTGTAGGGGGAAGGAAGAGCACTTCCCTTTGAACAGGGCTCTCAGTAGCTCCGTGTTATTTCCATACTGAGAGAGACCGATGGTCAATCCCTATTCCTGACTCTGTGGATCTTCTTTGTGACACCCTTTGGCTGCCTCTTTTCCAGCCACAAGAGTGTTAGTCCAGTTGTTCCTTGGATGGAACATCTGATGCTTTTTTCATCCTCACGCTGTTCTCCAAAACTCTTCCAATAAAGCTGCAGCTTCACACGGGATTCAACATGTGGATGTATCCTGGATTTTGGATTAAAGATATTCTCTGGTTCATTCCCTCGCTTTTTCATTCCTAATGTCCTCTTTGTGTTCATGACAACCACCACGTTCCAAGGTGACACTCGCATGGACCCCTCTGTTATGGTCACAAGGTGAAGTGGCAAAGCATAAACCAGAGCCCACCACCTGAATGTGAAGAAATTACAGACTCTTCATGTTCTCCTGAAGTATTTAGCCTCATAAGGTCCTTCTGCAACAGCTGATCCTTGTCTTCATCCCTTCTAATCCGTGCAAGTGTTGGGAAGCTCTAGAGCATCACCAAGCACTCCATCTCCAGGTGCTCATCCCCACACGGGGCACCACGGGCACACACACCTGTAGAGCTGCACCCACTGGCTTCTTCCAGCTATTCCCACCACCTGCTTCTTATCCTCCAACAATCAGTGATCCAGGACCCTCCTTAATCCACGTCTCAGTCTCCCTGAAAGCCTTTGCATCTTGGAAACTCAGCTGGACCTGCCCAAGTGGTGACTCCACGACCACTGTGAGTCAGAACTTCTCTCAACCTCCCTCCACACAACTCTCCTGACCCACCGCCCTGGGCTTCTGCGGATGCCCTGGGGCCCAGAGAAGAACTGCAATCCCATCAGCCACCGTCCAGGGATTTTAAACCAGAGGTCACAGACAAGTTAATCGTTGAGCGATTTCATCCTCCACAACTCCTGGGTGAACACCACCTGATCCCGGCGACTGATAATGGGAATCGTGTCTATCTCCAGCACCATCTCATCTCCAGACATTTCAGCCTGAGACAGATGAAAGCACAAAGGGAATTGCTTTCATTTTTCTGCTGGCAGTTTAGTTGCCCTAAGTGCATTTTTTGTAGACTTTAATTTTTTTTTATAGATCCTACAAACTGTCAGGCCGATGTTCCGCTTCGGATGCGACTGAAGAGAATTCAGCCTTCATTCTTTATCCTTTTCAAGCTATTTCTCTTCTTCTCTTTTCACTGTGTCTTTACAGATTTTTAGTTTGGATTTTTTTTCTCCCTTCACCAAATTTCTTGCTTTTTCAGGATGCTTTTGTATATATTCTCACCCTTATATTTAGGTATCCTGTTATCTAATTTTTCAAGTGTTTCTTGAGAGGTTACATTTGATCTTCATTCCTACTATAGTGTCCTCAAACACTTTGATGCCGAGGTTATAACTCTTAGTTGCCCTCTCAGCTTCTTTTTAACCACCTTATTTGAGTTCATGTCGCTCCTTTCTGAATTAAAACACAACTGGGGACGAGTTTTGGCTTTTCAACAACCCCGCAGGAACAAAGCACATGATTGTCACTGAGTGCCTTTCCAAAAGCAGGATTTTGAAGGAGGGACTGGAAAAGGCCACGGCCAGCACAGCTCCTTCTTTCTGGCTTCCCTGAAGGGTCACGGATGTAGTTCTTGCCCCATGACCTCCTTCATCCCGTAGAACTTATTGCGCAATGTCAGGTGGACCCAAGGTATTCCACCCAGGTGTGTTCAGCAGGAGAGAGCTATGCCTGCTTTCCTCAGGGTATGCTCAGGAAGTCCCCCGGTCTTTCTTTTTGTGGAGAAGACAACCAGGAAAGAGGCAGCCAGAGACGGAGCACGAAGACACACACGAGCTGCCACAACCGGGTCCAGCCGTCGGAAATGACAAAATGGGGATTTCGCAACCAAAAACCAACAGCAATTATTTGAGGACCTGTTTTATCGTGGGGGGGTTTGTCCACCACCCGAAGAAAACGTGCTCCTCTCGTGGTGCTCTGCACAGAGTTTACAAACAGCAGCTTCTGGTCCTCCTGAGGGAAAACCCAGGGATCTCTGAAGGAGAAAATGGGAAGACCGGATGAGGGGAGCAAAGTGCCGGAGGCAAAAGACGGCCCAAGGCATTTTGTGAGCTGCTAGCAGTCAAGAAGAGCATACGCAGAAAAATAATGAGAATACGCATCGATCCAAGCAAAAAGAAAGATGAAAATTACAAAGCCAAGACGCTTGGGAGAGCAGATGAGGAGACAAAATAGCTGAGTGGAACTACCTGCCCTGGGGCACCTTGTGCTTATGTGAATGAGACGAGGTGAACTAGAGGGTGACGGGGAGGACAGAGACATCTTTGTGGCCCCAGGGAAACGTTTCAGGAGGAGTCCCCGGTGCTGCCGCTCGGGGACCATGTGCACCCCAGCGTGGCTGCAGAGGAGGACACTCCATGTTCCCGTGCCCCGTGTTCCAACAGAACCCTGATGGAACAAAGGAATAGCTGAGGTACAACGCGATGAACAGAAGAAGGGGCTCTTTTATCTCTTCAGGATCTGAGGTTCCACTCGGTTTGGAATAAAACTGTCTTAGTAAAAAGAAGTTATTAAGACTATTTTGCAAGGACCAAAGGACTGGAGCAGTGACAGACACACAGACACCAGATCAAACCATCTCTCTTGCTACTTTAAAACATAAGGTTGGGTTTGTGAAGCTCCATCTCTGCACTGGGTGCTGCTCTAAAGGGACCATCTTGCCAGTCCTTAACCTCTGATCCAAACTGACACTCAGGAACCTACAGGAATTGTCCCAATCCACTCTGTTATTTGACCTTCATCCCCTTAGAGATGTTCCCTGTATTTAAACAAGCCGGAAGCAACATTTCAGTGCAGGATCCCAGGCAAAATTCAACGTTCTCCACTCCCTGCCTGGACCTCAACTTGCCTCTTCTGCTCTGCCATGTGGTGACCCCCTTTCCTTTCCAGTGCCTTCACCGTGCCTGCTCTGCTCTGTCACTGGGCTTCTTTTGGCCTTTGTAAGAACTGCTTCACACCTGCAACAGGACCGGAGTGCTGTTCATTTCTGAAATCTGGATCCCACTCAACCCCAGGGTCACTCTCCCCAAGTCTCTGTGGTGGATGTGTCCCCCCTCCAGCAACGCACCCTCAGTCACGCCCAAATCCATCCCTCTGAACAAAGGGACACGGAACAGCTGCTGCTTTGGGAGTAGGAAGTCAAGCCCCATTCTTTCCTGTAATTTTGAACTAGACTTCACACACCTTTTATCAAAACTAGAGCAATTTTAATCCCCAAACTGCTTCGCTGACGTTCAAAAGTAACATGTCATAACCAAACTTGGTTAAAAAAAAAGCTCTTAATTTGCTTCACAGCGTTTATGGCCAGAGGAATGAATTCAGCTCCCCAGCCAGAAGTGCTGTGTTTGACAATCCCGTCCATCTCTGCCACTGCCCTGATGCTGAGCACAGTAATAAGCATTAGATTAACCCATTTGATCACTGGAGACCAAATTACTGAGATGGAGAACAAAAGAGAGATCAAAGGGCCACTAATGCCCTTAACTAGCCCCTTCAGGGATGGGGAAGTGACGAGGTGAGAACACATCCGTGGATCGGGGCAGATGATTCAGATCTCAACATGCAGAGGGAGAGGATACACACCCAGAATTTCAGATCATTTCAACGGGCTGGCTGCGGGGGGGAAGAGGGAAGAGAGCCTTCCACCGAAATCCGGCCGCACCGCGGGGACCCGCACAACCGAGCGCATCCAGCACAGCGCTCGCTCTCTCTCTGCCACCTTTGAACGCTGACCTGCGTGTTCCAGCGCCTCGTTTTGAGGTAAGGCCAAGCCTTGATGCTCCTAAAAACGAGATGAAAAGGTCCCAAGACAACTCTTGGCCAACTCCCGCCTGAGCCGCGCTGGCAGCGAGCCCGAGGCTCCGAAGCATGAGATGTGATTATGATTCCTTAACGCAGGCTGAGAGTGTTGTGGGCAAATGAAGGGCTGTGCAACGCTTCCTGTTCCTCAGAGCCAGGGAAATCGGGGCAAAATAAACAGGGATGGAATAACAAATCACAGAACCCAAAGACAGAAGAGCCCACCACGACCAGCCACGTCTCTGTACCCCATCCTGCTGCAGCTTGAGACCTCAAGTGGAAGGAAGCCCACAAGGGTGAGAAAACGTGAATGTGCAGTGCCCGAGCGCGATACATCCCCTGGGCTGAGGTTCAGTTCACAACTCTGCTTTCTTTGTCACCCAGAATTTCATCTATTTCACTCTTGGCAGCCCCTGCGACGTGGATTTTTACGATACTCAAGATGACCGGCCTGAAGGTCAGACTGCACTGCACATTTCACGTTGCACTTCCCTGTTAATTTTCTCCTTTTAGGTGAAAAATTGATTGTTTTCAGACTAAGACTTTTGGGGAAAGTCCACAGAAAGCTTCCAGGCCTGTTTGAGTGCACTTGGTGTGGGAAAACACAGAGCCACGAGACATAAAAATGTACATCAATTTTTGTCCAAAGTTTGACACAAAGTCAGAAATTCTGAAAAGGTTTCCTTTAAAAATCAGGGATTCCCATGCAGTTCAGAACAGTGGGAAATACCTCCCAAAGCATTCCTCTGATGGATCAGGACCATTTGACCACAAATCCAGCCTGGCTGCAGCCTGAAGGCACGACCGAGGCCTCTTTCCCTTCTCCTGCAACCTCACCCCTCTGCCAGCTTATCTTTGGGAAATGTCCACTTGTTCCCTGGATGTATTCCAGGATGGGGGACGCGGCCAGGCGTCCTCTGTTGACTGTCACTCACTCCAGCCCTGTGGATTCAGCCTCCTGACCAGGTATCTCTGCTGGCTTTGTGTCTCCTATTCATGCCCGTGTGCTACTCATGAGCCTCCTGATCCATCACCTTTTCAGCACTGAAAATCTTCAGTTCAGGATCAATCAACGCTCACATGTCCTAAATAATCCTACTGAGCAATGACCAGCACCAGATGGTGCACTGGGAAAACCGGGAGATGTAGGTTTAAAGTCCTTTAAACTTCTTACACAGTTTCCTGCCATGTGTTTTCTGGATGAGGAGAGGAGAAGACACACCATGGAAAGCTCCAGCTCAGCCTTTATATGGTCAAAAGAGGGGACGAAAGAGCCTCTGAGATGAGTTGGATGGGACCTTAAAGCTCATCCAGTTCCACCCCTGCCACGGGCAAGGACACCTTCCACTAGCCCAGGTAGCTCCAACCTGTGCTTTGACACTTCCAGGGATCCAGGGGCAGCCACAGCTTCTCTGCCCAACTTGTGCCAGGGCCTGCCCACCCTCCCAGGGAACATTTTTTCCCAATATCCCATCTAAACCCACTCTCTGCCGGTTTGAAGCCATTCCCCCTTGTCCTGTCACTCCAGCCCACGTAAAACGTCTCTCTCCATCCTCCTTGTGGGCTCCCTTCGGGCACCGCAAGGCTGTAACTCAACCACCCCGAAGCTTCCCTTCCCCGGGCTGAGCAATCCCAATTCCCTCAGCCCTTCCCCGAGCAGTCTCTGCGTCACACCTGAGAACGCGGGACCTGTAAGAGCCGTTCCCTGAAGGTTCCTGCCAGAGCTGCCCTCTTTGGGCGCCGCTTTTCCCTGGGCTGCACCCGGAGCCGAGCGGCTCCGGGTGCAGCCGCCGTTGGCGCGCGTTGCTTAACGCTCCATGGGCTCTGTGTGCTCTGGTACGAGCTGTCCCAGGAGGCAGCGACTGCTGCTTTGAACCCTCTGGGATCGTGCGATCCGACCACTCCGCTCACAGGTAATTGAAGTCCCCATTATCATTTGCTTCGGCTTTCCCACTTCTTTGATGTCTGTCAACATTGTGCGCTCCACATCCTTTTGTTGATCCAGGAGCTGGTAGTATAGAAGAACATACTAATGTATTTGCTTTGGTTTGGGTTGGGAGTGTAACCCTCTGTGAGCCGGGAAGCGGTTGATTGTAATTCCAGTTGCAACACTGGGAACGCTCTGCCACGTCCGGGGTGATCCCGTTGGGTTCACTGCAGCAATTCCAAGGGTTCATTATCAGTGCTGTTACAAACACACCCCCCACGCTCCTCTGTCTGGACCTGGGATTGATTTGCAGCTTCTGAATTGTTCACACCACCTAAAACACGATGATTCAGGCTCCTGCTCCCATTTTCACTCATTCCACCCTAAACGCATCAACTTGAATGATTTTTAAATAATTTATTCCTCGGGAGGGGGAAGAAAGAATAACCCTTGGGTTTGGGGTTCAGAGCCTCCAGGGAGCTTGTTCTCTGGGCTTTTTTTTTAAGTCTGCTTCTCTTTTATTTTTTTGGGAGATGTTTTCCTGCAGTCCTGAGTTGAAACAATGCGCTCAGGGGGTAAGTGAAACTCGACTTTCTCCTACAATCACCTCATTACGCAACTGCTGACTTGGTACAGAAGCGGAACAAAGTATTGTGAGCCTTGTAATAAAATAAGGCACGTTGGGAAAACTGGGTATGTCCTTCTGCCAGTCGGGGGGACTGTGCCACGGTCCCACATACCCACAGGAATTTTCTCTGTGTACACATGTGAGGTGATGGTGATCACTTTGCCCTCTCTGGAGTAAGGTGAGGTTATCCAGCTCTTTTTAACTATCATTATTTGGGACTTTTCCCAAACTTTGAACACTGGTTTCCAAATACAAGGGACACAACTAGAGACTGCGGCGATTCCACACACACTCAGGGAATCAACCCTGTGTGCAGGACTGGGGGTTTACAGACTAAAACAAGGAGCTACTAATGCTCAGTTTTAGTGGTATATTCCTGTATATACACTATCCTAAAGTGGAGAACTATTTCCCCAATGAAAAGGGGGTTTTAATTCCACAATTAGATTTGCATGTGAATTCTGCTGTAATTGAAAAACTGGAAAATTCTTAACTCTTCCCTCAACTCTCTCCAGTGATTCTCTCCTTTCCAATGCATTCCTTATTTTCCCATCTACCTTCAAACCAACATCAGTTCTCAGTATCAGAGACTGAGACACGGGCAAGAAGGAAACTGGGGTTTATTCCTCAAAAATCACCTAACAGAGCAGCAAAAGTGTCCAAAGGAGAGGTCACAGCAATCCTGTGAAAGGGAGTTCATGTGCAGACAGCCCCAGGAACTGCAATTCCCAACACACGCTGACTCCTGAGCTGTTCATGGACTGCCCAATGCCAGGGAGATCCAAACAGGCTCCTTCCAACCTCCAGCTCTGGAAGGTTTGGTTCCTCCACCTTTAATACAGGGGCAGTTTGGGACTCCCAAGGCACTTTTCCCAGCAATCCAGGCTCCTGCAGGAGCCAACAGAGATCCCAGAATGGGTTGGGTTGGAAGGGACCTTAAAACTCATCTCATTCCACCCCTTACCACGGGCAGGGACACCTCCCACCAGCCCAGATTGCTCCAAGCCCCGTCCAACCTGGCCTTGGACACTCCCAGGGATGGGGCAGCCACAGCTTCTCTGGGCACCCTGTGCCAGGGCCTGCCCACCCTCCCAGGGAAGCATTTTTTTCCTACTATAAACTTCCTAAGCTAAACTTCCACCCTGGAAACTGCGAACCTGCAGTGCTTCCCGTGTCCAGCAAGAGTTAAAGCCCAGGGCAGGTGCTCTCCCAACAAGCTGGAGCACTGAACAAGCCTGAAGATGATTTCTGCAAGAACTCTGAGCTGTTGGTTTTTTGACCTAGAAAGGCTTAAGTGGCTCTGCCTGCTTGAGAAATTCCTCTCCCTTTGCATCACACGCCGCGTTGGAGTGCCGGAGGTGGGAACACTGCCGGGGTTCCGCTGGCATCTTGCTGCTCACCCACCACTGGGCAACCATGGAAATCCAGGGATTTCCCACAAAAACCACTCACAGGAGCCAGGGGTGTGAGGGACAATTCAGCACCGGGGTTATTTTATTATAGGGAAAGAGGATGTTGCTAAAGCAGCGTGTTACAGTCAAAGTCCACTTCTGGAAGTGATCCTGGAAAATAAGAGCACGGAAAAACGAAACCAGGAAAACATTCTGGTAAGAAGTGCCTTTGGAGAGGCTCCACTACTTCTGTGCAGGATTGCCTACATTAAAGGAAGAAAGTATTTCTAAAATCATACCGACCAGAGCACTATGAAGGTAATGATGAGTTGAAGAGCACTTGATTGACCACAGGGCCAACTGTGACCACTGCTCCTTGAGCAATCCCCTTACAGCACTGGCTGAAGGGAGCACTGCTTTGGAAACAGGGCCATCCAAGCCTCTCTCCTTCCCTGGAGAGTTGGACTCAGTGATCCCTGGGGGTCCCTTCCAACTCAGAATATCCCGCGATTCTGCCGAAGCAACTTTTCCCAGTGAAGCCCTGCAGTCCGTGTTCCCCTGGAGGGGCCAACTGCATCTTACGGGGTCTGACACAACCAACACCTCTCCAAAGACACTGTAAAAACCAAACGTCTTCTCTCATTAACTGCGAAGATGACAAGGTTATGCCCCTAAATTACGTTTCAAGAACCGATTGTGCAGGTGTGTGTGCACAGCCGTACGTTTATTTAAGCAGCAGTTGCAAAGACATCAAAGTTAAGCACGTGACCCAAAGTTTCTGCAAGATCGGGATGTTGACAAGCACGTGCGAAACGAGACGTCCCAACAAAGCCTGATTCTGGTGCCTTCAATATCCAACTACCAACAAGCAAACTGCAAATAATTCCTCCCAGTAATTTCTCGCTTTTTTTGCTCCTTAAGAGTCACACCCCCGCTTCCCATTTTCTCTTTCCAGAGGCAGACTGGGGACCCAAACAACTCCAGAAATCATTTTACACTCCAGATTTCGCAGCAGAATAATCGACTTTCCCGTGAGATCCGCACGAGAGGTCACGGGTACACCTGAGCAGGCTTCCCCAGAGCACAGTGCCTGGCACCGGGCAAACATCCTGCTGCAGGAGGCACAGCCTGACCCCCATCCCGACACCGCCACCTGAAACCAGAGCCGCGGGACTTCCCGCACTGGATTCAGCGGGACGCGGAACGGGAGCCCTCACCTGCACACACGGAGCGGCCCAAAAACACACCCAGGGGACCCAAACTCTCAGGGTTTGTCCCCGGCCAGTTCCGTTCCGAGGAGGATTTTCAAAGGATGCGGCCGGACCCTGTTGGCAGCTCTGTGCTTCTGGGAGGGCACAGAATTCCCACTGGGTGTCCTTGCTTTTGGCCACGAAGCTCCACACATCCCCCAGGAGAGCTTATCGTCCCCCCACGTCCAAAAGGGCCCGCTCTATACTTTGTGCTCAGTTGCAACACCACTGCAGTTTTTGTAAGGGATAAATATTGACTTTCCCGGACATTGCCTCACGACAGAACAGGACCTGGAGTACATTCGGCTAAGAGATTTTTTATTTTTTATTTTTTTTAGGCAATGTAATTTTAGAGCGGAGCTTTAATTCTGAGGAGTTCAAAAGGCGTGGAAAGCCAGGCTTCAGACATGTCACAAACTGCCCGTGTTCATTTTCACACAGGTGACCACGTCCTACAGCTGGCTCAGCTGTGTTTCTTTCTTTATAAAACGACACAAAAATTATTAATTTAATTTAATTTACCGAGCTGCAAATTTAATTAAGGTTTCAACATCCCCCATTTGGAAAGCCCAGACCGGCAAAAGCCAGGCGAAAATTAAGATTTAATATTAACGAAGGCTGTTTTGTCATATTTTTTTTTTTTTGCTGCTGTTGTTCTCAAGAATAAAGCACGAGACCGCCGGACAGATCACCCACGGAGCTGAGAGAGTGCCCACGAGGTGTGAGGAGACTGAGCTGCAGGACACGGGCCCTGCCAGGGAGCGGCTGTGCAGCACCTGCACTCCCAGCCCGCTGCTCAGATGCTCTTCCCCCAGTAAAAGTCAGAAATCAGCACTAATTCACCTATAAAAATACCTGGTGGGGACACCACTGGAGCTACCACAACTTTCGGGGCCCAGGAGCAGGGTCAGGGATCCGGGTGGGCACAGCCTGGGCGGGTATTGGAGCTGGAGCAGCACGGGGTGCAGAAACCCCCCTGGATTTCACAGGAAAACCCAATAATCCCGTTTCCTCTCGGATGTTCAACGTCTCGACGTGCGACTCGCCACACTCAGCTCCACAACACCAACCGAGACACGGAACAACCCCGGCGCAATCAGCCGACCGCATCCACAACCACAAGCTGCCGCTCGGAGCCGAAGGAAGGGTCGCCCCTTGGCACGACCCCGTCCCCCCCGGGCCCTGGCACTCGGACACACCGAACGCATCCGTGACAAACCTGCGCCAGGCGAGCGAAGCGGGATAAAGCCCGGCCGCCCTTACCTGGAGCAGCTTCCCTTCGGCCGGGGTCACCTCGGCGACGTTGGCGAACTCCCCTTCCAGGATGATGGGCTCCACCTTGAGCGGGATCACCCTGATGATGGCCTTCTGCGCCGCCGCCCGCTCCGACTCCACGGCGGCCGCCAGCGCCAGCCCGGTGTGGCCCAGTGCCGCCTGCAGGGTCGCCATGAGCAGCCAAGGCCAGAGGACAGCCAGCTGCAGCTGGGGGCCAGCACTCATGCTACCAGCTGCAGCAGCGGGCTCGGGCCACACATACCGCTCGGGAACGCCGGAAAGCTCCTCGGGGGTCCCAAGGCGGAGCCCTGGCACCGGGCAGAGGGGCTCGGGCACGGCCAGCGCGGCTCAGCGGGCGACGCCAGCTCCGGCCATCGCCGTGGCGCTCGCCCGCTGCCACGTGCTCGGGGGCCGCCGGGAGCCCAGAGGCATACTTTGAATGGGAGAACTAAAGGAAAGGGGGAAATTATCCCAAACTGCGCGTCCCTCCTCCTCCTCCAGAGGAGGATAAATCCGGAATGAGCAGCGGAGCGGGTCGGAAAGTAGGGAATCAGTTCGGAGCTGCGGGAACGCGGCGGAGCGTTAGGAGCCTGCCGGCCCCAGCGGGATGAGGCACGGGGAGATGCCCCCACCAACGTGGAGTCCTCGCGTGTCTGGCCCAAGAGTTAGGGAGATCCGCGGGTTCGAAACATCCATCCCAAACACCCTGGAGAGACACCTCAGCTCCTCGCCGGCGCTTCCCACAGCACGAGCACAACCTCGAGTGCTACCGGCGCCGATCGGGATCCTTCCCAGGGGCCAGGCAGGCGGTATTCCCCGAATTTACGGTGAAAAGAAGGTTTGCCTCGGTACCACTCCCTTCCAAAGGCACTCGAACCCTTCCATCTTCCTCGTGCTGCAAGTGCTTCATTCAAGATCAGCTCTACCTTCCCCCTTAGCAATCCATGCTCCACGTCTGACTCCGGCTGCAGTTCTCGGGGACAATGAATAAAGCACGGAGCTCCTCTTCGTGGTTTCCCAAGTTCCCAGGAAATCAAAAGGCCCCCCAAACGCTCTTCAGAAGTTCAGACCCCAAGCCAGGCAGGTACGAGGCAGAAAAGCGACGGCGTATCTGGTTTCTCTGGCACTACTTCAGTTCCGGTGTGACCGCTTCCAAGCACACCTCAGGAAGATCCCGGCTCCAGGCCCCGCCAAAGAAAAGAGAAAGTTCCATGCTCTGCCCAAAGGTCACATGAAACGTATGGAGGAGTCTTCATAACTGGGGGGGAAGTCTCGCAGGACGTGTTTCCCGATCAGACCCGGAGGGATCGCACGGCTACGGAG
>VWZF01004010.1:426108-465189 GCA_013396755.1 Sclerurus mexicanus | reverse complement strand
GGTCCGGTCTTAAATAAGAACAAAATAAAAGGAAGGAAAGAAAAAAAGCAAAAAAGAGGCATTTATAGAAAGAAAAACTATGAAACCCCCCCAGAGGAGAAGCTCTCTCGGCCGCAGCGAGGCGGGGAGGTGCNAACGAGGAGCTGGTCCCCTGGTTTGTAAACTTGTCCCCTGCTGAGGGTTGTTTCTCCTGTCAGCAAGAACTACCGAAACATCAAGAGTATGTTCAACTCTATCACCTGTAATATAAACCACGGAGGAAATGCAAATCAACGCCCATTTCTGTTTAGAAATTTAATTTATTGCATGATAAAATGAATATATATATTCATTTATGCCTATTTAAATATCCATATACCTGTTAAATACCAGCATACCTGTCAAATAGCAATACACCTATCACATATCAATACACCTATCACATATCAATATACCTATAATTATAGACATATAACTCTATATGAAAATAGAACTGTATACATACATAAATATAACTCTGTATCACTATAACAATATATAAAGTATAACTATAAAAAATATAACTATAAATATTACTATATATATAAATACAACTATATATAACAATATAACTGTATGCATAGATAAATAGAACTATATACAGATATAAATGTAACTCTATGTAACTATAGCTATATACACATATATAAATATAGCTATACACACATATACATATAACATAGGGAGCCCAGCTGGCAGCTGCTGCACATTTCCACGTGCTCTCTCTTGTTCCCGGCTTCCCAGGGCACCCCTACTGGAAAGGCACATCTGCCAGCAGATGGAGATCTAGGGAAAAACGGGAATACCGAGCGCATGTGGGCCCTGGCGTGTCCCACACGTGTGCTCCCGTAAAACAGCTTGGGAACTCGGGGCCTGGGTTTGAAAGCCTGGGAATCCCTTTGGTTCTTCAAGCTTTACATGTGAAACGACAGCAAAAACTCTCCGGGTGCTCCGAGAGCTTCTCCTTCCCATCCGTGGGTGCCAGCTGCCCGAGGGTAACTGCTCCAAAGCCTGGCAGGTCCTGCAGAACCCCTGGTTCACACCTTCACTGACCCGTGGAGGGCCTCCAAGTCACCAGGGCCGGTGCCAAGAGCCTTCAGAGAATTTCTGGGGTGACAGCACAAACAAGAGGCTCCTTTTTTTTCTCGCAAGTAATTCAGGGCGAAACGGGGATGTTTCCAAAGTCTGGTCAAGCATCCTGGTAAGTCACCCCCCCGGCCCAGTGGAAGGCTTTAATCTCTCAGCAGAGACGTCCAGGTCTGAGGCAAAGATCTGCAGCCCTTGTTCCTTCCTCGGTACTGACAAAGAGACTTCACTCCTTCCTGAAATGTCTCAAACTGACGGGCGTTACGAGCTGAATTATTAACCAGCACCATTAGCTGGGGTCTAGAAGGTCCCCTTTGAAGTAAGAGCTCCTCTGGAGGCTGAACAGCCCCAGCTCCCTCAGCCTTTGCTGCTCAGGGAGATGCTCCAGTCCCCTCCTCATCCTCCCAGCCTGCCCTGGCCCCCTCCAGGAGCTCCCTGGCCCTGCTGTGCTGAGGAGCCAGAACTGGCCCCAGCCCTGCAGATGTGCCTGCCAGGGCTGGGCACAGGGGCAGGGCTCATCCCTGACCTTCTCCTGATGCCCCCCAGGATCCCACCGGAATCTTTGGCCCCCAGGGCTCCCTGCTGGCTCAGGGACAGTTTGCACTCCTTGGAATGACAGATGCCACTCAAACAACTTGTCAGGGCTCTGAGATGCAGAATTACACGAGTGAGCCACACATCTCTCGTGGGGAACCTCCCACCCCCAGCCCATCCTTAGGACATTAAAGAATAGCGTGTTCCTTGCTTTTTGGAGCCACTGCTCCAGCTGGATTTTGCAGACAACCATTTACTGAACTGGGATATTGCCATGACCGTGGGGCAAAAACCTGTGGGGTGAAAAAAAAACCTCAAAAAAGCAAAAAGTCAAAGAACCAAGGGTTGCTTCTGTTCCACTGAGGAAATAAAGGCCCAAAGTTAAGCACCTGGAGTTCACCTTTAGACAGAAAGGTATTTTCACTGTCACCTGTTCTGGAACATTCACCCCTCCTGCAAATATCCGTCAGTGTCCTGAAGAGCGATGACTGTGACGTTTCCTGGTGTTGAGGGGGAAGAAGCTTTTGAAAACTGGTGTGTGGGAGTTTGCAGAAGACAAAAGGTCGTCACACTCGGCAGTAAGAGATTAGTAATTCCAAAACTCACACTCCCCACCTTGAGTCAAGGGTGAGGGCGAGGATGGACCAGGCTCTGCTCAGGGTGCCCAACAATGGGACAAGAGGGACGGGGAGGAACTGATGCCCAGGAGGTTCCACCTGGACAGGAGGCCCCGAGGGTGCCTTTGCCATCACAGGGTAGGTGTGAACGCTGCTCAGACCTTTCCCTGTCGTCACAAGTTGCCAAGGCACAGTCAGCAATCCAGTGGTCTGGGAGGTTTTTTAGCAGAATTCGTATAAATCAACCTTCAAAGCAGAAAGAAGACAATGAGGAGTTTCAAAAGCAGCAAGTGTTTCCCAAGTGAAGAGCAAGTGTCCGTCCTGATGCTTCTTCTGGAGATAAATCAGATTTAAAGGACGCTGGGGGGGGAATTTCTTCTGACAAAGATGAGTCATATAAAGATGTTGTGAAGAGAAACTCAGGTATGTTTAAAATTCAGTTTGAGTTTGGAAGAGCTCTAGTATGAAGCCCTTAGTGGCAGATTGTCCTCAGACTCTCTGGCTGAGATAATGGTTGATAAAAAGCTAATTCTGTAGATGAACGAATTCAAAGAGGAAGCCACAGCATCACCTTCCAGGAAAGCCGTGTCAGATCAAATGCTGCTGAAAGACTTGGTCTCTCAGCAGCTGGAAGACCAGCAGTCCCTGAAGGGGAGAACACAGAGGTGGGATCCCTTCCCCTGGCGGTGTGGAGCCAAATCCTGCTGCGGATCCCTGTGGATGTGCCTGCAGAGAGCTGTGGGCAATGGGGATAAGGGAGGGGAAGAGAAAAACTGGAATTTGAGAGGTTTACGTGAAGTTAAGCCCAGCCTTTCCATTGAAGGCAAGCCACCTTTACATTTTTAGGGTCCGGGTTTGAACGGAGCTCCTTTCCTTTAACATTTGTTTCAGTTGTACTTTTTTAAACCACAAACGAGGTGGTTCACTTTTCCTGCATTGCTTGTTTATTGCCTGAAGCAGCCAGGATTTTGGGTAAGATCTGGGTTACCAGGTCCAGGGATGGATGAGCTCAACCTGGCCAAAACCAACCGACCAACTCACCCACCCCGAAATTCTCCTGCCTCTTTTTTAGGGGACCTCACCTTGAGGCTGTGGTGACACGGGGCATCTTCTGGGACGCTCTACAGGATCTCATCCACATTTCCAGCAGGGGAAAGTGGCCCCACGAAGTACAATTTAAATCCTTTTGGTTTCTCTGGTAAGACAGTTCGGTCAAGGATGGAAAGGGATAAAAGTTGGAGAAGTCAAGGCTCAAAATACTGACAGGTCCTGGTCAAGTGAGAAAAGAGGAAAAACGGGCAAGTTTAGATGAAGTGGTTAAAGGGCAGATTCACTGACAACCAGCCCTTTTTAGGGACTGCCAGGACTAAACCAAAAGCTTTGGAATTATTTTCTATCCCAAACATCCTCTCTGAGATCAGAAGTCCTTTAGTTGTGACTTCCATCGCTCAGACTGATCCCTGAAGTCCTGGATGAAAAAGAAGCTCAGGACGAAAGGGAGAGGACAAAGATGGACTGTTGTAAAATAAATACTGGATTATCAGTGGCCTGAGTTGCAGTTGGCTCTTCTTATCCTCACACATTATCCTGGCCATAACCAAGTTGGATAAAGTTGGATAAAGTTGGATAAACTTATATTAAAAAAAAAAATCATGAATAAAAGACAAAGGTTGGTATTTGCAAGACAGGAAACTGGATGATCAAGCTTGGGTAGGTCGAGCCTTTTTCAACACACATAAGCATAACTTGCTTTGCTTGTCCTCTGCGAGGGGGAAAAAGAAAGGCTGTGAATTATGCTGTCATTTTTACTTGCAGTTTTACTTCAGATCTTTTGATATCTGATAAGCCAGGCCCTCCAAGAAAGGAGCAGTTTCCACCAGAAGGGTATAAAGCGTTTCAATCCTGTAGCTCTCTCATCTCAGAGGTGGGGCCAGTTCCAAAAGTCACCAGGGGTTTTTTCTCCTTCATCAAGTGAAACTCAGGGCTGCAGAAATCTGTCTGGGAAAAAAAGGGGAGCTGTCTCCCAGTCTTTTCATAACATTAAAGAATTTCTTTTTTGTCCAGGCAAGGACATTCTTCAAAGATAAACATAGACTCATTAACTAAGACAGATTCTGGTGAAGTCAAGCAAAAAACTTTTGCAGACCAACCCAGTGCACTGATGAGGACACCCAGGGCTGCTGCCCTGGAACCTCCCTCGAGTTACCAAACCACTCGTTTCACGTCCAGCTCTCCTTTGAAACTGATATTTGTAACCCCCAGGTCCTTCCCTTTCTCGAGCAGATCCATTTCCAGGTTGGCATCCTTCATTCCAGAAGACCCTAAGTTCCCTTCCACAGGGAATCTGCTCCCACCCGGGATGAGCTGCAGAACCAGCAGGGCCAGTGGGAGGGGCAGGGGCTGGAAAGATCTCTGGTGGGACTGGGAGGGTCCAAACACACGGCTCAGGCTCCCAGGGTTTGTGTCTGCGGAGTTCTCTTGCTTATTGTGAGTAAATATTGCAAGGGTCGCCCAGGGAAAAAGGAGTTCTCACCCCCCGAGTGATTTGAAGACCGATCACTCCATCTTTAAAAATATTTATCCTGATACATGTTACATAATCTATTGGGTTTATGTATATTCCTAAATGTATTTAAAGTGTGCGTTGGGACATTGATCTACACACGGAGAAACTCCACAATCACGGTGTTTTGTGTCTCGCCGTCATCCTTTCGATTTGGCTGCTTGATTTTGTCGTCACAGCACAAGTGGGTTCCCATTTCACACTGAAATTAAACACTGGTTTTATTCCGAAAAGCAGCTTTGTGGATGAGGCAGTTTCCTGCAGGTGTTGCCGTTTGGTGACACACAGAGCTAATTTAAAAATAAGGGCATTATTCCAGGACAGACAATCTCTAAAATCTCCAATTGTTCTGAGAGAGGGAGAGAAGTCCCTGATGAAATCAAAGTTAGTCCAATGTTCATAATAAATAAATGCAATGAAAATAACCTGGGATGGCAAACAGCTCAGATGTTTTATTGGCAACGCTTGGCGCTTAACAGAGGGTTTTACATTGGGTAGTTGACATGATAACTAATAAAGGTTCTATTATCTTTGCCTGTGGCTTTTTTTAAGGTGATGCTGATTTTGTGTGCAGTTTAGAGCAACAAAGCCAGGAGTTGATCAACAGAGCAAGAGCTCTTGGACATCCTTCCGAAGAAGCACCAGATGTGGGAATGACTCAACAGCTGATTCTGAGCAGCTTTCTGATGAAATCTGGACATCTTTGAGAACAGTCTGTGAGCTGTGAACAGATCCCAGGTGCGGATACTGCCAAAAACCTCAATGGTGTCTGTGCTTCACTCCCTGGAAACTCCAAAGTGTGTTTGCCAACCTGAGCAAACCTCCAGAGGAAACCTCTGAAGGGCTCCTGTGGAGACAAAGAGGGAGAGAACGGCAAAGAAGAACTTCCTTGTGACCTACTGAAGTGATTCTGAGGGAAAACAAATAGAAACCAGAAAAACAAACCCGATCTTCTAAGAAAATGAAAGGAAAGACCTGAAGGGGGAAAGTTCTTGTGTAAAACATCACGTCATGTGTTCTAAAAGGCTACAAGTAAAAAGCCCAAACCACTGAAGGAAGGAGCGTTTGCTGAGGGCAGGGATATCAAAGGAGAAGGTGGGGATTCATTTCCAAGGCTCCAAGGCTTCAAATGGGAGCAGGAGTCGACAAACAGACTTGGCTCACACGCTTTCGTCCTGCCCTCTTAATTGGAGAGAGGGAATTTCTGGGCTCTTTTGTCTGAGATATCGTTAATCCCATCCTGCCCTGGAGAAATTCCCAGCTCCAGCCCCTGCTCTCACCGGCTCTTGGGAAAGAGCTGCCAGTGAACAATGATCTGCTTTGAGGAGACAGGCATGAGTGGCACCTTATGGCATGGCTCAGTATTTCCTGGATAAATTGGGAAAGAGATCCGGCTCCTTGGTTCCTCCGAACGGGATGGCTCGGCCTCAGAATAAGTTGGGGTTTGCCCAGGAGGGAAGGGGTGCCCATGGAAGGTGAGGATGGGCTGTGGCCCAGGGAAGGCACGGGGATGATGGGCAGGACCCTTCTGGGGAGGAACAGCAGGGCCAGGACTGCCAATTCCAGGGAAGATACACCTGAAGGAACTAAGACAGGAGGTCATGGAGCCCACCCTGTGCCCGATGCCCACCTTGTCCCCCAGCCCAGAGCACTGAGTGCCACACCCAGTCATTCCTCCAGGGATGGGCACTCCAAACCTCCCCGGGCAGCCCCTTCCAATGCCTGACGACCCTTTCCGTGAGGAAATACCCACGGCTGGGAGCATTTTGGGAACGGATCAGTCCCTGCTTGCTCTGCTCCTGCCCATCTTGGGCACCGTTCTCAGAGGAAAGGATGAGCTGATGGGAGTTCGGTGTGACCAAGGCCAGTGTTTTTATTAACAAATCATTAGAGGATTATTGAGGCACTCACTAAACCCTGCTCTCTCAAAACGGGGAAAAATGGGATTAATTGGCTGGAAGTACGCACGAGGAATCTGGCTGGAGGGATGACAACACTAACATCACATCCTAGAGACATCTTCCTTCGGAGACAGTGACGTTTTGGGGGCTCTCGGTGTTTCAATGAACCCTCGCCTCTGCTGAAGGCACCGGGGCTGCAGCACGGCCAGTTCCCTTCTGTGGTGCAGGGTCTGTAATGCCCCGAAAATCCTTCACTCTTCCAGGTCAGAACAGCCCCATCCAAAGAGACCTTCGGGAATGATGCCAAGCCCATGCCAACCACTGAGCCAAGCCCAGCGCTTTTGGGGAGGGCACTGGTCGGGCAGCGATCCAAAGACAGAGCCGAGCAAGACCCCTGGGTGGTTTTCCTGGGGAGCTCTGTGCCCACGGGGGTTCACATTGGCACTGAGGGCTCTTTGCAGGTGCCGGTGCTGCCCTGCAAGCCCAGGAAAGCTGAAATGCCAGAAATCCAGCTCTGGGATCCCCAGCACAGCGAGGACACGGAGCTGCTGGAGCGAGTGCAGAGGAGGCACCAGGATGGGCAGAGGGCTGGAGCAGCTCTGCTGGGAGGAAAGGCTGGGAGAGCTGGGATTGTTCAGCCTGGAGAAGAGAAGCTTTGGGGTGACCTGATTGTGACCTTGCAGTGCCTGAAGGAGCTCCAAGAAAGATGGAGAGAGACTATTGACAAGGGGTGGAGGGACAGGACAAGGGGAACGGCTTCAAACTGACTGAGAGCAGGGTTAGATGGGATATTGGGAAGGAATCCTTCCCTGGGAGGGTGGGCAGGCCCTGGCACAGGGTGCCCAGAGAAGCTGTGGCTGCCCCATCCCTGGGAGTGTCCAAGGCCAGGTTGGACGGGGCTTGGAGCAACCTGGGCTGGTGGAAGGTGTGCCTGCCCGTGGCAGGGGGTTGGAACAAGATGGTCTTTAAGATCCTTTCCAACCCAAACCATCCCGATTCCCCGATTCTATAACTAAATGCAAACCAAATATGATCAGGACCAGACTGTCCCAAGCTTGAAGCAGCTCCTGCTACATCATTTCTGCAAAGGCCTGTTGGGGGTTGAAGGAATGTCTGGGCCATTTCTCCACATTCAAGGCAGCAATAGGCAGAAATTCAGGTTATCAGCAGCTCAGCTGGGCCAAAGGACACGACACCGACACTCTCCAGCAGCTCCCATTCCACTCCAGCACTCTCTGTGTGGGAATACCACGGTAGAACCTTCAAACCGTCCTTTCACTGTGAACTTAAAGTGTCAGGCCCCAAAGTTCTGCTTAAGAGGAGCTGGTTACTCATCTGGGGTCACCAGTACTCCAAGCTGTGCAGGGAATTAGGGAATGCAGCCGTGCCTGTTCCTGATCGATGGACACATTGGAATGGGCCTGGATGCAAAATCTGTGCAAACTCCGCTCCCTTTCCGACCAAAAGACCGATGACAATGAGGGTGGGCCCCCAGGTCTCTTCAAGAAGGCAAGATGGGCAAGACAGCGTTGCCTGAACTTCAGCAGCCAGGTGGGATTGTTTCCTTCCCCCTGCAAAGCCTCAGAGCTCCAGCAGCTGTCGACTCTCCGCCTGCTCCGTGGACTAATAGGCTCATCAGGAAGAAATTAATTGCCTTCCCAAGGCACCCATCTAAGAAAGCTGGAGCGACTCAAGCCCTGGGAGGTGCCCGTTTCCCCGTGTAATGTGGACAGGCCCAGGCACATCCAGGTGACTCTGGCACATTCAGATGAGTCTTGGGCAAGCTCCATCCCACAACCCGTTTGACGAGTGCGTCACCAACGCAGCCACCCTGCTTTTCTCAAGGGAAAACCTGGGGCTGCTCCCGCCGCCTTCAAGCAGATGTTTCCAGCTGCTTCCCTTATTTTAAGGCTCCTCTCTTGGCTGTGTGAGTGTGAAGCCTTGTGCACAAAGACAATTATTTGCCTTTATCATTCGGAGTGAGATGACTCCTCTCGAGCCAGCAGAGAGGTGACCCAGGGTAGAGGAACCCTCGGCCACAGATGTGTCTGAAGGCATGACTGGACTTGCAAGCTCAGGTGGCACCAATAACTCCCATTTCTCACAGCCTCCTTGAGTGATTTTTGGTTATCCTCTGATAATAAAGTTTCCCTGCCCTGCTTTGATCCAATCCTACCTCTAGCAAAGGGTTTGAAAGCAAAGAGAACCAAATCCTTCAAATAATGATGGTCTAAAAGGCCCAGGTGGGAATCTTTTCTTTTGCTGCTCTTTCAGTAAGAATCCTAACGAAGAACCCAGAGGAATCTCCACTGAAGTTAACCAACAAGTTGGAATACACATAAAAAGAAACATTTTGACAAGGTTATACTTTGATTTCACTGAATGGGACATGAAAAGAATCAAGAATAAGATTCCCCTCACTTAGGAAATACGCATTTGAAGATGAAGTATCACTTTCCAAAGAAGTTCATCCTGGTGCTGTGCTCTTCAGATGAAGCAAAGATGTTTCCAGGTGAAGAAAGAAGCTTCCAGCATTCTCTGTGTTACAACGTACAGGAGAAAGGACAGTGGAGAGATTAAGAGATCGTAGAATCCCAAAATGGGTTGGGTGGGAAGGGACCTTAAAGCTCATCTCATCCCAGGGTGCTCCAAGCCCTGTCCAACCCAGCCTTGGGCACTTCCAGCGATGGGGCAGCCACAGCTTCTCTGCCCAACCTGTGCCAGGGCCTGCCCACCCTCCCAGCCAAGGATACCTTCCCAATATCCCATCTAACCCTGCCCCCTGGCAGTGAGAGCCATTCCCCTTGTCCTGTCCCTCCATCCCTTGTCAATAGTCTCTCTCCATCTTTCTTGGAGCTCCTTCAGGCACTGCAAGGTCACAGTTAGTTCCTCCCAAAGCTTCTCTTCTCCAGGCTGAACAATCCCAGCTCTCCCAGTAAATCCCTAACACACCTTAATGAAGGGAACAGGCAGTGAGGAACAGCGGCCTGGAAACCGCTGGGCACACAGAAAGATTCCCCAGGGAGGAATGAAGGGCCCAAACACAGCAGCACTAATATAGAGATTTTATTTCGACTGTATTGAGTTGTACAGCACATTTTGTTTGTCACAATGCCATCAAACTGATTGGAGAGTTTTTGGCCAGCACATTGTGACGCTGAAACTCACGAGAGCTAAAAGCAGTTTGGACTAATGGCCTGAAGAGAAGGGCCAGGAGTACCTGGTTCTGGCTTCCTTATTGCTTGCAGTCATCCCAACACGTGCAAAAAACAGGAGCAAATCTGGTTTCTTCAGCCAGCCCAAGGGTCACTCGTCCATGTCTGGCAATGACTGCAAGGTACAAGGCAGGGGAGAATCCGAAGCAAGGTGCCTTCTCTTCCCAAAGCCGTGTCGGTTGTTCCCAGTATGGAAAAGAAGCAGAGTCCAAGTGGGTACAGGGTCTCCAGAGGATGAGCTTTGGGGTTTACGAAACCAGAGGCTGACACGTCAAAGTGCAGGGAAGGGTCATTATTCCATTCCCTCCAAGGGAGCTGACAAACCATTACCAGAAAATCTGGGAGATCACAACAGCGTGAAGTCCTTTGTCGTTTTAGCAGACCAGTGTCCTCACGGGTCCTCCCTGCCACACACCAAGTCTCAGCTCCTGAGGTGCAGAACAGCAAACCTGCATTTCTGCAAAGAAATGCCCCATTTTCAGACTCTTCTTCCTCACTAATATCTGCAGGCACCTTGCAGAGGAGGCGGGATGGATGTTCCCTGAGGGAATTACGAGGGATTCCAAGCCCACCGAAGCCCACTTTCTAAACCTTTCTTCCTTTCTAAACCCAGTTCCTTGTCCTTAGGACGGGTTGGGATTTCCTGCTCTCTAGTTTAAAGGAGAAGCAGAGAGGCAATTACAAGTTGGCAACTCTGAACTTTGACCACTGTACAGGAGACAAAAAAAGAAGTCAAATTCAAGAGGCATTTTAGGTAGCGCTGGGGCAAGTCAAGAGAGATTGTTTCCACCACTGAACAGATGCCACACATCATGGTTATCACTGTAGCTTGGCTGTACATCCTAAAGTGAAAAGCACAGACTGTAGTGTCTACGTCAGCCAGTGTCCATCCCCACCCCCGTTTTGGTATCGATGCTTCATTCTCCCTTCTTCGGGTTACATTAAGTGCACAGAAATATATAGCAGCATTTGGACTGAAACCCTCACATACACCAGACAGCACATTCCAGGAGGTAAAACAACACATTATGGCCTATACCCTCAAGGTATCAAGTTTTCAGGATAAAGAGCAGTAGGAAGTGGAGAGCTGAGGGCAGAAAAGGGGAGGAGGAGCAACACAGGAACACGAGTTCTGTTTCCATGCCAGGAGAGGATCAGGGTGCCATTCCTGTGTTAGCACCAGGCTGTGACACGACCGCAGACAAAGCAGACGGGCAGAGCAGAAGTGAAAAGCCGATCTCCCACCTCCCCACGGGGTGGGGGCAAAGTCCAGCTCACCGACCCCAGCGGAGCCTGGAAACGGGCACGACCCGCTCGGCCCCCTCGCAGCCACAAGGAATTTCTCTTCAACGCCCGAGAGAAAGTCAATTAGTGATGGCTAATGAGTCTTGTTCACCAAGCTGATCGCAAATCACACTCATGGAAAGAGAATCTACACATCTGCTCCAGGCTGAGGCCTTTCCGACGCCTGCGGGACCACCGGGGGCCTGCCCTCTTCCTTCTCGTACAGCAGCCTGCCTTTGGAGGGGGAGGTGGTTCTAAACATGCCTTTCTATTGCTTTGGGGGGACTTTGCACAGGCAAGAGCTGTGAAAACGTTGCTTTCCAGCCCACAAAAGGAAGAGGTTGTGATCCCCTCTTAGCCCTAGGTCGTCAGGACTGCAACGCACGGGGCCCACCGGTTCCAGAGTGGGGACACGCCGTCCTCTCTGATCTGAGCTCCTCTGCTCCAGCCTGACACTGAGGCTGCTGCAGACAGTGCATTCGAGCTTGGTGTTCAAGTGTTGCACCAAAGGCCTTCACAGTTACCCTGGAGGCAGGGTCACCCTTCAAACCCACGAGAGAAAAGGCTGGGCTTAGATAGGTCCCTTGTCTGGCATTCAGCTGGAAGCTGTGGCGATGGGCTTCTTCAGGTGTTGGCTCATGAGCTCCCTGGCACGAGACACTTGGATGTGGTCATAACAGGAGTTACAAACGAGAACAGGGTCGTAGAGCTGCTGATCAGGGATGGGCAGCTTCAGATGGCAGCAACCAGCACAGAACACGTTCCCACAGTTCCTGTGGAGAGGCGAGAGAACCAGTGAGAAGAGAGCTGGGAGCAGCACAGCAGAACCTGCACAAAGGGGCCGGGTCAGGGCAAAGCACCAGAATCACTGAGGACTTGTCAATGTGTTTCATATACTGTGATCTGCCATGCAAGCAAACTGCTAGTGCTGAGAGGCACTCGTGGGCATTGCTGCCCAGGAGAGGGATCAAAGGCCTTGGAAGAACAGAAACAAGAACAATGAAGAATGGAAATCTGCAGGGAATTGGTGAGGCCTGGCATATAATAGAAACACCTAAAACCTTCTCCTGGGAGCTGGAGGGAACAGACGTGGCAGAAGGGCATTTTGTGAGACCCAGGCTGAGGAGGGGGGCAGAGCCAGAGGGCTGGTGTCGTTTACCTGCAGTGGTGCCTCCGCTTGGCCAGCCAGAACTCACAGTCGCAGTTAAAGCAGTGCGAGGCCATGTGGTCCGGAACCCACCGCGTGACCTACGGCAGACACCAGTCAGCTCTCACTCTGGGACCCCCCAGCCACAGCTCTGCACAGGCCGAGCGAGGGTGGCTTTGGGCCACACCAGGCTGGCTCAGAGCAAGCCCACCCCCACCGGAGGCAGCAGCAGCACAGGGCATGATGAGGACACGGCAGACTGCTCTCTGCCTCGCTCCCGGAGCTCTCTCTGCTGCTGTGCCCACCCCAGCCAGCTGCAGAGAAATGCTCTCTCCCACTGCAACCCAGCTCCACAACGTACCTCAGTCTCCTTCTTATCCACAGGCTCCCAGCTCGCTTCTGACAAACAGTCCTCGCTGTGGTCAGAACAGAAATCCTCCGTGTCGCTGCCGTCTGACTCCTTCAAACATGTCTGCAAAACGAGACCGGGTCACCAATGCCAGCTGCTGCCTCTGGCACACACTCAAGGGCATTCCCTGCCCCGTGCTGCTGAGGGGCACCTGGGTGGCTCCAGAGTGCCCCAAATCAAGGGGTAGGGGTAAAGAGTTGATGAGCATGTAGGAGCTTAACCCTCAAGCAGCAGAGGCACCTATGGGTGGCATAAAGGCATGGAAAAGTGTCCACAAGAGTGGAACAGGGCTGAGGAAACACAGGACCAATCCCACCCACCCCGTCCCAAAGGGCTGGAGAGCTGTGGGTTGGAGAGGGAGGTGTGAGGGGGGCACAGGGATCCCTCCAGTGCCAGGGCTGGGGGCTGAGAGGTCAGTACTCACAAAGTCATCCTCGTAGTCCATGGGGGGCTCGGCCGGGGGGGCGCAGAAGTGGCGGATGTCGAGGCGCAGCTGCAGCTCCCGCACCTGCCGGCGCAGCTGCTCCACCTCCTGCTTGTAGCTGGCCTCGATCTGCCGCAGCCGGTGCTGGATCACGTCCGTGGGGAAGGGCAGCCCGTCGTCGTCCAGGTAGAGAGGAGGCACAGGAGAAGGGCATTTTGGCGGCAGGTGCTTGGGACCGGGGGCTTGTTTCAGGTGGCAGGGCAGCCACGAGCGGCTGGGCTTGCCAAAGTGTGTGCCCATGTGGCCAGCGCAGGCCGAGGGCTTCCCACCCTCCCTGGCGGACCAGGGGCCGCTGAGGCACAGCCCCGGGGCCCGCAGGGGTTTGCTGCTCAACCTCTTGCTGCAGCAGCCATAGGAGAGGAGGTGTCTGGGGGCAGGCTCCCCATTGGGGAGCGATGTCACCATGCCTTGGAAACTGTCCCAGTTGCACCCCAGGAAGGAGAACTCGCTGCTTTGGCTCTGGGAGATGGGCTTGCGCCATTGCTCCAGTGGGACCCTCCCCGGCCGGCCGGGCTCCTCGCAGGGCACGCTGCGCCCGGCATCACCTTTGCCCTTCTCTGCATCCTGGCAGGGGATGCCCAGGGCAGGGCCTGGGGTGTCCTGGGAAGGGGCACCCGGTGCCAGGGAGTCCTGGCTGGGAATGTCTTGGCGGGTGGTGATCCTCTTGGGGCAGCCTCCTCCGTTGGACACCGTGCCGGCAGCCTTCAAAGGCTCCTGGGGACAGGTTTCTAACTGCTTTCCAGAACTGGTGGAAACCTTGTCGACATTTTCCTGTTCAGAAGGATTTGGAGCTGGTCCTGTGACATCCAGTTCCTCCATGTTCCCCTTTCCTGCCTCCACAGGGACACTGCTGGCTGGCACAGCAGCCCGGCTGTCCGGCTGCCTGCTCTGCCCTTCCTGCTCAGCACAGTTGCTGCCTTGCAGGGGAGGGTTCTCCTCCTTCTCCTCCACCTGTTGTGCCTCTCCTGTGGCCACCATGGCACCTTCAGCTCCATCAGTGGCAGCATGTCTGGTTTCCAGGCCCACCCGGACCTCCTGGCAGTGGTTGTTCAGGTTGGGATCACTGGACGTGCGGGTCAGTGGGCTGCTGGAGTCACAGGCTGAGAGCAGGTCATCCATGGACCTTGTCTTTGGTAATCTAGAACCCGAAAGCAAAGCAAATCTCACAACAAACCCCCTGAAACTTCCCCCGTTTCAGTCAAACTTGAGACGAGGAAAATTACAGCTTGTGGGGAGGGGGGGGTGCAGCTGGAAGAGCCAAAATGCACAACACCACAGCGTGGCCTCCACTGTCTGCCTCTGAGGTGCAGCAGGGAGCTGCAAAACCTCCTTCCCCAAGCAGCTGGGACATTGCTCTTGCTCCCACAGGGAAAACGAGAATAGATCAACCCGAGGAACTAAAAGGAGGGAAAGAAGGTCTGTGGGTAGGCAGCAACGCGGGCCTGGAGCTTCAGGCTCTTACCTGTCCAAACACCTGCCGCTGAACTCCTGGCTCTGAGATCCAGGGGGCATGTAGATGTCCATGTCCTCCTGTCCCAGCGGGTGTGGCGAGGAGGCCGGCAGGTACACGGCTGTCCAGACGTGCAGCGCGCGCACGTGGCACACGGGATGGAGCACCTGCGGCGACAGCTGCGGTCAGAGCCCAGCGCACCGGGAAAGCCATCCGGCCCCTCCCCCCACCCTCCCCGGTGCCTGGCAGGGGGGGGAAAAGCTGGGCCAGGAGCTCTACTGACCTGCTCGGAGCCCGGCATGTAGAGAAGGTTGTGGAAGTTCTTGTTGCCAGCCCGCAGGAGGGACCACACAGAGCAGGTGCGCTTGTAGATGTTGTGCATCTCGCGCTCGCAGGGGCTGTTGCCCAGGAAGGTCCCGTAGAGGCAGGAATATGTGTGCTGCACCAGCTTCACCTGTGGGATGGAAGGGGAGCAACACCAGGAAATGGGGGCTCCTGTCCACAGGGGACACGTGTCCACAGCCCTCCTCTGGGATGGCTCACGCACTGCCCACCGCACTGGTGATCCCACTGCTGTCCTCACTTCCACACAGAGCAGGACAGGGACCACTTGGATTGAAAGCAACACTGATCTGATATCAAACCCATCCCTCTATAACCCTCACCTGCATTATTTGATAAGACAGAGATTAATTTTTTCCTAGTTTATTTTTTTTGTTTCACATTTATAAAGCTCTGGGATATGAAAACTCAAACCAGTGGTATGATCAGTGCTGGCATCTGATTTCCCTGGGCTGGAAAGGGACCTGGAGAAGGGATTCAGGGAAATGAGAAAATATAAACCCTTTGCCATGGGCATGTTCACAGGGGAATGGTTTTAAACCAAAAAGAGGAGAGATTTAGATTAGAAGTTCTTCCCTGGGAGGGTGGGCAGGCCTTGGCACAGGTTGGGCAGAGAAGCTGTGGCTGCCCCATCCCTGGAAGTGTCCAACGCCAGGTTAGACAGGGCTTGGAGCAACCTGGGCTGGTGGAAGGTGTCCCTGCTCATGGCAGGGCTTTGAAACAAGATGGTCTTTAAGGTCCCTTCCAACCCAAACCACTCTGGGCTTCTGTGATCACTGCACAATCTTCTGGGTCCTGCAGATGTGCTTTCTTTCAATCTCAATACTGTAAAACATGACCTTCCCTCTGCCTCTGCTCACACCTGGGATAAAGACATGTTTGCATGTGCACTTCTTACCAAAAAAGCTTCATTGAATTCAAAGAGGCAGGGAAATTGCTTCAGAAGCTGATGAACAGCATCCAGCCACTGGAGAAAAACTGGGCACTGCTCGTTCTGATCTTCCACCTTCTCCTGGTGCCCACAGCGATCCCCAAACTTGTGCCCAAAATCCAGCCAGTCGGATTCAACCAGCACCTGGAAACCCTGTGAGTCAAAGGAAAAAGCAACTGCAGAGACTTTGCTGAGAGCACACAGAGGACAAGGCAGGGCCCATCCACCAGGACACTCAGGATTGGGAAGGGCTGGGAAGGAGGCTGCAGCAGTGCCTGGTTTGGGAGCAAAGCTCCCTGAGTGTCAGAGGTTTCCAGACACAAACTAACAGTTGTTATTTCTACACAATAACCAGCTCAGAGAACTAAGAGCAGGGAAGCAGCTGAGCCTCGAGCACAAGATGTTATTTCTCACAGCATTTCCCCAGGCAGGGCAGAGCAGTGACGAACAGTTCACCCAGAACAGGCAGGAAGAGAACAGGGCAGGCCCCACACCCACAACAGCAGCTCGCACATGCCATTAAGCTTATTCCCAAATGTGATCCTGCTCCTTTCCACAGGGATTCCAAGCCAAAAGCTGCCTTTGAACAGACGTGAACTGCAGCAGAGCACACTCCTACCTCCATGGTCCTGTAGTAAGGGTCCAGGAGAATCTTTGCCAGGGCCACAATCTGTGGGGTCCTGTCCCAGCCGTCGGAGCAGTGAACCAGCACTGGACGCCCTTCCCTGTCAACAGCACTGGAGACCAGCACTGCTGCCTTCAGCATCACAGACAGGTGCTGCAGCCACTTGGTGCTCTCCAGGGCTGAAAGCCAGCTGGAAGGGGGAAAAAAAGCAAAAAAAAAAAGGTTGTTCAGTTCTCCCATTAAAAAAAAATGTTAATAATTTAACTTCAGTCTTTTTGGAGTCCTCAGTGGAAATCAGTCTTTTCTAAAGCAAGTCCCAGAGCAGCCAGGCAGCCTGGGAAGAAGGGCAAAGAATCCAACCCCTAATTTAATTTTTCTCAAATACAGCCATATTTCAGAAACCCTCAGGGGACACGCAGCCAAGTGACACCAAGGCAGTGCCGCAGTGTCTCCCGGAGTGATGGATCAAAATGAGCAGCACTCAGGCACTGCGAGCACTTTCCTGTCCCTCCATTTCTGACACAGAAACCTCGGAAAGGAAAAAAAGGGAAACGGAAGGAAAATCCCCCAGTTCACTGACAGCTATGGCATCAAAGTCAGCTAGAGAGCAGTCACTTACTTGCTGGGGTCGGGCACCTGACTGCAGACAGCACGGAGATACTGGAAACTGTTCCGGATGGAGTGGATGTTGGCCATGCCCATGAACACGACTTCACAGTTTGGGTAATACTCTGGCACAAGAGACAGGAACATTCAGAGAGAGCTACAGAACATTCTGAGTTGGAAGAGACCTACAAGGATCATCGAGTCCAACTCTGCTGCCACCACAGCAACTGCCTCCACACCCTCAGTGCAGCTGTTCCCTCACACACCACTTCTGGTCTCCATGGAGTCATTAAAGGCTGGGAAAGACCTCCAAGATCAGGTTCAACTGTTCCTCCAGCACTGCTAAGGCCACCACTAAACCCTGTCCCCAAGTGCCACATCCACATGGCTGTTAAACCCCTCCAGGGATGGGGATTCCACCACCTCCCTGGGCAGCTGTGCCAGGGCTGGACAACCTCTTTGCTTAAGAAATTTTCCCCAATACCCAACCCTGCCATAACTTGAGGCTGTTTTCCTGTCCCATGCCTTGCTCCCTGAGATAAGAGCCTGACCCCAACTGGCTCCCCGCTCCTGTCAAGGAGTTGCAGAGCCAGAAGATCCCCCCTGAGCCTCCTTTTCTCCAGGTTGAGCCCCCCCAGCTCCCTCAGCTGCTCCTGCTGTTACAGTCCTTCCCCAGCTCCGTTCCCTTCTCTGGACACACTCCAGCCCTTCAATGTCTTTCTTGTACTGAGGAGTCCAGAACTGGACACAGGACTGGAAGTGCCCCAGCAATGCCAGAATAGGGACAATCCCTGCCCTGGTCCTGCTGCCACCCCATGGCTGGTACAGACCATGTGCTGTTGGCCCACCTGGACACACCTGGGCTCATGTTCAACTGCTGTCAACCAGCACCCCCAGGTCCTCTTCCAGCTTTCCAACCACTCTGCCCCAAGCATGTAGTTTTCATGGAATTTTTGTGACCCAAGGGCACAACCTGGCACTTGGCCCTGCTGAACCTTCTACCTCAGCCCATCCACCCACCAGTCCAGACCCCTCTGTAGGAACACCATCCCGGAGGCCAAGCAGCAAAAGGCTGACCCGATCCCCAGCCGTGCCACTACAATGGAGGTCCCAGAGGAAGATGCTCTGGGATGTGCTCGGTACCTTCACACTCGCAGCCTCCTCCCTTGGCCCTGTTGGCCACGGCCGCCGTGTAGGACCTGGCATCGAGGATCAGCAGCTTCTGAGGAGTTCCCGCGTTGTCCACGCCCGAACAGGCCGTCAGGGACGAGTCTGTGGGGACAGAGACGGACTGAGCCCCCAGCATCTCCCTCCCTGCTGCAGCCCCAGAGCCACCACCAGCACCCCCAGAGACACCCCCCAGGGTTAAAGCCTGCACCGGGACAGCGCCGGGGGGTCGGAAGCACCGATTCTCACGGCGGGGCACGAGCGTCTCACCGAAGTCGGCGTCGCTGCCCTCGCTGCCATCGCTGCCCCCGGCGTGCGCCGCGCCGCCGGCTCCCTTCGCTCCGGGGTTCAAGGCACAGGCTTTGGCAATGGATGTCACCAGGTACTCGTCGTCGGCATTGCGCCAGCCCCACCAGCTGATCTCGGGCTGGCTGCAGCGTGCGATCACCGCCCCGTTGCGCACGTGTCTGCGGAGGAAGGAGAGCCTGAGGAACCCCCTGGAGAGGGGAGGGACAACCCAGGAAATGTCCCCCAGGTGCAGGCAGCACCTGAGCAACCTCCTGGATGCAACTGCTTTATCTGCTGAGGGGCAGGGGAGGGGCAGGCACTGAGCTCTGCTCAGTGGGGACCAGGGAGAGCACCCAGGGAAGGGCTGGAGCTGTGTCAGGGCAGGGTCAGGTTGGATCTCAGCAAAAGGTTCTTTCCCCAGAGGGTGGTGGGCACTGCCCAGGCTCCCCAGGGCAGTGGGCACGGCCCCAAGGCTGCCACAGCTCCAGAAGGGTTTGGATGATGCTCTGGGGCACAGGGGGTGACTCTGGGGGATGGTCCTGTGCAGGGCTGAGGGTTGGACTCCAGGATCCTTGGGGGTCCCTTCCAGCTCAGCACAGTCTGAGATTGTGCGTGACTCCTGTACCGAGCACTGAAACAGCCAGGAAATCTCAAATAACCATTATTCATGACTACAGCACTGAGAGAGGCTAAACTGGCCTTATATTTTTATTTAAAATAATACAGAATCATAGAATCATTAAGGTTAGAAAAGACCTCCCAAGATCATCAAGTCCAACCTCTGACTTCTATTTATATGTAGAAGTATATACTGTAATCTACAAACATGAACTATATAAAATATCAGTTACTGTATATAGATGAGTATTTACATATTAAACCAGAGAGATCACTATGGCTGTACTTTGGGAAAGTAATAGTTATTCCACAGAATATGCTGAGTTAGAAGGGACCCACAAGGGTCAAATTCAACCCTCACCCCTGCACAGGACCCTCCCCAAGAGTCACACCAGTCATTCCACAAGTCCCCAGAATGGTTTGGGTTGGAAGGGACCTTAAAGACCATCCTGTTCCACTCCCCTGCCATGGGCAGGGACACCTACTTTATTTTAATACTGTTCTGTTCTCCCCTCCTCTCGTTATTCCTCCCTTAAATTATGGAGTGGTTGTTAAACCATTTCACTTATCACCTGTATGTTGGAAAGATGAGCTCACTCGGCATCAGACTGGGGAGTTTCTGGGTGGAGGCCTGAGCTGGTGTTTATCAACAACCCCTAAATGTGAACTCTACCCTGGCTGTTGCTTACTGACACCTGCCAGGAGGACTGAAGCAGGAATACCTTCATTTTTCACATGAACACACTGATCAGGTCACTCACAAATGGCTTGGAAAGGGAAGGGACCATGAGGTGACAAAGTTGCTGGTGATAGAGAATGACCCAGGAGAGCCTGTGGCTGCCTGGAAAAAGTTGCAAAGGCTCTCGTGATAAAAACAGACTCTGAAATTTGGTATTAATAAGTGAAGAATATTTACAGATGATCAAAACATAACCCCAGCTATGACACTGAGCAGTTCAGTGCGAACCAGCAGCCAAATCTCAAAGGCTTTGAAGTCACCAGGGAACTCTGAAAGAGCCTCACTGCTCAAGAGAAGCAAAAAGGTTAAAGTTGTGCTAACAGATATCGGGAAAAGAATCTGACAGAAAATACTATGGCTTCACATCTTAACCATCCTTAAAATGACACAAATTTCTCACTAATCCATCTCATAAAGGATCAGGTCACCTCCAGAGAAGGCAGAGCTACAGCAGAGCTTCCTTTAGGAACAACTTGGGTAGGAAACAACCACCACAATGAAAGCAGGACAAGAATGGAAGAGTGGCATAAAGGGTCATGAAAGATACAAAAAAAAAGTGAGTTTGGGAGATTAGTCTTGTTTTCCTCTGATAGAAACACAAGCCCTGGAATGGTCATGTCAAACATTTTGGAAAAACTAGTATGTTTTGGACAACAAAGCAAAGAAAGAGCAGATTCACTGCCACGGTGCAATGTGGAAGAACAAACTGGTTCCAAAACATTTGGTGACAGGTCTACCAAGTGACCATGACACACGGTCACTGATTCTCCTGAATGGGTGTAGGAAATCTAAGATGCCAGCTGGTCCAAAGATGCACCAGGAAAGAATATCTGCATCCCTGTCCCATTTGTTTCACTTCTCTGAGGTGTCTGGTCCTTCTTGGAGATGGGATACTGAACTGGACAGCCCTGCACCTCAGACCCTCACCCCAATTCCACCACTCTTCCTGCAGCACTTCCCTGAAGATCATACAATCATGGAATGGTTTGAGAGGAAAGGACTTAAATATCATCCAGTTCTACACTCCTGCCATGGGCAGGGACACCTTCCACCAGCCCAGGGTGCTCCAAGCCCCATCCAACCTGGCCTTGGACACTCCCAGGGATGGGGCAGCCACAGCGTCTCTGCACAACCTGTGCCAGGGCCTGCCCACCCTCCCAGCCAACAATTCCTTCCCAATATCCCATCTGACCCTGCCCTCTGACACTTTATGTAGTTTCCTAAATGACATCTCACAAATAATAACGATGAAGACTTTAGACTTCCAAAGCAATAATGCTGACGTTTGGCCCAGCTGAAATACCGTGGGGTCCATTTACCTTCGGTGCTGTTTTGTTTTGCAAGGTGACTTGAGAGCAGTCCCTCCCAGGAGATCTCTTCCTGCCTCCAGGATCTCTCAGGGATGGAGAGCACAGCAGCCAAGGCTTTGTTTATGCTAGTAAATGAACCAGAGCCAAGGTGTGGACTTAAGCACCGGGCTGGGATCTCCAAGCCTGTTTGTGAGCCACCCACAGTGCCTGGCCTGTGCCAACCAGCGCTTTCCCAGACAGCGCCTCAGCACGTTTTTGGGAAAGGCAGGTGCCATGCCAGGGACTGCTCCCAGCAGGCTGGCTGGATGCAAGGACACTGTTTTGGGATGGAAGGCACAGGAGTGCAGCTGGATCCGAGCAATGCCACGGACAGCGCCAGAGTTGCGTTAAACTAGGAAAACTTCTTGGTGGTGCGAACCTCTGAGCACCCCAAGAGCTGCTGGGGACCTTCAGGGGACACAGTGACCTGTCAATAACCACGAGGAAATGTGGCAGCACCGAGCAGTGGGAAGCCACCAGCAGCAAGCAGAAAGTACAGCAGGTGCCAGTGGGGGACCCAAACCCACAGCTGAGCTGGCCTTGGGCAGCACCCACAGCTCGACTCTGCCTTCTCCTGCAGGTCTCCTCAGCATGAGGGCTTTTCTTCTTACTTGGGGTTTTTGGGGAGGTTTTCCTCAAAGGAAAGAGCTCCTTTCTTGAAACTGGAAGAGCAGAATGATTTAACTTATGTGGAGCAGATTATTCTTTAGGAATCCTCAGTTTAGTTTGAATGACTCAAGACCCTTTCAGAATCCAAAGCTGGAGTATGAGGTGCCTTTGTAGCTTATCAGCTGAGCTTTTCCTCCCAGATTCATTCCAGGCACAAGGCTGGAACCTTTGATACTGTCAGCACATGCCATGTAACCCACAACAATCACCCAGAATGGACTAACTAATACCTGGTTTAGTGGAAGGTGGTGGGGCAGTTGGAAGTAGATTATCTTTAAGGTACATTCCAACCCCAACCATTCCATGATTCTGTGATCTCCCAAGCCCTCTCTCTGTTATTTCTCTCCCATAAGAGTGTTCATCTACAACACAAAGAGCAGCTTGGCTTAAAGCACAAGACAGAGCTTGGACAGGGTTTACTGAACTGAGCCTAAAGGTTCCCAATCAGGATAAGTGTGTGCCAGTGCTTCCATTTCCCAGATCTCTGGGTTAAACTCCCATCTCACTGTGGCATGACCTGAAATTGTGGCATGATCTGAAACTCTGGCATGACCCCAGGGTGAGTGCCCAGCCATGGGGCTGGAGCAGTGCCCACTGTTTCTCCCTCTGCTTCCCTGGCAGCCAGGGCACCACGGACACAGATGATGCTGAGCACCAGGAGTTCTCCTGAGGCCCAAGGTCTCCTCAAGGTGGCTGTGCAGACAGAGCCGTGCCAGGGAGAGGCTGCCATGCCGTGCCCGTCTGCCTCTGTACTCAGCTAAATAATTAATTGCATCTCTTGCCTTGATTTAGAAGTGGATTGTGCCCAGAGGCTCCTGCATCTCTCCTGTGCATCTGTGAGGGCTGAGATGAAGACCTGAATTCCTGCTTTGCTTAACAGCTAAATTAGACCTTTTTTTAAAAAGAAATCTGATAATGTGGTACCTTTGGTGGCATGTTTTACAGATCTCACTGTCACACTGAGTTCTGCCTTGCTCTCCAAAAGCTCTGAGGTCTATCCAACAGTCCCTGGGATGCAGGCACACGAGCCCACTCACCCACTCTCTCCTGCACTCCAAGTGAGGAGGAAGAGCTGAGTATGAAGCTCTTCCTTTCCTCCCCTTTCACACAGCACAAGGCACTGCAGAAGCAGCCACGGCCTTCATGGACCCTCCTGGACAAAACACTTCAATCTTGAGGTCAAAAGCTAAAAAAAATGCATGAAAACACGAGACACGTATGGGCAAGCACTTGTCCCATCCTGTCACATCCCTTGTCAGCGTCTTCTAATCTGATCCCAGGCTGCAAAGGGTTGCAGCTCACCCTGTAAATTACTGGGTCCCATTACAGAGATATAAAGCAAGGAACAAAATAATTGTTGGAGTAGGAAAAAGACAGGGCTTTGCCCTCGGGTGGGGAGGCACACTGGGACAGGCTCCAGCACCAGGCCATTTTTAGCAAAAGGAATCACAAATACAATTAACTTCTTAGCTGACTTGGCTACCAGGAGGGACAGGCTCCATAAGATAAGCTGTGCTCTTTCTTATTGTGCTGCACGAGTGAGGTCTAGAAGTAACACACGGTGCTTTGCCAGCATGTAAGAGTAAGCCTTAAAATGGGAAGGGGCAGAGTTAAGGCACCTGTACATTCACTGGGGCTGGTTCCTGACTTTTGTACTTTCCTTTGCAGCTCTGATACTTTAAAGCTTTTTTCCATTTGGGTTTGCTGACTAACACAGGGTCTAAGGCTAGAAACTATAATGCACATTTTCCAACATGCACAACTGGCTGGGGGCACCTTTCCAACAGCCTCCCGTTGGTTTCAAACACATCGGTCTCCCAGGAGACACAGTTAATGAGGGACCACCTCCCTACCCTGCAAAGCTCTGCTCCACTGGCCCACTCTACAGATTATTTCTGGAAGGCTGGCCAGGAAGTATTTCAGAGAATCGTGGAATATCCTGAGCTGGAAGGGATCCACAAGGATCATCCAGTCCAACTCCTGGCCCTGCATGGACACCCCAACAATCCCACCCTGTCCCTGACAGGATCATCCAAATGCTCCTGGAGCTCTGGCAGCCTTGGGGTTGTGCCCACTGCCCTGGGGAGCCGGGGCAGTGCCCACCACCCTCTGGGGGAGGAACCCTTTGCTGAGATCCAACCTGACCCTGCCCTGACACAGCTCCAGCCATTCCAGGTCACAGAGCAGAAATCACTGCCTGCCCCTCCACTGCCCCTCAGGAGGAGGCTGCAGAGCTGGGTATTCCCAGGCCTGCCCACCTTGCTGAGAACAGGCACCCAGCAGGCTTGTTCTGGCTCAGATTTCTTTTCAAAGTAACATCCAGACAAGGGCCAACGTTTGGAACAGTTTTGAAACTCTAAGAGAGAACTTTAATCTGACCTCTAGAACGCTGTTTCTCCCTTCTGGAGAACACCCTGCACTGCTGCCACAGACTGTGATGGGAGAAGGAGCTCCAAGAGCAGCACATTTTCAGGTAGGAGGCAAAAGGAACCCCCAGCTCTTGCTGTCACCCCTCAGCCCCGTGGAGCTCTGCTCACCTGGCCCTACAGGTGTGCTCTGCTCACCTGGCTGCCCAGTGCTGTGCAGGACTACATGGTTTTGGGAGAGAGCACAGCTTTGAGTTTGCACTTACCTGTAAACCACCACAGGGATCCTTTTCCATGACCTGAATGAAGCCACGTTCTCCAGTTCTTTATCAGTGATCCACACAGGGACCAGCAGCTTCTGGGGATAACTGGAACAAAGCCTGGAGAAAAGAAAGCACCAAGGCAAGATGAGGACTGGGCAGTCAAAAATCTGCTCCAGAGCAGCTCATGTTTCCCCAAACTCAATGTGCAGGACCTGGGCTCTTACTCTTCATCTCTGTCTCAGTACAGGCTCAAAATGGAAAGAGTGACCCAAAAAGTGCTGCCAGAAACTGAGACAATTTCTTTTCACCTCAGGCCTCACCTCCAGGCCCATACTATGTATCCCAGTTCTTCCCAAGGATGCCTTTGGAGCACCCTCTGGATTGAAGAATGTGGGTTCATGGGGGTTGAGTGGAACAGTTATTCATTTATGTGGGGCTTTGGTTTTCTTGCAGCAGGTGCAAAGCCAGGCACACACAGAGCTCCTGGTAAATGATGACCTGCCACTTCTCAGCCCTGCAGAACACAGGTCACTTTGACACGTTCCTCTGTGAGGAAAACACAGCTCTGCCCAGGAGGATGGCAGTGGGGACTGGGTGTGTGCAAATAAAATGACAGGAGGAAGATCTAAATAATATCTTGGTGAGGTGCCAGAAATCAGATTCCTAATAGGTACCTAAACGTGTACCAGCAGTGAGAGGAGAACAGTGAGAGCAGAGAGCACTGCCAGAGGGCAGGGTTAGATGGGATATCGGGAAGGAATTGTTGGCTGGGAGGGTGGGCAGGCCCTGGCACAGGTTGGGCAGAGAAGCTGTGGCTGCCCCTGGATCCCTGGGAGTGTCCAAGGCCAGGTTGGAGCAACTTGGGCTAGTGGAAAGGTGTCCCTGCCCATGGCAGGGGGTGGAATGAGATGTGCTTTAAGGTCCCTTCCAATCCAAAACACTTTGGATGAAGCACACACAGAATTGCAGGAGTGCAGGAGGGGCTTCCTGGCTCCTGCAGCTGCTCCCCTGCCCCTGCTGCTCACACAGCACAGGCTGAGGGCAGGCCCAGGCACAGCAGAGCCTGCAAGCTGGACCAGCTGTGCCCCCACAGCTCAGGCTGACACAGGTGGGTACGTGGCAAGGAACATCAAAGAGCAGCTCCAGCTCTAGGCTACAACCCACATCATTTAGCAGGAATGTTTCAGGGCAGATGGGGAGCAAAGTGAGGGGGGTGAAAATATCCAGCCAGCAAGCTCCTGGTGTTCCTGAACCCAGGATATCCCAGCTGATGGCAAAAGGCAGGATATAGTATTAATTAGTTTGTGATGCTAGTGAAGAACTGCCTGCAACGTTGGAAAATGGCACTCCACAGCGTCTAGACAGCTCCTCTGAAAGCCCCAGGCAGAAAGCAAGGCTGGATAAGGGATAAAAACCACAGGGTGAGGATGAGGAATCCAGGAAGCAAAATCAAAGCTGTCAGGTAAGAAAGTGAAGAGCAGGACGTCTAGGCTTGGACATCTCTGAAATGCCTCAGATTCCAGGAGTAAAGCTGGACAGGAAATTAGAGAAGCACTGGAGCGTGACTGAGGATGCAGGAATGTGGAAAGGGTTAGCACCTGGAGAGGTCTGCAGGAACTTTTGGAATAGATGAGTCCATACAAGAATGGGCTTCATTGAAACGCAAACAGAATCGGTGCCCTGGCACCTCAAATGAAACGTTAAGGGTGATGTATTACATTACAAACTGCAGAGAGGCACGCCAGGAGAGGCTCAGGAGCATTCCAGGAGTTAAGGCACTAAAACTAAGTGAAACAGTAAGACAGAAATCAATAAAATTCAGATAGGAATCAGGACAGCCTTAAAAAGTTAAAGCAAATTTAAGCAGGGTGTATAGAAACAGGCAATGAGGTCAAGACAAACAGACGTGTTTCTAGGCTAGAATTCATTAAAAAAATACAGCAGAGGAAGTGAAAAGCCAGGACAAGTAACTATGTTGGCTTAACAGCATCTGATAAACTCGATACAAGGGAGACTATTAGTGGTGCCCTAAATTTCAGGCTCCAGAGTTTGTAGGAAGGCCAAGAAAGGGTGAGCTTTAACCGAGAGGGGGCACATTCCAGGGAAACGTGGGGGGAAAACTGTGAGGCTCAGAATTACCAGCACCCAGCAGAATGTGCATGGATCAAATCCCAAGCCTAAAGAGAAGCAGGACAGCACTGAGGTGACACTACCAACCCCTGGAGCCACAGGAATGACATCCAGAAATTCCCACGGGAGACTTGTGCTGCTCCCACACAGAACACACAAGTGTCACAACAGTGCCCGGACAAAGGTGACATTTTCACACATGACCAGGTGCTTCTTTGTGCTCCCACACAAATGATGCAGAAGTCCCTGACTCTTCCTTTGGGCCTAAACTGCTGCAAAGTAGGATAACTGAAAAATCACTTTGTTCCAGCATTTACCACTCAGCAGAGTCAACAATAATTTTAGAGGGGATAATGATCCCCTGACAGTAACAATGAAAAGGGTCAGGGGGGAGCTGACGGGAACGATGGTTATTTAAATCTAGGAAGATAGGAGTGTTTAGGTTGGAAAATACCTCCAAGATCCACAAGTCCAACCATCAAACCAGCACCAACACCATGTTCACCACAAACCATGTCCTCAAATGCCACATCCACGCGTTTTTGAACATTTCCAGGGATGGTGATTTACTGCTTCTCTGGGCAGCCCCTTCCAGTGCTTGATCACCCTTTCCATGAAGAAATTTCCCTCCAGTATTCAACCCAAACCTCTCCTGGGCCAATTTGAGGCTGTTCCCTCTCCTCCTGTCCCCTGTTCCCAGTGGTTCCCCCCTCCTGTCAGGGAGTTGCAGGGAGTGAGAAGGTCCCCCCAGAGACTCCTGTGCTCCAGGCTGAGCCCCCTCAGCTGCTCCTCATCAAACCTGGGCTTTTCATTCTATTCAATGGTGATAGAAAATGCATCATAAAGACCAGAAGGAGCTGGCAGAGTTAAACGGTGACCAACGGCAGGATTTTAGAAATAGAAGGACATCTTTCAAAGAGGGGAAAATCAGACACCTCGGAGGGATATTCTCAGGTGTGGGATCAGCCAGATCACAGCAGAAAATCGGAACTGCTTGTGTTGGTGTTCAGAACAGCCCATGAAGAAGCTGCCAGACCTAACCCTGCCTTACAGGGACAAGGCACAGGAAGAGATTAATGGGGAAACTTCTGCAGGAGAAATTTTAGAACAAATTGCCAGGATTAGATAATGCTCCATTTCCATAGGAACCGAGAGGTGCCCCAGGTGGATGTATCCAAGCTCTGGAAGCTACTGCTGATGATGGCTTGGGTGCCAGAGGAGTGAGAGGTGGCCAACGCCGTATCAATTTTGGAAAAAGGTCTTTGGGGTGAACATGGGAAGCCACCGGAGCCCAAATTCTGCACAAAAAGCAACTGTCACAGTTGGTGAAGGGTAAATTCAGCACCCTTGGGAAGAGCCAACAAGGCTGGAGGGAGGGAGGTTGCACCTCACATGGGGAGAGTTGCCTGAAACATCAGTTAATGAGCAGATACAGCAGAACTGGGTTTTCAGAAGAAGGTTTTTGAGGTTTTTTTGTGTGCCTGTGTTTTTTAACAGGTGGCTCCCCACAGACTTGAAGGAGGCTCCTCTTGGGAAAGAGCAGCTCTTGAGAAGATAAGAAATAGTTCAGAACTTCAACGATCACTTTTCACCACAACAGGAGTCCTGAGGGGAACCACCTTGCACTGGGGTGGTCTGGGACACCCTGAGACAAACCACTGGGGGAACATCCTTGGAACTGTGAGGTTCGATGGGAGGAAAAGGGCTGGAACAACATGGATACATAAATGGGCACCTGTGGACAAGGAGCATCTTCTGACCACAAAGGTAACTACGAGAGAAATCATGGAATATCCTGAGCTGAAAGGGATCCGCAAGGATGGAATCCAACTGCTGGCCCTGCACAGGACACCCCAACAATCCCACCATGTGCCTGAGAGCCTTGTCCAAACTCCTCCTTCGCAGAAGGCAAACACACACATGTTTATCGCTAACAGTCCTCACACACTCACTGCTCCCAGCAAATCCAATCAAGGACACCAGTTATCACAATGGTATGGAAAGTATTAACATTTGTAGAGAATTGGAACACAATAAGACAAAATATGAACTAAGAGCAGTCCTGGAAACAAGTAAGAAACATCAGCTGGGTAAAGCAGTAACAGAACTCCAAGCAGGTTTTTCCTCAGAAACTCAAATATAAACAAAACCCTGGCTATAAAAAGATGAAACCTGAGAACAACACTGGAGGAAAAGAGTTTTGGTTTTTTCCCCTTTTTGAAGGAACTACGTGTGTACCAAACCCACCAGCACTAAGGCTGACATGAAACAACTCCTCCCTCGGACAGCGTGGGTGCAGCAGATGGGGAATGCCACAGTGATCCCATCTCCCTGGGCGTACAGATCCCTGGAGGTGTGAGAGCCAAGGAGAGACCATGGAATAATTTTATTATCACTGCACACTTTTATCAAGACCGAAGGAGGGGTTATTATAAGCTTGCACTGCTCTCATTTTATGATGGCTGTCTCCAGGAAGAAGATAATAGTTCCCAGATAAGGACATCTCGGAACAGACTTGAAAGACAAAGAACAAAGCCATTACCTTGGAGTATCCTGTCTTTAACAACACTGTTTTGCCAATGCAGGGAAATAAAAGATAAAAGGACTATAAACAGTTAAAAAGTAACCTGATCCCTGTGAATAGAGGCAGGTGGTTATGATCAAAAGCCAAGGCAGGATTTAAAGTCACACTCCCCCAGCACAAGAGAGAACTGGTTTGAGTTGCACAAGGCAATTACACCACCCTTGAGATCCCAGGATGTCTGCAGGAAGCTGGGACCTGCCAGGATCCCCGGGGAGCAACTCAGCAGGTGGAGGGAAGCAAAGCCAGGCTTGCTGAGGTTTGTTTCAAAGTCCTTTCTTCCCTGGTTGGGTTGGAAATCAAACACCTGCCCTCAGAGAAGTTGGTAATGGCTGTGGATTCCTGCCCAGGAAGTGAAGCACAGATGGTCAGTGGAAGTTGAACTTTCTGAAACAGAGGGAACCACACCCCAAAATCTAGCAGGGGAGAGGGAGTGACATGCAGAGACTCTTCCTAAGGCAGGGACCTACAGGTTGTGCCTTCCAAAGCTGAGCAGCTCAGGACAACAATTTCTATTTTGCATCCTTGGGGATACTGCATAAATGCCACCAAAGTCATGTGGACAGTCCAAAAGCAACGATGTGGTCAGTGAGGACAGGAGGAAACTGTAAATCACCTCCCAGATCTTGTGCTTGTTGCCTGGATTCTTAAGGAAGAGAGAACAGGAAGCAAACTGCAAAACTCCGCTGGCATTTCCCCAGTCCAATGCCTCCATGGCACTCCCAAAGAAACCAATGCCCTGGAACTGTCCAATCCATAGAACACAGGGATGCCTTTCCTGGGTGGAACAGAGAGGAAAGACTCAGGGACCCCAGTGGTTTCAAGAAAAGGATTATAGGGAATGCACAAATGAGTATGCCCATCAAAGCTTACTAAAATCCTGTTGGCTGAATGCCACCTGCTGCAGAGAGAGCAGCAGTGCTTCTCCCAGAGTCCTGTGCCCCTCCAGGAGTCAGACAGGCTGGAAACACTCATGTTCTGGTGGGAAAGACCTTCTGAGATCCAAGCCCTGTTCACCTCCAACACTGGATCACCTGAGATGTGCAACACCTTTATGATGGAGAAACCCCTCTGCCCCAGCAAGCACCACCCTCCTGGAGAAGGGTTTTTTTTCCTCTCACGTCCAGTCTGAACCTCCCAGTCTGCACTTTGTGGCTGTTGCTCCTTGCTCTGTGATGTGCCCCTGTCAGGAGGGTTTCAGTCCATCCCCTCTGTGAATGCCCCCCCAGCTGGAGACAGATCACCCCTTTAGCTTCTCCTGCTCCGACTGAATGAGCCTCCCTCGTTCCCAGATTCCTGAGCATCCCCACAGCTCTCCACTGGCTCCTCCCCACCTTCTCACAGAGCTGAACAGCTGCCCCAGTGTGTGAAAACTCTGCTTCTCATGTCACAGAACAACTGACCAGAAAGACAAATGACGGATGGATGGCTCCTCCAGACTCCCAAATGTGTTCCAGGAAGAATTAGAGCCACATCATTATAAACTACCTGAGTCAGCATTTACCCTTCCTGCTAACTCTGACATTTGGGCTGTATTCCTTCTTCAATTCCACGATGTGAAAGGCAGAAAGAAAAGGGATGTGGCTGATATGCTGAACTGCCTGAGGGTTGTCAAGGCCAGGAAGGAGGATTAGCTGGAGTTTGACTCACCCGCTGCTCTGCAGGGGGATTAGGAAGGGAAAAGTAAGGGGAGAGTGGGGAGAGCCTGGTGGTGAAACACTCACTTGTAATTGTTGTTGATGTCAGAGACGCGCCAGACGTTCTGCAAGTCAAAGCCCATCCTCACCAGCTCCATCTCAAAGCGGTACTTCACATGGTCTCCTGGAGGACAGACAGACACAGGAATTCACTGAGAGCACTGATGAAACCTCAATATGTTCGTGGTGGCTCCATGGAAACTACCCCAAGCTGGAGAGAATCCCAGAATGGTTTGGGTTGGAAGGGACCTTAAAGCTCATCTCATTCTACCCCTCTGCCATGGGCAGCGACACCTTCCACCAGCCCAGGTTGCTCCAAGCCCTGTCCAACCCGGCCTTGGACACTTCCAGGGATGGGGCAGCCACAGCTTCTCGGCCCAACCTGTGCCAGGGCCTCACTGCCCTCTCAGGGAAGGATTTCTTCCTAATGTCCCATCTAACCCTGCCCTCTGGCAGTTTAAAACCGCTCCCCTTGTCCTGACAATATAAAAAGTCCCTCTCCCTTCTTTTATAAGCCCCTTTTGGCACTGGAAGAGGCTCTAAGTTTACCCCAGAGTCTTCTCCTCTCCAGGTGAACACCCTCAGCTCTCCCAGCCTGGCTCCAGCTCTCAGAGCATGCCCATGGCAAGGAGAAACTGCAGGGCAGCTGGATGGCAGCAGGGACTGTGCTTCAGAAGCCAAGAAGACTTGTCCCTCAGAGGGGTTCCTGTTTATTTTGTCAAGTCAGATCACTTCTTGTCTCAGAGCACAGAGCAGGATGGAAACAGCCTCCCCGCGTCTCTGGGCGGTGTGGGGGGATAATTTAATCCACTTTTGCCCTTCTGCCAGAGACAGCTTCCAAAGTGGATGTCGGGAACCCCACGGCAAGGAGTGCTGAGCACCCATCCCAGGCAGTTCCTTCCTCCAGACTGCTCTCAGACGCTGACTCAGGGTTTGCTCTCTCATGTTTTAGCCTCACCTCACAAAGTCTGGAAGCCTTTGTTGCTCCAGTGTCATATCTTGTTAATAAATAAATACTGCAAAGCTCTTTGCCTCAGTCACATCCTGCAGCAACAACTTCCACAGGTGAGTTTATTTATACTAGAGAATGGTACTTTCCCTAGAGGAAAGGCAATGAGTATTTCCCAGTTGCTGGTGTTTGGGGCATGCTAAGGACACAGGATTTACCTTTTCTCTACCAGCTTCTTCTTTCAGCCCTACCAATTGAACCCCATCCCTCCCTCACAGTCTCTGTTTGGAAATCTCACTAATGCTACTGCTGCTCTCCTCTAGGATCATTTTTTAAGTTTAAAAAATGTTGAGGTTTAAAACCAGGTTTCTCATTCATTTTAATCCCTTTTCAAACAGCTTCATCAAGGATAAGACAAAGCAACTGCAAAGGGACTTTGTGTTCCCAGAGAAGGGAAACTCCCAATCCACACGAGGGCACCAGCACAGCTCTGGTGTTCTCTTTATGGATTCAAAGATTTGATTTGTGCCCGTGTAAGGACGAGCCAGAGCTCTCCACAGACCTGATTCCAGGAATGCCAGAGCATTTCTGGGTGTTGGAGAAGAGACGCAGATGGGCTCATATTAATTAGGCTGCCTCAAAGCTGATGATATTTACAGGACTGCCTGAGCTCTCAATCATCATGGTGAGAGTGCTAAAGTATGGGATGTTTTCTTCCTTCACAAGGAGAAAGGGAAAATCTGCTTCTGTGCTGCTGGCTCAGAATGCTCCTTGTTGTATTTATAACTGTAATTGTTTTTACTGTGCTTGTTATCCAACAGCATCCAGCAGCAGCTGGACTCTAGGCCAGGCTCAGGATGACCCAGCAAGAGGAATTTGGGCTGTGAGGTTAAGACACAGCCAGATAAGGTTTATAAACAGCTAAATTGCACTGCAGTGCTCCTGGCCAGAGGGGGGACAGGCAGGAGCTCACCTGGCCGGCAGAGATGTGCATGTTGATCCTCCTCATCCACACAGACTCCCAAGCACCAAGCGTGGTAGGCAAATGCAAAGAGGTCCTCAGGCTTTGCAGGGCGGGCGATGGCTCGAGTCAGCCTCTTCAGCCACTCCTGGCACTGCTTGAAGGTGGAAAAATGGCACCTGCAAGCACAAAGGCAAATCACCCTCAGTGGGTATGTTCATCCAGCCAGGATGCAAGGAAAAGGAACACGGCACCAAGCCTTAGGAACCCACGGAGAGCTTAGATCCAACGGCAGCACATCCACCCCAGAGCAGTAAAGCAGGTACCTGATCACTTTGGAGTCCTTGCAGACGATGTGAAGCTGGAACATATCCCGACACTCCACGCTTTCCATCATCCTCAAAGGCACCTGTGAGAGAGGGACAGATGTGGGGCATGACAAGGCACAGCAGCCCTGCCCGCAGGCCCATCACGCCCAGTCACTGCTCCAGCAGCAATCACGAGCTGCCAGTGGGAATTACAAACCCACTCCCAGCGCTCTGGAGCTTCATGACTCAGCGTGGAGCTCCTTCCATGATTACTATTCTGATTCCTGCTCCGTCCCTGGGTAATCTCCCACCTGGGGCCAGTTACTGACTCAAGCACATCCAGCCAAGCACAGTAACTGAGCCAAACAACAGCTGCAGTAAGAGATGGCAAGCCGAGGCAGTGAGAGAAAGCCTCAGGCTCCCACTGTCTGACTCTGGGTTGGTGAGAAGTCTCATTAAAACTGGCCTGCAAGAGACCTCAACAGCCTTAAAACCACTGAGGTTAAAGCCCGAATGTAAGGAGAACAGCAAAGGAAAGATGTAATTACTATCCAAAGGAAAACCCCATCCTCACACCTAAATAAAGCAGCAAAGCAGCAGCTGCACACCCAGAGGCAGCATCAGGCTTGGCATCCTTGGAGAAGCACCTTCCCATGCCACAGACCCCTGAGAAGGGCTATTCCCACCCCATCTGCTGTGAAACCCTGTGAGAGGTGATGGCTGAGGCAGATCCAGACTCACATTGATCACGGAATCCTTGAATTTGATGTGCAGGCGGTAGTTGGAGATGGCGATCACAGCATCGTTGGCATGACCCAGGTACTCCACCCCCTCGCCCTGCAACACAGTGAATGGCACCTGGAAGGGAGACAGCACCAGGTCAACACACACTCACATGGGCACCACATACCCAAGCCACAGAAAAGGAGTTTCTTGTGCACTGGAATTCCCAGAGCCCCTCTTCCCACTGCCTCCGCAGTGCACTTCCCATGGGAAGCCAATCCCAGCCCTGAGAGCAGACAACAGCATGGAACAGCACTGGTAGCCACTGCCCAGCCCCACACATGGACCTGCTTGCCAAGGATGCCTCCAGAGCCAGAAACACCTCCTGAAGGATCACATTCACAGAGGAGAGGTGTGAGCACACACCCTGCACCCCTGGCAGTGAGGGGGTGCAGTGGGGGCAGAGGGACTGGTGATCCCTGCTCTTAGGAGAGGGTAAACAAGGGACATGGTGAGGGACATGACCTGAGGACTGCACAGCTCCAGGCACAGCCCGACACCATTGGGAAATACTGAAGGGGGCTGCCCAGGGCAGTTTGAAGTCCTCATCCCTGGAGGTGTCCAAGGAACAACTGGATGTGGCACTCAGTGCTCTGGGCTGGGGGACAAGGTGGGCATCGGGCACAGGTTGGGCTTGATGATCTTGGAGGTCCTTTCCAATCTTAATCATTCTATGATTCTGTGATGGATCAGAATCCCCTACCCCAGGTCAGCGTCACCTCCGTGACCCTGCACCACTTAAACGGAGGGGGCTCCCGGCAGCACTGTGAGACTCACCAGTACCATCCAGGTAGGCAAATGAACCACAGTTGTGCTCAGTTCCTGCTAACAAGGCAGAGGGAATCTCTGTGTAGAGTTATTTGTATGACTGAGGAAGCTTGCCCTGGTTAAACCATGACAAAGTTTCACTAAAGTCACTGGAATGCAATTTTTTTTTAAAATATCTAGATAATCAAGTGTCTCTGTGTTCCTCCCCATCAGTCTGGACATGCTGTAGTTATTTTTAAAACATGAGAACCTGGCAGACAGTCAAGTTTGACTTTTCTTGTCTTCTATTTAAGAAAAAGAAGGGAGAACAGCCTAAAATTCAGCAAGCCCCTTTGTCCTCAGCTAATCAGGCTCCTCCTGTTCCCTGAATGCCACCTACACCAGGTGATGTCGGCAACCAATTACGCAAAAAATGTCACGACGATTTATCATTTCAGCCAGAGCTGAAACCTGCCAGACAGGGCAGCTGATGGCACAATTCATTACACTGTAATTAGTACAAGTCAGACCACCTTCTCTTTATTTTTAAGTTGTTTCTATGGCTTGGGTATGTACTGCCTAAAAACCTGAATTTCCTGGATTTCAGACTTCAAGTGACAACGGCACAAACAACTTCTCCTTTCTTTGTACAGAAAGAACCACCTTGGACTGGCATCTGTATGAACACCCTTTAAAAATATTATTTGCCATGAAGAGAATATCCTCTTTTTGTTTCTGCAGTTTATTTCTGCACGCTTGCCAGAGCTGTTTTTAGCTGGCATGTGTTTCTTCTGCTTACGTGGCTCTTTCACACAGCACCAGAAGGGAGACAGATTAGAAAGGGATGGAAAGGCTGCAAGAACTGAGAGAGGGAAATCCTGGAATAAACGGCCAGGTGCCTGAATACAGCTTGTTATCAAGCCACTGGCACCCTTTTAGAATCACAGAATCCCAGACTGGTTTGGGTTGGGAGGGATCTTAAAGCCCATCTTGTTCCACCCCCCTGCCGTGGGCAGGGACACCTCCAACTAGACCAGGTTGCTCCAACCCCATCCAACCTGGTCTTGGACACTTCACTTTACATTAAAACAATTTACTGGAGGGTAAATTACCCTTGGGAGGGGTGAACTTTATGGTCTTCCAGCAGAAGACTTAAAGCAGAGTTTCTTCCTCTCCAGGACTCTCAGCTCAGAGTCATTCCAGCAGCTTCACCCCCCAGAGGCCACAGACCTGCAGCTTTGACTCCAGCAACTTCCCAGCCCGTGGTTGCTCCTTCAAGCAAACACCCTGCTTTTCCCAGCACCTTTTGCCAAGGCAACGCTGATCCCAGAACAACCCCAAACCCTGCAGCAGCGGGAACAAGGTGAGCCTGGCTCCAGCCCCAGGAGGAGGCCAATGAGCGCTGGATGATATCAAGGAAGCTCCAAACCCCAGGAGACTGGGCTCCTGCCCTTGCTGCACAGCAGCAAAGCACCCGTGGCTCTTCCAAGGGCTTTCTGCAGCAGGAGGCTGGCACCATATGGAGGTGACTCCTTCCAGCCACTCTGCAGCAGAAAAATGCCAGGAGCAACGTGTACCAGGGCCAGAGCAGCCGGTGCAGTCGCACGCTACGGCTGCACAGAGCGCGGTCTGGCTCCAACAGTGCAGAATCACAGAACAGTTTGAGCTGGAAGGGACCCACAAGGATCATCCAGTCCAACTCCTGAGCAAATAGCCCGTACTGGGATAGAAATGCAACCTTGGCATTATTAGCACCACGCTCTAATCAACTGAACTAATCCCCTATCCCAGGGAGCATCTACCTGCTGCAGAGCTATGCAGGCAGCGTCACGTTCCTCGCTGCCAGCACAGGCGAGGGCAGGGAATACCCAGCCTGGCTGTGCATTGCATCATGCTCCAGCCACGTTTCCCAGAGGCAGGAGATGCTGTGCACATCCTGGCAGGGTTGGGAAGGCAGGGATGGGTTGTTCGGAATGACTGGCAGCATGTGGAAGGACCCACCACTCTGAATGTGACCTTCAGCATAGGCCAACCTGCAGCCTCCAAGATATCCTGGGCTGGAGAACTGCTCTGCAGAGCCCAGTCTGCCACATCCCAAAGCTGTTTGGGTGTTCTGACTTCCTTACCTGCAATGATTCCTCCTCCTTCACGAGCTCCTTCGGGGGGAACAAGTCCTTGGCCTGGATGTACTCCAAACTGGGAGGGCCCTCCTCACCCTGCATTGCAAACAGAGCACACAGTCAGACAGGCCCCAGCCAGCACGTGTTGTGAAAGCCAAAAATCGAAGCTGCTGGATACTCTTGGCACCCCAGGAACTTGGGGATATCTGTGCATGGAAATGCCTGTTCTGCCTCTGGACCCCAGCAGCTCCTCTGGCTGCTGCAGAGTCCCCACAGCACACCAAAAAAACAAAACAGGTGTCCAAGTCCTGCCTCTTCCAGCTGAGTGGTGTTTGGAAAGCCAAGCAGATACACCTTGGCCACACACAGGATCTGGGACTGATGTGACAGTAATCTGTCACGTCAGCTGTTGCCCCGTTACCTTCCCCAGCACCACAGCAAACACACCATGACACAGAGGGTTTCCATCCACAGTCCAGCTTCAACCAAGCCCTCCTCCTCTTAAGGACTGCTCTCTTTTAGTTTACATTTTCACTCTCAGCACAAAAAAATCTGGCAAGAGCCTGAAGCTTTTTGAGGAGAATATACAAGTGGGAAACGTAACCCTACAAAAACTGCACCTCAGTGCACCCAACTCACAACAGGCTCTACCGAGTGGTGCCAGCACCCAGGCAGGGCACTGAGCCCCAGGGCAGCTGGAAATGTCCAGCCTGCTCAGACAGACACCTCAGAAAGCCCATGGAGGCCTCAGGGTGGTCTGAGAGGACACAGAGAGCCCGGACACACCATCCTTGACAAGTAGAGTGTGTGTCTTCATTTGGGACCTGGGAATCTTCAGTCACTCAGAGAATCATAGGCAATCCTGAGCTGGAAGGGACACTCAAAGATTAAGTCCAACCCCTGGCCCTACAGAGACACCCCAACAACCCCACCATGTGCCTGAGGGGGTTGTCCAAAGACTCCTTGAGCTCTGGCATGAAATGTCGGTGCCAGTTTCTACCAGCCCTTCCCCAGACCCTGTCAAACCACAGTGTTGTTGTCTGAAGGAGCAGCACTCACTGCAGGGAGCCCAGGATGCTGCTAATTCCACATGTATTTGGTGTGGGAATGTTTTCTTCAGAACGCCTCTTGCTCTCTAACTGGCTCCTCTACGCTCCAGCCTTTACCAGGAAACACTCTGTTCTGTAAGCACTGAGTAATATTTTCAAATGAAATATCTTTCTGGGTATGTCACCCAAGCCAGAACCTGAAGAAAGGAGATCCCAACCCTTCTGGCTCAGGAATATTTAAAACAATGCTGAATCCCCTTGTGCTACTGATGGAGGCTGAAGCGTGTCACCCACAGAAGAGCCTGGTCTGAGGCACTGCCTGGACCTCAGATGGGGGCAGCTAGACCCACCCCAGCCCATCACCAAGGAACCTGCACACACGCTGTCACAACTGGCACACAGCTGGAGGGAGAGGCACTGCCCCTCCTCGCCCACACTGTGATGGACAGGGGGCACAGCACCTGCGGGGGGCTCAGGGCCCCTCCTGCCACAGGCTTGCTCCCACACGGAGGCACCAGCCCAGGAGAGCACAAAGGGAAGGAAGGTGTGTGCCGGTGCCGCAGCCGGGGAGCAGAGATCTCCCACCACCACTTTGCAGCTCGCAGACAAATCCCAGTGAGCAGCAGGAACTGGAACAGGGCAGCCCGAGCTCTCCACCGGCCTGGGTGTCCTTGAGTCCCTCCTCGGCCGCAGCACAGGGCGGGCGGGAGGCCGAGCATCTCCTCCTGCCACATCCCATCCCGGGTACCGGCAGGGCGGGGGCTCCGGGCCCCGCGCTCCTCACAAGCCTCCCGAAGCCCTCGGAGCCCATTTGGCCGTGAGCCCCCCGGGATGAGGGCGGAGGGTGGGTCTGCAGGAGGGGGCATCAGAGCAAGGAAACTCCTCTCCCTGAAGGTGTAAAAGCGGCGGGGCCGAGGACGCCCTCCCACCACAGNCGGGGGCCGGGCAGGCTCCACCTCCCTCCCGAGCGCGGCTCTGCCATCTGAGCGTCTCCGCCACGGGCGAGACAGAAAATGGAGCGGGCGGAGGAGCGGCCGCCGCTCCGCTCCCGGCCCCCCGCCCCGCCCCACCCCGGCCCCGCGCCC
>VWZF01004010.1:397459-425626 GCA_013396755.1 Sclerurus mexicanus | reverse complement strand
CGTGTCCTCCGGCGACACGCGGGAGCCGGCACAAGGGGATCCCGTCCCCGCGCCGCGCTGGCAGCCCCGGGGCAGGGGATGCTGGAGAGCGCACCCAGCTTACGGCCCCGCTTGCACGGAGGAGAGAAGGGGAATGAAAAGCAGCACTTACAAAGCAGTTGAGCATGGAGCAGGAGACGCGGCCTGGCAGACTCATGTTCATTTCCCGGGGCGGCGGCGGGGCCGGGCAGGCACAAGCAGCATCTCCTCCCTGCGGCTGCGAGCGGCGGCCCCGGCGCTGCGGCAGCGACCCCGNCCATCCCTGAGCCCTCTGCCCCATCCCTGAGCCCTCTGCCCCAGCACCAAGCCATCCACCCCAGCACCAAGCCATCCACCCCAGCACTGACACTTCCACCCCTAGCCCTCCAGCCCAGCACTGACCCCTCTGCCCCAGCCATGTTCCCAGATGCTCAGCCAGGACCTCTCGCTGCACCCTGAGCCCCCCACCCTCCCGCAGCCCTCTCTGCCTGGCCAGGGAGGTGAGGACAAAGGGGCTGCCCTGCTGCTGGCTCACTGTGGAATACTCCCTTCCCAGGAGTTCCCGTGTATGCAGGGAGTAGCTGGATGTCCCTGGCTCCCACCAGCACCCGTGTGGACAAGGCTCCCCTGGGCCATTGCTCCGCTTGCTGACTGCTTGGAAAGCTAGCTCCCATGGGAATCTTCCCCAGCTCCCGTCTGGCAATGCTCACAGACACAGGGCAGGGCCTTGGGTGCAGGAAATGCTGTGGATGAGCACCCACCTCCCCATCCCAGCTCCCCAGGAGCTCACCTTTACTACCTGCTGTTCATCAAAGCCCAGGGACAAACAGCTCCCAGGTCACAGCCCATCCCAGAAGCCACAGGACAGCAGCTTCCTGGGCAAAGGCATCTCTGTTTCTACCATCAGCTGCTGCTCTGCCTCCACCACTGAGCCAGAGTCCCTTTCTTAAAATGCAAAATTAAAACCTGGCCCTTCATCAGTCCTCCAAGGCCCAACTATTTTGCTCAAATCACACAGCTTTTTGCCCCCCAAACAAAACACAAATCCCAACTGAGCACACCCTGTTGCCCAAAACCACCACAGCCAGCTCTCCCCAGCAATACCAATGAGTTCTCAAAGGGTTTTTCTCAAGTCAGACAAAAGATTTGGGCACTTCTCTGCAGAACTGTTCCGTGTTAGATTGTTGGAGCTGTTTTGGCCAAGGGACAGCTTTGTGACACCCAGACCTGCTGTCACTGCAGGGCCAAGCGCAGTTCCCTGAGCTCACTTGCTGAGAAAACAATCCCACAGGCTGCCCACAGTCACACTGGCTTTGCCACTCAGGATAAAAGACTTAAAAGAAAACACAACCACACCTGGAGAGAAGCCACAAAATCCCATTTCACCTTGGCTCCATCCTGCTCCACCATTTACATGGAACACGGTGGGTGAATGTCAGGCACTGCCCATCCTTGGGGGCACCCACCTCCAGCTGGCACCCACAAACCAAAGCACATGGAGAACAGAGGGTTATGGATGAGGACAGAGGGTTATGGATGAGGTTATGGATTTGTCTTGGCCAAATGTGAGTGGCAGGAGAGGTGTCCCTGTCCCGTCAGGTTCTCCTCAGGGGGGAATGCTGAGAAAGCAGAGCAGCAAAAGGTGGAAAGAACCTTTTATACTGGAAAGCGGAGCTCTAAACACTGTAAAGTCAATATTTGTTCTTTTTCCTGACATGTGTCAAGGGAAAAGCAGCACAGCACGTCTGGGGAGAAGCTGAAGTACAGGAGTCTCCTAGGCAGAGTTTGAACATAGATTGTTACTGAGAGAGGACAACACATGACCAATGTTTTAAACACAAGACTAGGGACAAGGCAGGTGAGAGGTCTGCTCTGACCCATGGCAAGGGTTTTAGGACCAAGGCTCAGCTGGGGCCTGGCACAGGGCCGGTCTGCAGCTCGAGTTGCAGAGGGACCTTTGTAACCCCCTAAGCTGCAGCTGTGCAGAGTTAAAGGGCTGCTCGTCAGATCACTACTTTGAATTTCCAACCTAAGCTGACCTGAACATCCACAAATAGAACTTCTTCTGCTTTCACTGAAATATTTTTGTGCTTTGAGCATTAGAAAAAGACTCACACATGGCTTAGAAACTTCTGCCTGAGCACTGAGCCCAGGGCAGAGCAGAAGCAGACCTTGCCCTGCAGTTCAGTGGTTTCACAGAGTTTCAGGAGGAACTGGATCCAGACTCTGCTTTCACTTCCTTCAGGAGTTCCCAAAATACCTACCCTCCTTTCCCCTCCAGTGGCCCAGGCAAGGCCAGGAGTGGTGCTGGGCAGCTGGGGTGGCCCAGCACGGGACTGCAGAGCACTCCAGCCTCCTTAGCTGGCTTACCAGAGGGATTTCCTAAATGCCACCTTGGATGCCTCCCTGGCTGAACAGCTGGGTTCTGCTCCACTGTCACGAATCACTGAGGAAGAGAAGGTTATTTTCACAGAACTGGAAACCACCAGTGGAGTGTGTGTGTGCATGTGTTCACACAGGCGGAGAGAGAAACCTCCCTCATCATCTCCCAACCACAACAATCCGAAAGGTTTCCCAGCTCTGAGGAATAGGAGCTGAATATAACACAGGCAGCATGTTCTTAAGGGCATTAACCCTTTTCCCTCTCACTAGCACTGCACAGTGTTCCCGTGCTGTTCTTCCCACCCTTTGGGACACCTCTGCTCCCACACTAGAGGTAAACAGCTTTGCAACCTCTCCTGAAGGTCTCCAGAGGGATTTGGAGGCTTGGAGATAACACAGCACTTGGCAAAGACAGAACTGGCACTCAAGGAGCAATCCTGCAGCCTTCCAGGGAGATGATATTCCCTATGGAGACATGCCTGCAGGCACCAGGAACCCAGCCTGCAGTACGGGCTTCACAGGGGTGAGCTGCCATCTGGTTCCACACGCCCAGGGAATCCATACTGGGATCCATCCACAGGGGGCAGGCACAGAGATGCTGAAACCTCTCTCATGGCCTGGACCTGTCAATGCCCTGAACGGAATTTTTTGGCAATGGCTGGCCCAGCATTCCACAAATTTGGGAAAGGGTGGGTCAGGGAGCAGCTAATTCCCAACCTGCTGGGTCACCTCTGATCCCTCTCCCTGGGTTTGCAGCTCATCCTCTCAACTCCAAAACTGACAATCTTCCCAAGCAAAGATCTCTAAGTGTCCCAAACTGCTGAGTGACACACAGATAGCTGGGGGAGCCCAAACCCTGTGTGAAATACAGGTGCTGGCAGAGTCTGTTCCCTGCAGAAAGGTGAGAAGAGCCTTAAGCTGATCATGGGGCTGGAACACTTCTCCTATGGACACAGGCTGGGAGAGAAGCCTGGAGAAGAGAAGGCTCCAGGGAGAGCTTAGAGCCCCTTTCAGTGCCTAAAGGGGCTCCAGGAGAGCTGGAGAGGGACCCTAGACAAGGGATGGAGTGACAGGACAAGGGGGAATGGTTCCCACTGCCAGAGGGCAGGGATAGATGGGATACTGGGAAGAAATTCTCTGTGAGGGTGGTGAGGCCCTGGCACAGGCTGCCCAGAGAAGCTGGGGCTGCCTCAACCCTGGAAGTGTTGGAATTCGGTTTAGTGGAAGGTGAAGGCAGGGGGAGAACCAGATGATCTTTAAGGTCCTTTCCAGCCCAAGCCATTCCATGATTCTAAGAGGCAAACTGGTCCCATCCACCTGAATTCTGTGGACAGCTACACCCTTCCCGACCCTGACGCAGTTTATCCTCTATTTCTTTCTGGTGCCACAAACAAAATTACTGTAAACATTATTTCCTTAGGCAAAAGGCACCACATTCATCCCTTCTACAGATTAAGGGTGGGCTTTTCATCACCCCAGTACGGTGCATCCTACAGACAGAGAGGGCAAGGCACAGCCCAGTCCCTGGGAACACATCCACTGCACACACTGCCCTGATCTGCCTCCAGCTGGAGGACATAAAAATTGGCAGGAGGAGGTGACTGCCCTAGGAAGGGACTTCCAGGACATGAGACACAAGTCAACAGGAGCCAGAGCAGCTCTGCCCAACAGCCAGGGGCTCCAGCAGCAGAGGGGCCACCAAAGTACTCCAGATTCTTTCAGGTCTGAATAATTATTTTTGATGAAGACCAAGGTAGGAATCCACTACCTAGATCTTTTTTCCAGGTAAGGAGTGAGAGGGAGAGACTTGTGTGATTTATCTCATCCTAGAATTTAAAATTTATCCTCTTCCTGCTTGGCAAATGCCTGAATGAGGTGAGATGAACTGCTCTCAGACACGCATTTCTCTTCCTCTCCATAACCTGGTGCAGGGAGCTGACGAGCTGTGGCCAAAGGCACTTCTCGTTCTGCCTCCCCTACTTCTGTTGCACAAAGGGCATCTTTGTTTCAGGTCCCCCTACAAAAACAGTCCATTTCCTCAAAGCCTAAGGATGTCTGTGGGTGAACTGAAAGGCTGCTGAGCCACTGAGGTGGCCTCCCAGAAATAAACCCCTAAACCTCTGAGAAGTTACTGTTTTATACCCTGTAAAACAGGGCTGAGATGGCGAGTGCCACCTTTTAATCTTTACAGGATGACAGAAAAGCTTACAGACCTGCAAGACTGCATTGAATATTTGTTCAGAAAGTTGCCCAGAGGTGAGCATGGAACAGGATATGGAGCAATAATCCTTTGAGAAGAGGGACAAAAGGGCAGAAGTCACAGGCTGTCAACTCTGTGCACCTCAAAAGGGGACAAGGGATGGCTGAGCTGCAAACCCTCAGCTGGAATAAGTCATGGGCCCCTCCAAAGGGTATCGATCATTGTGGAAACCCATTCCCAGTATTCCTAGCAATAAGAAGAGGGAATGCTGCCATGGCAGCTTGGACATGCAGTGAGAGCAGAGCACTGAGTTGCCAGCAGAGCAGCACCTGCACTGACTTACCTGCAGGGTGAGTTTTAAGTAATGTATTAAGGTACCAGGTGCTTGTTAGGGCTCCATTAGCCAGAGTTAAGGATTAAACCACCAATGGCACAGTCTCCAAGGTCATTCCCATCAGCAGCTGGTCTTTGGAGAAAATCTGGAAGAGTCTTGCAATCAAAGCAGTGAACTGACATTCCACCAAGCATCTGCACAGCAGAAAGGGGAGAGCAGCTGCTGAGCCACATCTGGGGCGCTGCTGAGCCAGGGAGAAGCTTTTGGGCATGCCCTTGCTAACCAGAGGGCACTGCTGCTGTGTCCTCTGCCCCCACTGATCACAGGGAATTAAGGAAGCACTCAGCATGCCTGCAGGGAACAGGATTTTCAGCCAGCCCTCCCAGCAGCTGGTTGGAGACTCCAGCCCTGAAGCACCCCTGGGTGATCAGACAACCCTGCAGAGCATCCATTAAGCAGTAACCCACCTCCCTGTGTTTGATTTGGGAGTCACGGCCCTCTGGAGAAGTCACAAAATGACTTCAAGGAGGCTGTCAGGAGTTTACAGCAGCTCTCTCTGCCTTCAGCCGCTGACAGGAGCTCAGGTAAGTAGGTGGAGGCAAGTGCTTATTTCTACAGCTCACAATTACAAGTCACTTTCTCTTCCTCACCACGGGAGAGAAAAAGCCTGTAAGTCCCTTCCCAAAACAGGGGGTGAGGAGTGGAAGAGGTCTGTTATGGGGTTTTTCCCCCAAGAAAAAATAATATATTTAAAAAAACCCAAAGGAACATTTTAATACGATATGAAAAAGCCCTAAATCCTTTCCAGAATGTCCTTTGAAAGGGTACAGTCATGTATAGGTACTCATGAGGAGCAGAAAACCCTCTTGCCTAGAAGAAACCAAACTGTGGTTACACATAAGGGTGGGCAGGGCCAGGTCAGGAGCAGATCTGTCCAGACACACTGAAGGAGAACAAAGAAAAACAAATCCAAAGTTCCAGTTTATGCACTCCAAAAAATAGGAGAACTAAAGATGGCTTTGCTACAGAGAATTTAAAAGAGTAGAGTTCTTCAGCTGTCTCAGGGGAATGTGATGGAGATCTACAAAATCCTGAAGGGCAGGGAGATGCTCACAGAGATTATTCCCAGTACAAGAACTGGGGACCAACCAAAACAACACCGGGAGGTTCCAGAACACAGCAAGCACAGCTCTGACACAACACGTTGCTACTGCAAATCTTCACTTGGTTTTGAAAAGCCTGATAAATTCACAGAAGAAAAAACAGCCAAGGGCTCAGAAAGCATCAATAAATTGCTCCTGGATTACCAAGTCCCTGAGCTGCAGATCCTGACAGGGAGGGCACACACCTGAGCCGTGTTCCCCCTGCAGCCGTCACTGGTGGTCCTGTCAATGTGGTGTCTGATCAGCTTGGCCTTTGTTGGACCCAGCCTGGCCTTCTCCATGTTACCTGGAGGGATCTTTAATGCATTTTTCACGTGTTTATTCCCTTTTTTCTTTTTCATTCTGGATACCCCTGCATCCTTCTCACCTCCAGAGAAGCTGTTGGGTTTTACACCTCCAACGTGACACCAGGGTAGTTCCAAGGGGTAGTGTAAGATCCTTATCAGGTTCCAACACTGGTGTACTTTCACCTCTCCATCCCAGAGAAAGCTCCTCATCCTGCACCGTGGGGAGAAGCTCTTCCAACAAGAAGCACAGGAGAACTTGAGGCAAAACCGGGGAGCACAAAGATAGGGACTACACCAAAAATGCTGTGTGTGTGTGTAACTACTAGAGCTGAGATTCAACTAATGCAGAGAGCACGTTTTCCTTTCCTGTTCCAGTTGTTCACAGAACACGTGGGGGGCAATCCCTCAGGAGATGTCACGATTTCCTCGAGCACTCTGCCAGATTTCTATCTTTTTTTTTTTTTTTAACATGTTTAACCTAAATTTTCATGTCCCCAATTGGAATTTCCAAGCCCTTGGACTGTCTCTGCTGTTCTCCTCAGCACTCCTTCCCCCACAACAACACACTCCTGGCAGTGGGAGCACGAAGCTGATGCTAATCCATGTCACTGCAGCAAACTCAGGCTCTGCCCACCCACAGCCCCACATGCAGATCACCCCTCTTCAAACTACCACCCTCAGGGCACTCTCAGCATATCTTTCAACATTCCCAGTCTCCAGGTTTTTTTCCCTCCCAGCAGATCCCTGGTATTTCGGGTTATTTCTTGCTGGAGGCATTAGAGGCCCTTTATCCGAGTTTATCAGCAATCTGGCTGCTTTGGCTGTGGTTCAGATTCTTTTCTACCACATTTTTCTGTGACTAATTCTTGTGAAATTTCTGCTACTTTGGTGGCACCAGAGCTGTTATTAACATGGTGTTAAATCCTTCACTGAGAGGTGACAGAGGAACACAATGAGAAAGCCCAGCAGTAAGTTTTAAAGTAAAAATAAATCAGTAAGCCACAAAAATTGGATGACTATGTCAGTAGTCCAGGGATACAGAAGGGGTTTCCAGTCTTACATACTTTTTCCCCCAATACATTCCAATAACAGGTTTAGGGGTAAATGTATCAACAGCATCTTGATGACAGTGACTAAAGCCCTCTGTATTATATTGTTATACATAATACAAAATACTTTTCTTGCTCATTCTTGCATTTCTTCTCATACATTTAGCAGCAACACAAAATTTGGACACACAGAGAACAAGACCACCCACAGACGACTGAGGCAGACTGGAATCATGGAATCATTAGGCTTGGAAAAGCCCTCCAAGATCATCAAGTCCAACGGTTTCCCCAGCACTGCCAAGGCCACCACTGACCCCTGTCCCCAAGTGCCACATCCACATGGCTGTTAAACCCCTCCAGGGATGGGGGCTCCCCCACTGCCCTGGGCAGCTGTGCCAGGCTGGATACCCTTTCAGTGAAGAAATTTTCTCCACTCTCCAACCAGAACCTCCCCTGGCACTGCCTGAGGCCGTTCCCTCTGCTACTGTCCCTGTTCCCTGGGAGCAGACCCCGACCCCCTCCCTGGCTCCCCCCTCCTGTCAGGGATTTGCAGAGCCAGAAGGTCCCCCCTGAGCCTCCTTTTCTCCAGGTTGCTCCAGACCCCCAGCTGCTTCAGACCCTTGCCCAGCTCAGTTCCCTTCCCTGGACACGCTCCAGCCCCTGAATGCCTTAGGAAAGAGGACACAGACTCACCATCCTCAGACACCGTCCAACCTCTCCTGCTTCAATCACAGCTCAGTCTCTTCTTGTCACTCCACGAGTCTCACCTGCAGCAAAGAGGGGACAAGCCAGAGCAGAAGTTGAGTTTACAGGAATTTAGTTTAGAAAGGAAATTAGTTTAGAAGTTTAATTTACAGCAATGTTACTCCAATATGAACACAGGGGGCAAAAAATCAAGAGCCCTGTACCTATCCCTGCTATCCTCTGTTTGCGCCCTTTCCAGGAGCTGCTGGAAATGAGATTCAGCATCACAGGGAACACATCAAATCCTTTTGGACAGCCACTAACACAGCACACAGAACTCATGACCCCAGCAGCACACACCACAGGTACCAAACCCACACCTCAGGAGCACAGGAGGGAGCTGAAGGAAGACAGGCTTGGTCATTGTGATTCAAGGACCTGGGGAGGATCCTCCACAGAGGACTCAAGTGCTTGGCAAGGATTGCTGTGGTCTTGGGAGGGAAACACCTCTAAAATCCAGTCTTGTCCTGCCTGGGAGATAGGGTAGGATGCAAACACTCCCAGAGGAAACCAGCAGCCCCTTCTGCCACATTTGCCCCCGCTCACAGGAGGTCACAGTTGGCATTTCTGGGAGGGGAAAAGCCAAGCAGCATGACTTGAGCAAGGTCCTGCTCCAAGAAAACCCTTTCCAATAGCACCAGATGGTCCCACAGCTGATCCTGGGAGCTCCATGGAAGAAGAGACCCTTCCTCAAGGTTTTCCCATCTCTCCAATATGGGATCATTAGGTCACCAACATCTCTCTCACCTGCCCGCATTCTGCCTCTGCTCTGCTCTTGCAGCCCCTCTCAGGCGATGGAATTACCCACAATTAAACACTGGGACCAGGGATGGGCTGTACCTGCCCTGTGCTCTCCTGTCCTGGTGCCACTCACTTGGCTGTGCAGCCCCTCACTACCCCATTCCTGCAAGTGTCCAAGGCCAGGTTGGACGGGGCTTGGAGCAGCCTGGGATAGTGAAAGGTGTCCCTGCCCGTGGCAGGGGGTGGGATGAGATGGGTTTTAATGTCCCTTCCAACCCAAACCATTCTGGGATTCTATGAAGCAGCACGGAACTCTGCACCCGTGCCCCAGTGATTTTTAAACACAACAATGGTATAAGCAGAGATGTTCAGTATTTAGCTGTTGCCTGAGGATGGCTCAGAGCTCACCAACCAAACCTGATTTTTGCAGGCTAAAGCTTCAGGAACACTCAAGGCCTTTGGTAAATTTTGCCACCATTAATTTTAACCTCTCTGCTCCTCAGATGAAATACAAATGCCAAGGAATGTGTAACTGGACAGTGTCTAAACACCTCACACAACACACTCCTGCTGAGAACCCCCATCCTTCCTCCACTGAGGAATTGTGTCAGCTACAGAAGGGCTTCTGAATACCTGCCCAAGGCTCTCCTGTACTCAGGGATTTCCCTGCCAGCCCAGAAATAGGTGAGGTTTGACACCCCCACGTCAGAAGGCCAAGATGAATGCCAGCACCGAGGAGTCATTCTTGGAATGTAACTCTCACCATGAGCCTTCAGCACCGCTGAGCTCCTGCCCTGCCTCAGCTTGGAGTCACTGTCCTTGGCCTTTTGGCTCATTTCTCATATCCTGCCATGCACTCGACAGGAAAGGACAGGAGAAAGGAACGGGAGACCAGAAAGGACTCAGAACTTAGACAATATATTGATACATTTAATTATCTTTACAGGGCCACAGAGATGCTTCAAGGGCTGGATCCCCCCTGCCTTGGAGCCAGCCTGGGAGAGCTGGGGGTGTTCACCTGGAGAAGAGAAGGCTCCAGGGACACCTGAGAGCCCCTTTCAGAGCCTAAAGGGGCTCCAGAAGAGCTGGAGAGGGACTGGGGACAAGGCATGGAGGGACAGGACACAGGGAATGGCTTCCCACTGCCAGAGAGCAGGGATAGATGGGATATTGAGAAGGAATTGTTGGCTGGGAGGGTGGGCAGGCCCTGGCACAGGTTGGGCAGAGAAGCTGTGGCTGCCCCATCCCTGGAAGTGCCCAAGGCCAGGTTGGACGGGGCTTGGAGCAACCTGGGCTGGTGGAAGGTGTCCCTGGCCATGGCAGGATGGTCTTGAAGTTCCCTCCAACCCAAACCATTCCATGATATTACCTTACATTTTAAAGCAGAACACCAAGTTTTGGGAAACTCTGAAAGAAAAAACACTATGCGAATCAAATTTCCTATGAAAACAGAAAAAGCCAAATACTGCAATATCACCTTTCAAACCCAGATCAGCCTGGCTCTTTTCAACTGTAAAAGCCTTTTACCCACTATTTAGAAGCTGTCTCACATCTCAGACATCACAGAGAAACAAGCAACAGCCACCACACCACTGGGAGATTCACTTGCCAGCCGGTGACTTTTAAGAGGTAAAAAGCACAATTAGCAAGGGAAGTAAAATGTTAAGTATGCTTTTCTCAGAAAATCTGAAGATATCTGGATCACTGACAACACTGAATGCCACATGAGGGCTGTTCCTGCAGAGCAGGTATTGATTTATCCAACCATTGCTAATGGCCACCTCAGTTTCTCAGCTCCTTCCTCGCAGGAGAAGTCGGTAATGGCCAGAAACTGAAACTCTTTGGCTGCGTCATGTGTGAGGAAGTTCCTCCTGGCTCCCATCCCCCAGCTCCTCTGGAAAACCAGTTGCCCAAGAAAAAGGCAATTCATGGCAGCGGGGGACTCATGAGCTCAGCCTGCAGGAATGCTGTCACTCCTCCATCCCCAAGGGCTTCCTCCTCCTGTGGAGCAGGGATGAAGCTGAAGGGGCTCCTGAGGATTTATGGGGTGAAGAAAGCCAGGAGATACCACAAAAACCCAAGTGCTGCTTGTACCACCGAGGACCTCCAGCACTACCCGAATTACACCTGGCCCAGGCCACCAGTGTGTCCTTGTGAAGTTCCATGTGCTCCTGCATGGCATTCCAAATGCATCCCCCTCTTCCAGGGCTGGCCATGGTCCTCCTCCTTTCAAAGGCTGTTGCGTCCTGCTGGCTGCTGGCTCTGCCACTGTGGTCCTATTGGAAAAGAATTTCTTGGAGCAGGACCTTGCTCAAGTCTTTCAACCCCCTGCCATGGGCAGGGACACCTCCCACCGTTCCAGGGTGCTCCAAGCCCCGTCCAACCTGGCCTTGGACACTTCCAGGGATGGGGCAGCCACAGCTTCTCTGGGCAACACATGCCAGGGCCTCACCACCCTCACAATAAACAATTCCTTCCGCATATCTAATCTAAATTCCCCTTCTTTCAGTTTGAAGCCATTTCTTCTCATCCTGTCACTACAGTTCCTGATGCAGAGTCTCTCTCTGGCTTTCTTGTAGGTCCCTTCAGATCCTGGAAGGGGCTCTGAGGTCTCCCTGCAACCTTCTCTTCTCCAGGCTGAAAAATCCCAGCTTTCTCAGCCTGTCTCCATAGGGGAGGTGCTCCAGTCCTCTTACCAACTTCCTGGTCTTGTCTGCACTTCAGCAGTTCTGTGTCCTTCTTATATTGGGGGTACCAGCACTATACACAGTATTCCAGGTGGGAATCTGGTCTCACCAGAGTGGAGCAGAGGGGCAGAATCCCCCCTCACCTGCTGCCCACACAGCCCAGGGCACGAGGGGTTTCTGGGCTGCCAACATACACTGACAGCTCATGTTGAGTTTTTGGACAACCATCACCCCCAAGTCACCCCAAACCCTCACGCTGTTCTGCTGTGCAATCATGGGCAGAGCACAGGGCTCACTCTGCATGGCCAGGCCAAGAGCCCCTGCCCTCCCCATGGCTCACTGGAGGAAGCACAGGATGGTGCTGGGCTGGTGATGCCACCTGTCATACTCAGGCTGGGGGAAGTAGAGAAAATAATTCACTTCACTCGAGCACTTTTATAGCTTGTAACCTCCCGTGAAACTCTCAGCTTGGCAGCCAAACCCTCAGATAATGATGCCGTGTCAGAGTTGAGAACACTTGTAAAACCCCTCATTTGCTCTCTCGGTAATGCCCATGTGACTCAGCCACACTTCCTTACACAACCATTCTATTGCCTCTGGGGATCTTTGCCCCTCCTGGGGAGCAGTGCCTGGAAACCCCTGTCCCAGTTCACTGCAGAGCTGCAAGAGCCTCTGCCTGCAGAGCTGGACCAGTCCTCCTCCAGGATGCTCAGCCTTGGCCCTGGCCAGACTGTCACACACACCAGTGACTGTCCTTTTCCAAACTGCAGCTCTGGAAACAGCCAGGTCCCCCTCCAACTGCAATCCAAGCCAAGGTGGGATAGAAACTGAACATGCACTGGAAATCCCAGCTCTCCACGCAAACAACTGGGCTGTCAAAAGTCAGGAGAATCATTTCCTCTCTCTCTCTGCCTCTCCACGTCTCGCAGAGGTGCCACGAAAGGCCAGTGCTGTGGATTTACAGGAGTCTCTAAGAAACGCTTAAAGCCCTGCCTCCAGCACACTGGGATTAGAACAGTGAGCAGGGCACAGGAAATATGGAATAACAAGAAATGGCACTCCCTGCCATCACCTGCTGGCACACCACGGGGAGCAGAGGTCCTGTGGGAGGGAGACAGGATTGCCCATCACACACAGCGGGATTTCAGACACACACACGGAGCTTTGGAAAGGTTGGAAAGGCGGTTACAGCTTCCTAGCTGGAAGGGATGTCACAGAATCCCAGAATATGCTGAGCTGGAAGGGACCCCCAAGGATCCTGGAGTCCAACCCTCAGCCCTGCACAGGACCATCCCCAAGAGTCACCCCCTGTGCCCCAGAGCATCATCCAAACCCTCCTGGAGCTCTGGCAGCCTTGGGGCTGTGCCCACTGCCCTGGGGAGCCTGGGCAGTGCCCACCACCCTGTGGGGGAAGGACCTTTTGCTGAGATCCAACCTGACCCTGCCCTGACACAGCTCCAGGCCATTCCCTCGGGTGTCGTGGGTGCCCCAGGCGAGCTGGGTGGCCCCTGGCAGCTTCTCACTTCCCACTGAGAAACTTGGTTTTAATTGCTCATAAAACTTCAGCAATTGTTTGCAGTTGGAGCAAAGCTCTCTGCGCTCAGTGCCTGCCCCAGGCAGAGATTTTTGCTTTAATTTCAGCTCAAATCGTAGAGTTAGTCCTGGTGCACTTAAAGGGGAAAAACAAGTCCAATATTGAACAGAGGATGTCAGAAATAAAAAAAAAACAAACAACCAAACAGGAACCCTGTTAGGCTTATTGTGATCCCAAATCAAACAGAAACAGTCATCTCAAGCCTCTTGACTAATTAGAGGCTAAAAATATAATTGTCAGACCCCACAGTTACATGCAAAGCAGATTGTATGGGACGGTCTTTGTTATTTTAAACAAAATTACAGCTCTCAGGACTGTTTCTAATGAAGGCCACGACCAGCTGCTCTTCAACAACAAGACTCTTTTACTGCTGAATAACTACGAAAAAGAAAAGATCGGGCTACCAGAGCTCAGGAATGTCACAGCAATACCAGATGATGGTGACATGTTGCCAAAGTATTCAGATTTCTCTGGAAGGGATTGTAATTTATGGGTCTAACCAGGGATGAATTCCAACATGCAGAATTACCCACGGATGAAGGGCTGCTGGAAGTGGAGATTAGAGGAGCCCACAGACACCTCCACATGAGCTGCTCAACAGGGGCAGGCAAAAAGTCTACTACAATAATGTATAAGAGTCGAGGGGACAAATTGGTGGCACTTCTGTCCCCAGCACAGCTGCAACTGCCTCCAGGTGGCCAGAGCTCAGCCAGCACGTTTGGAACAGGACCGCCAATCCCATCTAGCAATCCAAAATAACACCAGCTTGGATATGCAGCTTAAAACCCCCAAAAATAATAAAATAAGTCTTCAATATGCTGAAGTATTTATGCAAAGTATCATCGGCTCTGAGCAATTGTGAGAAGGATATATCTCAATCCAATTACTGGTAGAAGTTTCAGAAAGGAATAAATTCCATTGAGCTTATGGAAAAAGTTGTCCTTTTTGTTGCTTGGAGTACTTAAAATGGATTCAATAGTTGGTTTTCAGTCCAGGTCTGAAAACAAAAATCCCCACAGGCTCTGGGTAAGCAGAGCTGCCTGTGGTACCCTCAGCACATCCCACAACTCCAGCTGCTCTTCCCAAGAAGATCAGTGACTTGGGATCACAGAGAGAGTCCCACATTCAAAGTTATCCCACCTGGGAGCTGTGGGGAGGGTAAGGAGCTATCCCAGGGCAGGGGGCACCTGCCATGGCACTGCAGTGTTGCACCTGCACGGCACACCCTGAGTATTGGGACACACTCCCAGGCCAACAGGGAGCAGGACAGGGATGTCACCTCCCTCTGCCCGTGGCACAGAATCACATTCCATCTCGGCTCACCCACTGCCACCAGGAGGAGGTCATGGCTTGCAAAGCCTTCCTGGCCATCTAACCAGAGTCAGGTCATGATTAAAATGCCCAGAAAGTGGGTTTTTTCCTCATATTTAAAAACAATCAAGACCTCTTTGAAGGCTGATCAGGCTCCACTTGAATTCCAAGGGGGAACATCTAGGTTTCAAACGTGGGCTTGTTCCCAAGAGCTCAGACCAGGACACATAAAGCAGCAATTTGCTGGGGAAAGCTGGAGTAGCCAGGAATGCTCCTGACAGCACAGCACCATCCCCTGGGAAAAAGGCCCTCAAAAACACATCCAGAGGTGGCTGTGCTGGTCCCTGTGCCCATTCCCAGAGCAAACACTTAAAGCTGAACAGTGAGGATGTCGGAGGCTGGCATTGGACACGGAGTACAGGGACAGTGTCCAGCCAGGGATCAAGGGGGGCAGAAACTGAATATGCATGTGCCAGCTGCAAAGGAGGGCAGGGGAATGTGTGTGTGAGGATAAGGTTACACAGAGCAACAGGAAGATAGCAACCAGAGCCCCACTGGCAGAGCAAATCCCTAAGGAAGTGCTGAAGTTGCGGCAGAGCAAGGGAGAGAACCGGCAGAGGAATCCATGACTTCAGGAGTTCAACTGCCATGGAGTCAAACCACTCAAATGGCCAAGGAGGGGTGAGAATAATATGGAGATTTTGCCAAGCTCAAGGTTTTGGCAGCAGCATTTCCAGTCTGAGGAGATGAGGAACTTCACTCTAAGCGGGCTAAATCCACGGGACTTACCATGGAAGTGGGGGAAAGAAGTCAGGGACAGGAGGTGAGTGGAGCAGAGCTGAACTTTGCCTTTAACTGGGGAGAAACTACACAACATGGGGAAGGATTCAGAGGTTGGTGAGAAATTAAAGAGTAAGGGGGAAGGGCAACAGTGTGACAGGGAGAAACAGGCAGCACAGGATCAGAGGTGAGAGGACAGGCCAGAGAACGTGGGTCTGGTGAAGGGAAAGGAGCAGAGTGCCCTGGCAACAGGGGTCACTGATGGAGCTGGACCAGGGTGAGGACCCAGGGCAGGAGCAGCACTGGGGTACAGACAGTTTTGGGGTCATGCTAGGGAATGGTGTAGAAGCCAGGACGGCTGGGGGTGGAATAAAAAGCCTCGGAAGAAAGGATGCAGGAATGTAGAGAAAGGCGTGGAGGGAGCTGGAGGGGGAAATGGGCAAAGAAGATCAGAGCCTGGGGGAGGAAAATACCACCAGAATTCGAAAAATGCCAAACTCACAGGGTGGGCCAGGGTTGCACCTGGAGCAAAGACCTGCCAGTCACCTCTGTGTCAGGGGAGGGCTCAGCCTGGGGACACCATCAAAGCGGTGTAAGGACAACTTGTTTGGCAGAAGAGTGAAGAAACTGCAGAGGGGGAGATCCTTCTGGTGCATCCAGGCTGCAGGACCACGTTCCCAGCAGCATTTTGTCTGTCCCATCCTTTCCTCTGCCAAGTCTCACTCAGCCAGGAGTCAGGAGAGATGGATACACAGAGGAGCCAGAAAACAGTTTACACTATGTGCAACATGGAATGAGATGATCTTTAAGGTCCTCTCCAACGAAGGCAATCTGTAATTCTACGACATGGTGGCACATGGGCAGATTCTGACAGACCCCAGCCCAGAGGGTCCAGCAGTGCCACCCAGATGCACGGGATAACGAGAGAAGGGAGCCCAGCATTTTGCCAGAGCCCTAAGGAGCACTGCCATCCATCTCTGCAATGACTTTAAGCATAATTAATTTCAGCAGCCTGCCTGCCAGCTGACTCCACTCTTTACATTAATGACAGTGAAATCAGAGGTTCAAGGGGAAAGCAGTGACTGCAAAGGAAGCAGAGCCAAGACCATCTCCCCTCTCTTCCCAAGGCTGTGGCTCTGCCGGTGACACAGGCCTGGAGCTGGGACAGCCGGTGGCACCAGGTGGCAGCAGCACACCGGGGATGCTCCCCTGCCAGGGCGGCCTCTGCCTCCTCCTTCATCTTCCCGAGGAACTGGCAGGGAACAGGGACTGGCAGAGGCTCTGCCATCACCGCGCTGATTCATTTCCCATCGCAGCCAGGGAGAAGCCAGAGGTACCAGCAGAAAGCAGGACAGACCCCTCATTCATTCCCACGCGGGCACACGGAGGAGCCACAGACCGAGAGAGCTCCCACTGCCCCCATGCCATCCCCACCCTCCAGGCCTTTCATCCCGAGCTGGCAGAGAAGGGATTCAAAGCCAAGGCTCCAAGTTGAACTCCATAACCATCAGACTGACAGAGACAGGAAGCGTGGCTTTGGCAAACATTTCAAGAGTCCCCTGTAACTCCAGCTCCTTGTTCTCCAAGCTTTGTTTGCTTTTCTTTTAAAAAGCAGTTGGGACATTTCAAGTCACAATTAAGCCTTTATTCAAGCACAAACAATTGCCTGGTCCCTACCCAAAGCAGTGCAGATGGACCCATCCCAGCTGCAATCCAGGCTCCTGCCTGCTCCTGGGGGTCCTGCAGCTCCAGAAGGAGGGATGTGTGGGCACCGGGCTCCCTCTCACCCTGCCCTGGCAGTGCCTCTCTCTCCTCACGGTGCACTGATTTTAACTCAATCTCAGGAAGGAAGCAGCAACAGCTTCAAGGAAACGGTGCCTGCACTACTGAGGTCACATCCCAAGTCTCCAGGCTGGAAAAGTACTGTCTAAACTGGTCTCTGTGCAAACACTCAGATCTTGTTATGCATGAGGAGAATTCACTTTTTAATTCCCGTCAGCTTGGGGAGTCTCTGACAGCCGTGGTTTCCTTTGAAAAGCAATCTTTGTGACTGCAGAAAAACCTGAAATATGTGACCCAAATGCACCAGAAGGCTCCGAAATCTCTCCACCTCTCCCCCTCTTCACCCCACAACAGCTTTTCCCAGCAGAGCTCAGGGCTCTCTGGAGCATCCAGCTGCAATATCCTTGCAACTCAACATGTGTGTATTTTAAAATCATTTCAACCAAACAGCGGCAACACAACTGCGGCCCTGTTGTTTTTATAAATATAACCATTATTCTCTTATACAGGTGCATAAACATACCCATCTGCTATTACTTTAGGAGTCCTGAGGTTTCTGAGGCATCTGCCTGCAGCCACAGGATAGGACGGATGGGGGAACTAGAGCCTGTGGTAAAGGCAGGTGGGCACCTTTGGCATCCAAACTGGTACCAGCCTGCAAGGATCTGGATCCCCACTGGGACAGACAGTCAACAGCAACAGTGTCTGAAAGCAAAGAATATTGCTGTTATTCCAGGTGATCACATGCCCTGTAATGGTCCTGCAACAGTACTGGGGTTCACAGCCCAGTGAGAGCTGCAACGCCAGCTCTGGCTGTGCCTCCTGGACTCTGGAATCACGTGCTGCTGGCCAGACCCCAGGCCAGAGCCCATGTGCCTTCATTAACTGACAAAATTTCTAGGGGAGCTGTTTTCTCCAAGAGCAGTTTTCTTGCATGGGAATGAAATGAAGCATTTCTTAGTAACACACAAAAATACGTACACGAAGAAGCTACGACCAAAACCACAACAGGTTTGAGAGGACAACAAAGCATCAGGATTTCTTCTCTTGACTCACCCAAACCAAGGCCAGTTTCCCCAGTAGCCTCCCCACAACCAGCAGCCCCAACAGGGTGGATTCTGCACTAGGATCTGGAGCACTGACAGCGACCCCCAGCCCTTGAAACACGGCTGGGAACACCCATCTCTGCTGAAGGCTCCTGATGCAAACCCAGCTCCTCTCCAAAACTTGCCAAAATTGTGCCATCATCGGCCTAAGTTCCCAGCTCCCCCTTGCACAGGAAGAACCTCTAAAACAGAGTGTTGAACACCTGCTCAGGGTTTCTACCATCAAGCTGCAGAAGACCACAGGAGGAGAGGGAAACCCTTGAGAGCTGTTATTAACCAATTAAGAGCTCACTTTGGATTACATGTCCAACCTGAGCACAGTCAGAGCTGTTGGCTCCCATGGAAACTCCAGGTTTGTGGGCAGCATCTCAGGCGGGTTCATTGTCCCAACAGCCTGGACACCCTCCTGCCCTCGGCCACTGTGGAGAGGAACCCTCTCAGGGCTGTGTTGGCACTGCTGCTCCTCCCAGTCAGGCAATGAACTTGGAAACTTGCCCTTCATGAGGCTTTTCTGTCGGTGGTATCCCTCCCAATACCAAGCAATACCTCACCTGGCCTTGAACGATTCCGTTTCACTCAAAATTTTTTGGTTTAAGAAGGTTAAACTGGATCCTCTGGTCTTTAATTTCCAGGTATCTGGAGCCTTCAAAAATGCTTTGCACTTTAGCAATGGAAAATCCCACGGAGGGACTGCCTTGCACACTGACCTGCTTTCATTAATAACTTCACCTCAAAGGATGTGGGCAGGTCAGCAAGTTCAGCTGAGCTTAAGTGCTCCCATCCCTGCTCTCCACCATGAGCTTAACTGCTGCTAAAAACAGCGCTGGCCGTGCTGGCCACTCCAAAGGCACCCTTCGAAAGGGAAATCCCCAGCCAATCGATCCAAGGGAAGAGAAGGCAATTTGATATATATATAGCAAGTCCCCAGCTTATCTAGCAGCAAGAGCTGCTCAAATTCACACGTGCTGTCCCTTCCTGCTGCCAGCTTCCACCAGGACAGGGGATGAAGGCAGCCACATGCTGAGCTCGGTACCGAAAGGAGCCTGAGGATTTATACTCATCTGCTGCAATTCACACGAGGTTTTTTCAAGGCTAGGAACAGAGCCTGGGATTTATTACAGTTATTAAAGGGAAGAACACTCATTAGGGATCAAATTTCTGCCTCTAAAAGGTTTAAGACAAAACTGAAGTGCATCAGACTGATTCCACCTAAGACAAATCTCAGGAAGCAACGGGATTTTTATCCACTTTGCCCAAGGCAGTTCCTTTCCTCCCATCAGTGCATCACTGGAATGCACAGATGGAACTGCATGGCTGCCAAAACCAGTGGCAGCTCTATCAGCAATTCCAGGTGAATCCAGGTTTTCCTCACTCCAGCCCACATTCTGCCACACAGGCCAGCACCCCGAGCTCCAGCCCCAGAGAAAAGGCTGGGTGGAAAACTGGAGTCCCAGCACTCAGCGAGGCACCATCCCACTTCCCAGCTTCTATCGCTCCAGTATCAACCCTCTGCTGTGGGATTTTGGGGGTGGGAAGAAGCAGGAGCAGCAGCACAAGGGCAGTGGGATCCCACCTGCTGGGCTGCTGTTCCCCAGGGAATTCCAGAAGCGGAACCGGCTGCTCGCTCCGGCCTCGGTCTTGGCTGCTTCATCATGAGTGAAATACGCTGAAAATGTGACTTCCTCTGCTACAGACCTACTGAACCTCTTTGGAGAAGGCTAAGGAACTTCCTCTTGTATTTCAATAAAAGACAAGTTCTCAGGAAGAACAGTTCCTCTCCTACTTCTGGGAATTCCTCTAGTAAAAACACCTATTGAAGGAGGAACGATGCAGTAGGAGAAAGACAAAGGGAGGTGGGGGCGGGGGGTCGCTTTTCCCCAAGCCTGTGGTTTATTATAAAACAAAACTGTGAGCCCCCTTCACAGCACAAACCCATTTTTACTTCCTCCTTTGCCTCATTAAGCAACAGCAACGAAAGCTCTGCACAGTTTCCTAATGAGCCAGATCTGCACAGAACCTCTGCGTTCAGGAGTTTCATATTGAAAAAAAACCAATCTCCATTCACTCTCCTTGCTGAAAAAAACAGGCTCTGTCTAGGAACATCTTATCCAGCATCCAAAGGTGCTTGGCCACCTGTTATCCTTTGGAAATGCACACGTGAGGCAGCAGAGAGGGACCCATCTGCCTGCTGGCACAGTGGGAAGGGTGGCACTCCCTGGAGAGTCTGGATATATTGACCTTTAATTTACAGAAAGGAGAAAGAGCAAAGAACAGGATTGGTAAGACAGGACCTCGTGCCAGCCCGAGAAGTGCAAAGGACAGCAGGATGGGCTATGGGTAGCTTGCTGGCACATCCCAGCCCTGGCATCCACTCCCCCATGGATCTGCATCCACCCCCTGCTGGCTCCCTGCCCGTAATGTGGCATTCTGTCTCCAGGCTGCCCTATAATGAGCACAGGGCCTCGGATGCTGGAAGCTACTGGCTCTCCTAGGAAATGGTCAGGGCTGTGAGTCAGCCAGAGGCACAAGAAAGGACGTGACCAATCCTTCAGGCCACAGCAGGCCTGTTCATTCAGTTCTGGTCATTTATTATCTCAAAGTCCTGCAGAGGTTTCCCTGCAAGCCCCGCTCCTCCCTAAGGACATCAAATCTCAGCCTGAAGCAGCTCCATTAATTATCCCTTCCTGCACCAAGACTCATCCCTCACCTTCAGCAAGCAGCAAAGCTCCCCTCCAACACATCTCCTCATGCTCCAACCAGGTCTGGGACCAATATCACACAGGAACAGTCAACATCATCACTGAGTGTTTACAGCAGAACCCAACCATGCCCAGGTCACCCCTCTGAAAGATGCTGCCCTCCCAAATCCCACTCGGTGTTCTCACCAGGCACGGCAGACGCCCACTCCAAGGATCACAACTGCCAGGCTGAGGAGCAGAAATGGAGCTGTCACGGAGTAAAAGCTGCTGCAGCAACAGCTTTGCTGGAGGGATGTTTCCACCACGGGCAGAGGAGCCACTGACACTGCCCTAAGGGATGGTGCAATCTGGCAAAGCCACAGGGAACCTCTGGGACTCGCTCTTGGGGTCCCCTCGGGGATTTCTGCACTGACCTCCAGCACGTGGGAGTCTCCTAGCACAGCCCCTTCCCTCACCACAGCATTTCTAACAAACACATCCTGGATTCTTGCCATTACGTGACCTTTAGGAATGACAACGATGCACCACAGGTTCAAAACCCCCCGGAAAACAGGGACTTCACAGCACAAACAAGCACTTCTCCTTGGAAATCACGGGATTTTCTCTTCCCACAGCAGCTATATCCACACACGAGAGCTCAGTGCCCATCAATAACAGACATTCACAGCCCAATATAATTTCACCTGCCCGAGGTCAGGGGTACCAAGGTCCTGAGCAGGGCAGCACTGTGGGAGCTGAAGGGGAAACAGGAAGAATGTGCAGCACTGGGTTATCCTGAGGATGATAAAACTCTCTAAATCTAGAAATAAAAGTAGTTTATAAAGGCACGACACCCTGTGAGCTATGGAACCAACCGAGCCTGGCAGTGTCAGAGCTGGCACCAGTACCAAAGTTTGTAGTTACCAACCAGGTCAGCCAGGCTACAACTGCTTTGTGAAGAGCCACTGCTGACCTCAGCTCCTGTCCCTGTTCCTGGACATGGTGTTATTCCCTCTTCCTGCAAAAGGGCCCCTGGCACTTGGTAGAAACCAGGTCCAGATGGAGAGGTTTCCTTGCTGCAAGCAAGATGGGATTTCTCATTGCTCAGACTCCCTCTTGCTATATCCACATCCTTTGGCTGGGACTGCACACACATCCATGGCCTCTGGATATTACTTGGCTTGCAGAAATCAAAAGGCACTGGGAGCTTTCCTTTCCTAGAGAAGACACCTCTTGTAAAGGGGTGGATATGAAAAACACAAGCCAGGAGCTTGCTGACAGAGAAATACTCAGTGCTGGCATTTTCTAGAAGCAGCAGATCTCCCCTCCACTCCAGGCAGGTGATGAACAGCCCTGTGCAGGTGAGAGAGATGTTTGCAGAGGACTGAGAAGAACCAGGCACATTGTTTAGGAGCACAAAGGATCTAAATACATGGAAGGAAAAGCTGATACCCCAGAAAGAGGAGCCAGAGTTAATCCCTCTGCAGGGCTCCCGGCCATCCTGCTGTCCACTGGGACTGGAGAGGAATGGCTGCCCAGGAGCATGGCAGGCACAGGGGCAGACATTCAGCATACCAGAACTCAGCAGCAGCTCCCCAGGTCAGAAGGGCCTCAGCCTTTAAAAAATAAAGCTGCATTGAACTTTAGCATCAAAGGAAATAAATCCCACATAGAGAGGACATAAAAGTCTCAGGCTGTGACAAACCCTGGAGTCACACTGGAGAGGGAATGTGGGGCTGACAAGGGCCCAGACCTACCCAAGGGCACAGGAAAGCTGACAAGAGGACTCCAACACATGAGCTGTACAGCCAGAAGGAAAAATTAACACCCCAGGTCACTGGGAATGTATAGCACACACAGCACCCTCAGTGGTACAAGCAGCACCTTGAAAAAAAATCCCTGGTGCTTCCAGAGGAACTCCCCAAATCCCACTTTGCTGTGCACCTTCCCACCAATCCCCCAAATACATGACAGCTGTACTTCCCCCACCCAAAGCCAGCCCTGGCACACACAGGCTGCTCCACTCCACATCCGACTTCAGCCTCGTGTCTGAAGAGACTCATTTCCACTGCCCCAAGCCTGACCTCCAGGGCAGCACAGGCTTTCTGGCCTGTGCCCAGATGCCATGGGCTTGCTCCAAGGTCTTCAGCAAGAACAGAACATTTTAGCTTTTGGAAAATTCAGTCTGCTGTTCGGGAAGGAAAGCAGAAGTGCCTTTGGTATGGGGACAGCCCTGACCTGGGGGAGGCAGGAAGTGTGGGCAGTGTGGCTGGAAAGCAGAAAGGAGAACAAACCTAAACGATGTTGACCAGGGTGAGAAGCAACAACTCTGGGGCTCCTCACATCCTCCTCAAGCTGCACCTGGGCACCCCAGGTCATGAGGAGCCGCTGGGTGACGATGGTGCCAGGTGGTAGTGGCAGCCAAGGTGCTGCAGGAAGCAGGGGTATGACCTGGGCCCTGGGCTGGCAGCCAGCCAGGCTCACCCCAGGTACCCTCAGCAAAATGTTCTCCAAACTCGGCGTAGGTGCCTCATAAATGAGATACTAAACGGGACAGCGGCTTCTCCTGTTCCCATTAAGAGAGTGAGACAGATTCCACCTGGCTCTGTCACACTGGTGGCCCTGAGTGCTACGTGCCAGTCACGCTCCTGCAATAAAGTGACTTCCTCCGAGTGCTTTGAAAGATTTAGAAATAAAAAAATTTATTGTGAATCCAGGCAGCACAGCATAAACAACAGAGGCAACGGAACAGATTTATGCTGGATTGCCACAAGGCACACATCCACTCGGGGAAAGCTGGCTACTTCAACAAGTTTCTAGAATAAAACAAAACAACAAAACCCTCTGAAGCTTCCAGAAGGAACAATGCAAACTGCAGCCCTCGCTCGGAGCAGTCCTCGCCTTCACCAGGGACCAGCAGGGAAAGGCTGGCAGAAGCTAAGCAATTGAACTGACTGGAGAGCAGAATTGCTTGGAGGGGCCTTACCAGAAAGCTGTCGCTCACCAGCAGTGCCATGTCCAAGCACGTCCTGCCAGAGAGAACAATTCCACAATTCCATTTTGCAGAGAAGAACCGGTCAGGTTGGAAAAGGCACAACAACTCTGCTTCGCAGTCAGTGCTGCTCAAACAGCACGAAATGGCAGAAAGCTGAGCTCCAGAGAGCACCCCACTGCAATTCTGGGCTTAAGTTCAGCTCCAAGACTTTGCCCCCAAGCAGATAAGTGGTGACCGGTGTCTATCTCTGTCCCTCCTGCCAGCACAGGCTCCTCCAAAGCGGGGAGGAGCTGGCAGTGGTCAGCAACCTCAGCTAAAGTCACCAGATTTGGCTCTTGTTCAGTGTGAGACAGAGGCACCATTACATCACCTGTACTTTGCCATCAGAACATTCCCATCCACCTTATTTCTAGCAAACCCCCTTCCTAAGGTTTAGGTGAACTTCAATTTCCATCACCATCCTTCCCATCTCCACAGTGGGATCAGACCCACTCTCTTGCAAGGGGCAGTGTGGTGTTTCTGTCCCCCAAGAAAATAAGTGTTGGCAAAAGCCAAACTCGTGACCGGGCCAGCTGATATTTCCGGGAAGGTAGTGACAGATCAGCTGTGTCAAACACACTGCTGAGCAAACACCCCAGCTAGAAGATAAGCAGTAGGATCCACGAGGGAAGGAGGATCTGTAATGCTCTCCATTGGAGACCGAAGGGAATAAAGCGCCTACAAATGCTCGCAACATAAAAGGAAACCTCTGAGGCCAGACACTTGATACATGTTGAAACAGAATATACTGACAGACAACTCTCCTCTCTTGGGATAGGCCCTGGGCAGGCTTTTCCCTCTTGAAGAAGAAATCTGAGGGCATCTCAACTGAGAAAATAATAAGTGACAACAATAAGTTCTCACTGTTGCACAGAGCGGGAACTGCCTGTTTAGTTTCGCTGCTGCTCTGTCTCACTGAAGTTCTCTCTGCTGGGAAAGGCAGACGCTGCTCCCAAGCCCACCACACACAGATCACTGCAGAATGATGCTGCAAAACAAATCCCAGGCAAAAGTGTCCCCACAATTCAATCCCCATCCCTCCTGGGAAGGGGCTGCTCCAGCTCCGAGGTAAACCCAGGTATGTCAGAGGGAACAGAGGCTCCACATCAGCCCTCAACACGAGGAAGGCACAAGCAAAGCTCTCTCAGGGGGCTGACCCAAAGGAGACCCCACAGACCTCAATCTCCACGTGTCAGACCCTCTCAGCAGCACAGCTCGCCAGAGCAGAGACAAATGAAGGAAAGCTGGAGGGAAATAGGTGGCAGGGAAGGGAAAGGGAGTGAGGTACAACCCAAAGAGGATTCCAAGAGCTCAGGCTTTGAGGCAACAGCTCCCCGGCACCAGCACAGGCCCTCTGGCAGCAAAACAGGCTCATTTCAAGCAGAATTCAACCAGTGAGCATGTTTTAGTTTCATTTCACCTCACAATCCCAGTGAAAAGAGCTGATTTCCCTGCACAGGCAAGGAAGCAGGCACTGTTCCACCAAACCCAGCACCACGATGCATTGCTGCTGCCAGAGCCTTCCAATCCATCCCAACCTCTGAGGCTCTGGCAAAGCTGAAGCACATCACTTTCCTTCCATGCAGAAATTCACCATCCCCCATGGAAAGCATCCCCATTCCCTTGGATTCGGCTCTGGGCCATGGGGTGCATATGCAGTTGTACAAGACAGGAACCAAACCCCCCTGGAAAGTAGGGCCTGAGCAGGCATTTACTATTTATAAGCTAATCATCTGATCCCTCCGAAGGGAAATCCTATCCTTTGGGGATGTTGGGAGCGCATGGAACTGCAGGAGTGCCAGGGAGGAACAGAAGGGAAGCAATTACCTCGGCGAGGAGTGACCAGACAAAATTCCTCCCTGCTCCGTGACATCCTCCTGGAGAGCAGGCCAGGGATTACAAGCAGGGATTAATCTGTTACGCTAATTTGCTAAGAGCAAAGTAATTTTTTAAACAGCTCTCGTCTCCATTCATCATTGTCTAAAAAGGGCCCTGATCTAGTTGTGCAAAGAGCAATAAGAGTCTCACGCTAAGAGCCTGCTGGAAATCCAGAAACATGTGGGAAACTGGCTGGCTGGAGCTGCCTTGGAAGGTGGATGAGTAAGGTATGAGCTTTCAGAATTCCTTGCTAGTTATTAATTCCTGGGGGAATGTACCTGTTCTGGGAAGTTGAGTGTGATGTGCAAGTACACAGCACTGATTTTATTTCTCCTGTTCACATTTGACCCCGATGAAAATAATCTGGGTTAGATGACACTGCTGGATTTTGCTGGGAAACGATGCTCAGCCATTTCCAACACCACTGCACACACTCAGTGCAACCCCAGAAACAACCTCAGCTCTCTCTAACGTCCTTTTTCTTCACTTCTCAAAGTATTACTGAGAACAAGCCTCTCCCTCCGCTGACAGCAGCCTCTGAACACAGAGGACAGAGGAGTGGAAATGTGTCAAGCAGCACAGTCTAAACCATGTCTCTTGGAGGAGAAGGCCCAATTCCTGCAGCCATCCTCACAAACGGGGTGGACAAGGGCCATCCAGGGCTGGTACCCACCTCCAGGTAAGCAAAGCTCAGGGAGATGTAGGGACCAGGATAGGGAAGGGCTGCTCACATCATTCCCTGAGCTCCCGCCGGGACAAGGGAGACTTTGAGAAGCCCTACATAAACAAAAGACAAAAGCAGGCCAGTGCATGTTTGGCAGATCGAGATCACAATAAAAGCTGGCAAAGCAGCCTTCTCCAAAGCAAGATCTACCCCTTGAGCTTCCCTTGATTTGGGTTTTTGTTTGTTTTGGTTTTTTTTTTTTTCCTTTTAGACTGTTACAGCCCAATCTGACAGGTCAGTGACACTGTTGTTGAGACAGAAGGCTGGAAGGATCCTGCCACAAAATCCACAGCAATGATCCCTCTGAGGAAACAACCCTGTTCAGGCTCTCTCAGCAAAATTAAATAACTGCCACAGCCAGATAAAGATCTCTGCAAGTGCAGCAAAGGAAAGGGGACCACAGATGTGCCTAGAAAGGAATAAGTGAAACTTTTAAATTTATTTCCCAGTCTTCATCCCAGTTTAGATATCCATCTTCCAGCAAACTCCCTGAAAGACATCAGGGCCACCTTAGAGACCCCCAAGCAGAGCAGACCCCAGAAGTCCCACGGCTGTCAGCCCAGTTGAATTTATTAAAAACAGGAAAATACGGAGACTCCGTGTAAAAACTGGCAGCCAATACAAAGTCATTACTGACTCTGGTAATTTGTTCTCCTGCTTGATACTCTATCACTCAAAAACATACATTTTGGTTTCCAGGCACACAGACCCCCACCAGCCAGGATGAATTCCCAGTGTCCTCCACAAGCACACTGGCCAGCTCTTCCCCCAAATTCTTGCTGGAGGAAGCAGATGGGGTTCTCAGCACCACATGGCAGCTTTTTGCACCTTTAATCCCACCCCACACAATGTCTCTGAACTCTGCCCAGTTTTCCACCAGCTCTGAACCACACACAGGCACCAAACCGGGGTGCAGCAGTGTTGGCACCAGCGTGGGAGCTGAGCTATTGCTCCCTCTCCTCCTCCTCCTCCTCCTCCTTCTCTACAGTGAGGGCCTAAAGTCCGCCTCCAGCCTGGCTTTCTGTGTCCAATACATCCATAAACTCAGGCAAAAATTCCTGCTTCCTAGGACAGATCCCACTCCTCCCTCCTTGTTTCTCTGTTCCCTTTACAGACTCTTCTAGAATGGTTTTTTTATTCTGGTAAAACATATGTGGCCTCCCCAAAGTCCAGTGCCAAACTAACCAGACCACTGTGTCAGATCCTCATTTCCCATTTTCCACGCAGCAATCCAGGTTTCTCATGCACTTCTTCAGCTTTCAGCTGCAAACTTCCTTCAGGCCATTGCCAAAATGCCCAGCAGGATCCTCGTGAGACTGCTAACACACTGGCCCCCAGAACGCTCTAGGAACCCCCAGTTTAACACCGATTCCTTTGAGTTCACCCCCCTTAATTCAGCAGGAAAACCCACAGCAGATGCTTTGGGGACGCCAACGTTTACAACATACTGTCAGTTGAATGGGGTTCTAAATAAACACCCAACCTGCAACAACACCAAAGCACAGAAGCAGCACAGAGGGGAGGCACCTGCTGCCCGAGCCCAGCGCTGCCGGGGGGAACCGGCCAAAACCCCCCGGGGCGGGAACAAGGGCCAGCTCCGCGCCGCTCTGCCGGCGGCACAGGACCCTCCCGGCCCCCGGGCGCTTCCCGGCGGGATCCCCGCGGCCCCGGCCCG
>VWZF01004010.1:375830-390337 GCA_013396755.1 Sclerurus mexicanus | reverse complement strand
CGCCCCCGGCCCCACCGAGGGCCACGGGGGTCCCGGCGCGGGGGGGTGGGGGATCCCGGGGGGGCTCAGACATAGTTCCTCTTGTCGTAGCTGGTGACGGCGGAGCGCGGGGCGGAGTAGGCCACCTTGCCCGTGGGGTACCTGTCCTCTTTGGGGGGGCAGGAGCAGCAGAGCAGGGCCCCCCCCAGCAGCAGCAGCGCCGAGGCCGCCCAACCCACGTAGAGCGAGGTGCCCAGCTCCCGCTTCTGCGCGTCGATCACCAGCGGGTTGTAGAAATCCCGGATGATGGTGTTGGCCGACCAGCAGACGGGGATGAGGGTCATGATGCCGGAGAGCAGGAAGATGACGCCGGAGACGATGGTGATCTTGGCTTTGGTGCTCTCGTCCTCCACGCAGCGGGTGCACTGGGCGCCCACGATGGCCACCATCAAGCCCATGACGGCCAAGACGATGGCCACCACCAGGAGGGCGCGGGCGGCTTGCAGGTCCTGCGGCAGCGCCAACATGGAGTCGTAGACCTTGCACTGCATCTGCCCCGTGCTCTGCACCACGCAGTTCATCCACAGCCCTTCCCAGATGATCTGGGCCGTCACGATGTTGTTGCCGATGAAGGCCGTCACCCTCCACATGGGCAACGCGCAGCAGATGATGCTGCACAGCCAACCCAGCACCGACAAGGCCACGCCGCCGATCTCCAGCCCCATGGACATGGTGGACGGTTCGGTGACGCGCTCCGAGCGATGGCGAAGAGGAACCCACGGACCGAATCGGTCGCCGTCACCCGCCGCCGCTCGCAGCCCGTGGGGATCGACTTACACCTGTGCGCGCTGGTATTTATACGGCCGGCCCGGGGTGGGGTTTCAGTGCTGCCTGCTGGACGCTCCTCTCCGCTCCTCCGTCACCGTCACCTGCGTCCCACACCCTCCCCTTTGTTTGCAGAGATGGCGCCGGGTAACCAGAGAAGGGCGGGAGGAGGAGAAAAGCCACCTGCCACGGCCATCCCCTTGGTTTCGGGCTGATAGGTATCGGGAAACAGAACCACCGTGCCCGCTCTGACTCAACAAACCCCTTGCTGGGGACGTGGAAACTCCAAGGGCTCCCCTTTCCCCCACGGAGGTGCTGGTGGGTCACGGTTTGGTTGATTTCTGGAGCGTGTTACCAGTGCTCACGTTTAACTGGGGTTCGGTGAGCACTGGGCACTTTTGAATCACTGTGCAAAGTGCAAGCCCTTCGCTGTGCCACGAGGTTTGTGTCCCCATTCCAGGGGACCCACGGGTGCTCCCGGCCTGGCTGGAACAGTGGGAGCAGGTTTCCCCCCTGCCCAGCCCCCCTCCTGCTCCCACTGTGCGGGGCCAGGAGCACTGTCAGGGATACTCTGACTGACTGATAATAATCTTTACTCATCCTGCACAAGTCTTGTGGCCTTGAAGGAAGCAGATAATGCACGTAACCACTCTGGCAGCGTCACCCCGACAACCTGAGCTGGCAGCTGGCAGTGGGAAAAATATCCCGAGGCGTGAGCAATCCCCTCAGACCTGGCAGCGACAGCCCCATGGCTGTGGGGTGCTTGTGACCCCCCTCGATCTTTGCATGCTGGGAGTAGTGCCAGCATTTCCAGCCCCTCTCCTCCCCCCTAGGAATGTGGTTGCTGGACACGGGCTTGCTCTTACCTGTTCCCTGCCTGCTCCAAAAATCTCCTCTACAACTTATTAACTACTCAAGAGCACGGTGGGATGCTGGCAGCTGGTGCCGTGGAGGGAGCCCTGGGATGGGGGTGGGAGCCCTGCGACTGCCTGGCTGTACCCCATGGCACCCTGACACCCCATAGCTAGTGGCTTGGGGGTCCCACAGTGCCCCAATATCCTCCATCGGGGGGGTTGACCTGCAGCACCTGAACCCCCATAGCCAGTAGGGCCACCCCACAGCATCCTGACACCCTATATCTGGCTGGGTCAGCTGTTGTCACCCCGTGTCACCCCAGCACCCCATATCCATCCAGGCTGGCCTCCAGCCCCTTGCAGCCCCGTGTCTGGCTTTGACCACCCTGTGACACCTCAATGTTCTGTATCCAGCTGGGTTAGACTCTGCCAACCCAAGGCATCTCTAAAATCCCCAGTATCTGGCTAAGTGAACTTCTGCCAACCCACTGCACCCTAATCACCCCTCCAAGGGCACCCCAAGTCCCCACAGACAGTTGGGGGGGTACTCAGAGGTGCCCCTGTATGTGCTGCTGGGGAGGGAGCCCATGCAAGCAGCACCACAGGGCTTTGTGCCCTTGTTTCTGGGGGCTGCTGGGGGTCCCGGCCCTTGGGGGCACCTGGGGATGGGTATCCATGGCCCAGTGCTGCTGACAGGTGATGGTGGGCACAGGGGGATCTGGGCTGGCCGAGCCCCCAGGTGCACAGGCAGGGGTGTGCCAGGGGCCTCGGAGTGCAGGTGTGCACAGGCGCACAGGTGCTCACAGACACACACAAACCCACACCCCCTCTGCCGGCAGCGGCATCCTGACACACAGCCACACACAGACAGACTGACAGACGGGCACAGGAGAGACTCACAGGGAGACTGACAGGCACAGGAGAGACTCAGACACACACACAGACTGATGGGCACAGGACGGACACACATATGCACACACAGACAGACTGATAGACACGCAGACACACACAGACTCAGGCACAGGAGGGATTCACAGATACACACAAACACACAGATGCAGACTCACAGACACACACAGAGGAGAGACTCAGACACAGGCTTACAGAGAGACTCACAGACAGATACACACACAGACACACACACAGACTCACAGACACACACAGACAGATTCTTGGACATACAGAGACTCATGAACATACAGAGCAACTCACATCCAGATTCAGAGACACACACAGAGACGCATAAGACTCAAGAACACACAAGAGAGACTCACAGACACACACAGACAGATTCTTGGACATACAGAGACTCATGAACATACAGAGCAACTCACATCCAGATTCAGAGACACACACAGAGACGCATAAGACTCAAGAACACACAAGAGAGACTCACAGACAGTCAAATACACAGACACACACAGAGACACACAGGACTCACACACAGGGAGACTCACAGACACACAGAGACACACAAGACGCACACAGAGAGACTCACAGACACACACACACACACAGACTCACAGACACACACACGCAGACAGACACATACATGCAGAGACTCCCAGACTCACAGACAGACTCACAGCCAGACTCAGACACAGAGACAGACACCCAGGCACACACACAGCGCAGAGGTGAACAGGCACTCACTGGGGGTGCAGGTCCACACAGCCCCTGCCCCAGCACCCTCACGGCTGCAGATACACCAGCACATGCACCCACAGGCACACATGGCTGCAGGGGCTGTGGGGCAGGGGGTATCCCTGGCAGGGCTCTGGGGTGCAGAGGTACCCTAGGCAGGGCTCTAGGACAGGGTTTATCCCAGGCAGGGCTCTGGGACAGTGTGTACCCCAGGCAGGGCTGTGGGACACAGGGGTAGGGACAGGGTTATACCCCAGGCAGGTTTGTGGGGAAGTAGGGATACGCCATACAAGGGCAGGGAGGGGTATGGGGTAGGGAGGATACTCTGTATAGGGACGTGAGGCATGGGGAATACCTCCTACAGGGATGTGGGACAGGGGAAGAGGGGGATACTCCAGGCAGGTATATGGGGCAGTGGGGATACCCCTGGGGTAGGAGCTACTGGGGTAGAGTGAGGTGAGATGAGGCAGCAAAGCACCGTGGCCCCCGACCCTGCAATCAGAGCCCCACGCACGGCGTCCTCACACTTTGTCATCCCAAATTGCCAAAGTACAGGCTGTGTCCAGTGTCATGCCAGCCTGGGGCAGCCACCGCCACCTGACTCACGGTGGAAGAAGGGGCAATTCACTGGGGTTTCAGGATTCCGGCCACCCCGGCAGGACACATTCTTGTGGCAAGGAAACTGGATCAATGGTGTTTACCAAAGAGCTGAGTGGGGCCAGTGTCCTTGTGGGGGACCCTTATCCCTCCTGCTGCATCCCTGTCCCAGTCTCCCGCAGATGGGGAGGGATGGGGAGTATCCAAATCCCCCAGCATGGGGACAAAGTGGTGTGGCCCCATGGAGCCACCCAGTGACACAGTGACAGGTTTGCCCCCTGTGACAGTGTCCCCAAATGAAGGTCAGACCCAAAGGCCGTGGGAGCATCACCAGTTTGGTGGCTCACACTGCAGGAAGGACACCTGCGATGAACGGGCATGGGGAGGGGGACACCCAGTGCAGCATCCCCCTCCTGCCATGCACCCAGCACCCATTAACGCGGAGCTGAGCAAGAGGTGACGGCAGAAACAGCCCCGGGCGCCTCGGGGCTCCGTCCCACTCACGTTTGGGGTGTTCCCCCTCTGCTGCGGTCGGGAGTGCCGCGCGTTCCCCCCGCGGGCGAGCGGGGCCGGGGCGGTAAGTGCTGCCTCGGCTCCTTATATTTCAGGCGCGGGGCTGTTGGCTCTGCTCCGGCCAGGGCACACAGGCAGCCCATTGTTGCAGTCCCTTCGGCGCGGCGGCGAGCAGGTAAAGGCGGCTCCGAGCATCAATGGCAGCTCTGTGTGCCGGCGGGGCGGGGATGGAGCCGCCGACGCGCGGGGGGCTGCGGGGCGCGGGCCAGCGGGACGTGGCAGGGGGCTGGTGGCTCCCCTGGGGGATGCTGGGGCCGGGCGGGGGTCGGCTTCCCCAGGGCTTCGCCACAGCATCCCCCTTCCTCCGAGCATCGCCCGCGGGGAGATCCCCGTCGCACCACCCGCATCCCCCTTCCCGACCCGTGGTTATCGTCTCCCCCTTCCCTTTGCCAACCATCTCGGCTGAATTTGGGGGGGTTTTCCCTGTCGGGAGACACTTGTTGATCAGGAATTGGACAGAGGTGTGACTTTTGGAGCGGCTTCAGGCCGAAGGTCCCGTTTGTCCCCGCAGGGACCCCTCAGGTCCCAGCACAGGGCTCCCCTCCCGCCAAACCGATAAGACTTTGCTTTCCCATAGCGAGAAATGACCTGACTGTGCATATTTGTGTCGGTCGGGGCGGGTTATGTTGGGCAAGGATGTTTTTTGGGAACATTCAGTCTCTGGGCTGCAGGTAACTAATCCTTGGCTGCCTGCTCCATGTGAGCTGAGCAGAAAGGCTGCTGGCTGTGCCTTGCTTGGTGGATGTGAAGCCTGAGATCCCGGTGGATCGTTGCTTGTTGGCAAGTGTCACCTGCCTTCTCGGGCCTTGAAGTAGCCAGGGTGGTGGGTCCATGGGGGAATGAGGGTCTCTTGGCTCAGCAGTGCGGGGCTGAGCCAGTGCTGGGTGTGTGTGAGGTGGGACTGTCACTTGTGTCCTGCATGGCCCTTTTTGGCAGGAGGTTTGTGGCCCAAGCCCTCTTCCTGCAGGGTGTCCTCTACCCTGAGCAAGGTCAGGGTGATGTAGCCACCGCTGTGCACCTGGAGGTGCCTGGCATTGTGGTGACACCGAGTTTAATGCCATCTCCCTGCCCAGGGATGGGCTCTACACCCATGCTGGTGGACAATCACTGAAGGGCACTTCCTGATGGATGTGCCCAGATGAAAGCTCTGCCTTCACTGACTGCATTAGTGTGGTGGAGCAGGGATGGGAACTTGGGCTCCCTCATTCTGGGAGGGCAGGGCATACATACCTGGCTGGGTGCTGGGTGGCAAAGATTCAGGATGGGTTGAGCATCCTGTTTTGGGGTGGCAGAGCTCCCTACCCACTGGGCAGGTGGGCTGTGGTCCCACCAGGACATGTGGCTATGCCATGGCACTGGGACAAAGCCAGGGACTGGGATCCTGCAAGAGGCCCTGGGAATGGGCTTTGGGATGGGGCTGTGGGGTTGGTGTCCGTGCGGGGCTGGTGTCCATGGGGTGGTGGTCCTGGATGGTACATGCCAAGGCGCTCGATGGTCCCTCCTGTGCTGCAGCACCATCCTCAGGCTCTGTGGGCACTGGACTAAACTGTTGCTCCTTCACTCTGTGCCAATCCGATGCCCATTGGTCCTGCTGGCAGTGCTGAGAAAGCAGGGCTGGTGCTGCCAGGCAGGTGGGCATGTCACTGGGGGATGTGGGGAAGGGCACAGGGCATGGGGGCTGTCCCTGAGTGGCATCCACCAGCTGGAATATATGTCACGTTCCAGCATTAATTACAGTAATTGGCTGTTGGAGGCAGTGTTGGCGCCAGCTCTGGCTCCGAGGGGGAGCGTGAGCAGCTCTGGTGTTTGATGCTCCACGCACGGAGGAGTCCCTGTCCCCACTTTGTCATTTGTCCCTGGCCCACAGACATACCCCACGTGCCTGCAGGGACACAGCCCATGCCAGGCACACACACACGTGGGCGTGTGCCTCTCTCCAACCCCAAATTATGTGGTGGTTACAGCAGCTGGCTGGGAGGTGAAAGCCTCAGGCAGAGTCCGGCCCCCGCGGGTGTGCTCTGTAACCTCGTAAATTAAAGGGAGCCCTTGACCACAAGGCTCTGGCCGCGGGGTGGACACACTGGTATGTGAGCAATGCGGGCACTCCAGCAGGACAGAGGGACGGAGAGAAACTGGGCAGCTCCTCTGGCACGGGTCAGGCAGGCAGGACCCTGACTCATCCCACAGATTGGAGTCTGCAGCAAGACCTGGATGTCCCCGGGCGTCCTTCTTGCTCTGCAGGGCATGGACCACCTGGCTTGTCCCACCACACTGGACATGATGCCCAGGGACATCCCAGAATGGGCAGCGGCATCTCTAGAGCCCATCACACCAAGCAATTAGCACAAGTGATTGGGTCATTGCAGTAACCACAATGTTCAAGAAAACTAAGATTATCTCAGTGCCTCTTATCTTTTCCAGAGGCCCAGGATTAAGCTGGGGTGGTGAAACAGTGCAATGTCCATCTGTCTGTCCTTGCCGTCTGTCTAGTGTCATGCTGTGCCTGGGGAGGGGCTGGAGGGGCTCAGAGGGAGCGGGGAGGGGAGTATGTATGTATGTATGTATGGCAGTCATGGATTAAAGGAGGAGAGGTCAGGCAGTGCCCAAAACATCAGTACTGGCATGGGTGTTGGCATTGGTATTGGCATCGGCATCGGGATCAGCGGGTATGGTACCGGGACACCTCAAGGCCACCTCTGTCCCCCCAACTCCAACCCACCAAGCCCCAACCCACCAAGCAGGCAGCAGGCCACGGGCAGACCTGGGGCTGAGGGCAGCTGTGTGAACCACTGGCTCGGTGGTGGAGCAGAAGGTGGGGTGGGTTTGGGGTCTGCCGCCCCTTTTGCCCCAGGCAGTGCCGTCTCTTCTCCGTGGGGAACCGGCAGCTGCTCCAACCGGTTTGTGGGTCTGGGCGGTGACACCTCCTGCCCGAGGCCTGATGGAGGGCTGGGAAGTGCTGGTATGGACGCCAAAGAGCAAACAAGAGCCGTTTGTGTCCTGCTGGGCACAGAGCCCGGCAGCAGGGGGGCACAGTGTGCTACTCTCCTGCCTTGGGACTGTGGCGGGGCAGAAGCTGGGCTGCTGCTGGAGCTGTCACCATGAGCTGGGGGGAATCTGAGGCACGAGAGCACGGAGGGACCCCATCCTGGTGATGGAGCAGGTGCTGGTGGTGATGGCAGAGACATCCTGGTGCCTGGACACCGGCTCTTCCCCCTCATCATTCCAGGCTGAGCCCCAGCGCTGCCTTTGGCACCTCCTGCCTGCCCCCAGACAGCAGAGGGACGCACTCCTGCGCCTGGGTGGCCTGATGCCGGTCCCCCTGCATCCTCCTCCGTGGGAGCAACCGGGATATTAAGTGTCGTTGCTGGAGGGAGAAATACAAGAGGAGGAATCCCGGGAAACTGGTTTTACCCATCCGTCCGGTGCCGGCGGCAGGACGGCGGCTGTGGCGGTGCTCCTCCCTCGGCAAAGGCATATAATGCCTGCCATGGTCCCGGCAGCCGGCACTGCGCGGCGGGAGGCGGGCAGGGGTGCAGGGAGCGAGCCATGGCCTCCATGGGCATGCAGGTGCTGGGCATCGCCCTCTCCGTCATCGGCTGGTTGGCCTCCATCCTCTGCTGTGCGCTGCCCATGTGGAGGGAGACGGCCTTCGTAGGGAACAACATCGTGGTGGCCCAGATCATCTGGGAAGGGCTGTGGATGAGCTGCGTGGTGCAGAGCACGGGGCAGATGCAGTGCAAGGTGTACGACTCGCTGCTGGCCCTGCCGCAGGACCTGCAAGCCGCCCGTGCCATGGTGGTGGTGGCCATCGTCCTGGCCATCCTGGGCACCCTGCTTGCCGTCGCGGGTGGCAAGTGCACCAACTGCGTGGAGGACGACACCGCCAAAGCCAAGGTCATGATCCTCTCCGGCATCATCTTCATCGTCGCCGGCATCCTCATCCTCATCCCCGTCTCTTGGTCAGCCAACAGCATTGTCCAGGACTTCTACAACCCGCTGGTCTCCGACTCCCAGAAGCGGGACCTGGGCTCGTCCCTCTACGTGGGCTGGGCGGCCTCGGCGCTGCTGCTGCTCGGGGGGGGCATCCTGTGCTGCACCTGCCCCCCGCGGGGGGAGAAGCCCTACTCCGCCAAGTTCACGGCCGCTCGCTCGCTGCCAGCCAGCAACTACGTGTAGGAACCGCTGCGCCCTCCTGGACCCCCCGGCCACTCCGCGGAGCTCGGACCTCCCGGGACCCGCAACCCCCCCGGCTGGGCTGGGGCTGGCCGGGCGCCGGGGCACTGTGAGGGAGGGCAGACAGAGCTGCCTTTGTTCCAGCGGGGTTGAAGCCGGTTCTTTAATCTCGGCTGAGACAGGGAAGAAGGAGATCCTGTCCTGGCTGCCCGCGGCGGGGATCCTGATCCCCCCCGGAGCATCCAGCGGAGGCGTCTTCTCCGAGACACCACCTGATCCCCTCCTCGAGCATCTCCTGGCTCCCGGTATCGGGGTGTGCCATGTGGTGACACAGCTCCCAGGAGCCCGTCCCACGGGTGACACGGGGCTCTCACCGGGTGAATCTCCGCGGGACGTGTCTGTCCCTCGGGGCGGGTGGCGGTGTCGGTGTTGGTGGGGACAGCGAACTTGTCCCATGTGGTCACGGGGACGTGGTGGCTCTGCAGACCCCGGCAGGGTCTCGAGGTGATCAGGGGCTGTCACCTGCCTGTACCCTAAATTTTGGCTATGACCTGCTTTCGGGGCTCGGAGCGGCCGTACAGACTGTGATTTCTCGCGGCAGCTCCCCAGGGCGGGGGCATCATTATCCTGGGAGTGGGAAGGCGGCGGCCGGGCTGGGAGAACCGGTCGGGGAGGCGGGAGCGGAGCGGGGCTGCGCTCCCGCATGGAGGGGGGCGACTCCCGGACCCGACCCCATCCATCGCCCCGCCCGGCATCCCCCGAGCGGGGTGTCCGGGGGCGGTATCGGGTGGCTCCCGGTCCCCCTGGCGGTGCTGCTGGCCATCCCCACATCCAGCCTTCCCGCATTAAACGGCAGCTGCTCAGACCCCGCTGTGCCTCGTGTTCTTTACCCTCTCCAAGACCCGTCTCGGTGCCGGCCCAGCCCGGTGCTCCAGTGCCGCGGACCCCCGTCCCCTTGAGATCCCCCAAATCTGCTCTCCGGAGCCTCTCGCGATCCCCGCCCACCCTGCTGCAGCCCCGGCATCCCCCCGGCGGTGACAGCGAGTGTCTCCATGGCACAGTGCCTTGGTGGCATCTGAGCTGTCCCACTTCTGGCCCCGTGTGATGATCCCACCCGAGGAGGAGGAAGGTGGCGGGCGCCGGCGAGGGCGAGTCGGGGCGCGCTGGCCCCGGGGCCGCCCCACAGCCCCGGCTGGGAGCACCCCGGGGCCGGCGTGGGCAGCGCCGTGTTTTGCTTATCTCGCTTCCGGCGCGGCGAGTGCTCCGCTGGCTTGGGAACATCCTCCCCTCCCGTCTCGGGGCGTGTGGGGACCAGGGGTGACTCTGGCTGCCTGGCTCCGGGTGTCTCATCCGGATCTGGGGGCTTGAGGGCTCCCAGTTCTCCCATCCCTTCACTGGGAATGGTGGAAAATACACCTGTGGCCCTGTGGTGCCAGTGGCCAGGTGGAAATGTGAGAGTGATGCTCCGGCAAACAGGCCTGCTGGGATCCTTGGGGGCACTGCTTGCCCCTGCTGTGGATGGTCGTGCACCCGTTGTGGGTGTCTCTTGTGGCCCAGGTCCTGCTGGCTGGGGAAGGGTGTCTGGGATGGCTCCCATCATCCCTGCCCTCAGCTGCCTGGAGCACAGGGAGAGAGGGACCATAATTTTGGCCCAAAGGGAAGGTAAGGTCCCAGTGCTGGGTGTCCATCAGGCCACCGAGGGGTGAAAGGTGCAGGGGAAAGAGTGGGGATGCAACGGAAGAGGAGAGGCTGGAGAAATCGAAACTGGGATAGGAGAAACGATGGTGAAACCTCCGGCAAGTGCCGCAGGGTGTGCTGGGCACAACCGATACCCCACCGAGCTCGAGGTCATAAAAACTCGGCTGGTCCCAGCTGCCAAGCGCAGGCGCAGGCACCCGTGGGTGAACTCTGCTCTGTGCGGGGCTGAGCTGGATTTGGGCTGAGCCAGGGCCACGACAGCCACGTGTGACTGTGGTGGAGCTGTTGGCCTGTCTGGCATGTGCCTATAACAGCCACCCCTCTGCCAGGGCTAACATCTGTGGTGACCCCATAGCCCCTCACTGGGGTTTGCCCTCTTGGGGCTGCTCCTGGGGCCAAGAGCCGGTATCGCTGACAGTGCTGCACCCCCAGCCAGGATCGGAGCAGAGCTGAGCTCTGACCCACTCCCAGCACTCCAGAGAGGAAATCCCAGGGTCCAAAGAGCACTGAGCATGGCTGTGAGGGCAAAGCCAAACCTCCAGCTGGGAGCAGCCGCTGCTGTGGGGAGGGAGGGCTGCCCTCCCTGCCCATGCTCCCCAGCGCGGTGCTCAGCCAAGGGGGCTGGAGCAGCAGTGGTGGAGCAGGGCATGGGGTGGGCACTGGGGCGTTGCTGGCACAGCAGGACGTGGGATGAGTGTGGGGTGGGGGGTCTGCACAGCAAGCCCCCATCCTGCTCCCTAAAAGCCACCCCCTCCCTGACACTTGCCATGTGCTGTGGTGGGGCGATGGCAGAGGCTGCCCTGAGCTGTGGGGACATTGTAGAGGCCAATGTGACACATGGGGGCTCCTGCACCTCAGCCTGCTCGGAGCCTGGATCCTCAGTGCCACATGTGCCCCCATGCTGTCCTTCAGCAATGGCCCATACCACATGTGTCCCCATGTCACTCATGTCCCCATGTTACTGTGTCCCCATGTTGTCCTGCAGTAGTGCCCCATGGTACTCTTGTCTCCATGTCACTCATGTCCTCATGTTGTCCTGTAACACTGCCCCATGCCACCTGTGTCCCCGTGTCACTCTTGTCCCCATGTTGATCTTCGGCACTGCCCCATGTCCCTTGAGTCCCCATGCTGTCCTGCAGCCATTCCCACCCCGATGGGGAGCAGGACACACCAGATGAAGCCTGTGCTCTCCATAAACCTTCTGGCTTGGGGCCACTTTCATGACACCTGTGCCCTGTCCCTGCAGGTGCTGGCGATGATGTCGATGCAGATGGGAGGGCTGGTGATGTCCCTTGTGGGCTGGGTGGGCTCCATCCTCGCCTGTTCCCTGCCCATGTGGAAGGTGACAGCCTTCATCGGCTCCAACATCGTGGTGGCCCAGGTGTTCTGGGAAGGGCTGTGGATGAACTGCGTGGTGCAGAGCACGGGGCAGATGCAGTGCAAGGCCTACGACTCGCTGCTGGAGCTCACCTCCGACCTTCAAAGCTCTCGTATCATGGTGGTCACCTCCCTCTTCGTGGCCTTCTTCGCCTTCCTCATCTGCCTCTCGAGCGCAGACTTCACCCGCTTCATGGATGACAGCAGCACCAAGAACAGGTTCTCCATGGTGTCAGGTGCCCTGTTCATCGTGGCTGGCATCCTGATCCTCATCCCTGTCTCCTGGACTGCCAACAACATCATCAACAGCTTCTACAACCCCATGGTGCCCGAGGCCCTCAAGAGAGAGCTGGGGGCTGCCCTCTACATCGGCTGGGTCTCCAGTTTCCTCCAGCTCTTTGGTGGGATTATCCTGTGCCGCTCAGGATCCCAGTCCCAGCAGGATTCCTACCCCAGGAAGTACAGAGGGGTGAAAACCTGCAACGCAATGGGCTACCCCATGAAGGACTATGTGTGAGCCCCTGTGCCCAGGTGCCAGCCCAGGTGCACCAACTGTCCCTGCCCTGCTACCCCGTGCCACCCCCTGACCATGCATTGCCTCCTCCTCCTCTTCCCATCCCCATCCCCATCCCCTGACCCCCAGCTTGGTCCTCCAGCATGTGCCCTTCCCCAGAGCAGGGATTATAAACATCCTGGTGCCACCGAGGCTGCCCGGGCTCATTCTGAATGACGTGGTGTGGGGAGGATGGTGACATGTCCTGGGGGTCCTGTGCCCTGCCAGCCAGATGCCAGCTCAGGGCTGCTGTCCCAGTGCCTGGCATGTCCCCGTGTCCCCATGGGGATGCAGCAGTTGGCAGGGTGTCCCACAGCAGGGAAACTGAGGCAGGGAGAGGATGCTGAGAGCTAAGAGGGGCACAGGGGCACACCGGGTCCTCTGAACCCCCAAGGGACTGGGAGGGGAGCCCTGAGAAAGGTCAAATTCCCACCCCCAGGCTCCTGACTGCCCACCCCAGAGGGTCTGCAGCCCCATTTCTCCAGGAACAACACACAGCAGGCAGACAGCAGGGACAGGGGTTTATTGAACAGTCAGGGGCAGGGTTGGGGACAGCCACGACCCCAGATTGGCCAGGGGACAGTGTTGGGGACAAACTGGGGGCAGAGCAGTAGGACAGTTACCTACAATGGGCACAGGGACCCCAAGCCCTAGGGTGACAATGTGGAAGGATGGCAAGAGCCATGGGGAGAGTGAGTATGGGATACCCTGAGTGGGGAAACAGGGACAAGGAGAGATACAGCCACCACCTCCCGCCTGGGAAGAGCTCCCAAGGGGAAGGAAGTAACCTGTTTGCCAGGGCCAGGGGAACAGGATGAGCAGGAACAGGTCTGGGGGAAGGGAAAAGGGAAAAAACCAAATATCCCAGCAGGAGATTTGGGTAAAAAACTTCCCAAGGGAGCAGTGGAGGAGGAATTGTGGAGGCAGCACAGCAAGGGCTGGGGGAACAGGCTGGGCAGGCAGTGCTGGGCGATTCCTGGGTGGGGAGCAGCCACCAGCTCCCCAAGTTCCTTCCAAACTCATTTCCCACCGAGACCATTAACTACAAAGCTGTGGGAAAATGAGAGATTGGAGCAGCTGTTGTGGGATGAAAGGTGGGATGTGGCACTTGGAAGCCTCTCCAGCTGGGTGCCAACTTGGCACTGGTGCTCCTGCTCTGGATGTGGAGATCTCCTGCAGCTCAGGGTGCACTGGGTTAATCCCTGAGGAGGATGAGGATGGAAGACCACAGGACATGGCGATGGGGACCCACCATGCACAGCCCTAGGTGAAGACCACAGTGGGCTGGAGGTGGAAGATGAAGAAGGATCCAGATTTTGACCATCAGTGCCGAAGTGGGCACAGTGAGGAGACATCCTGGACAGGACATGGCTCTTAACAGCCATGTGGGTCTGCAAAATGTCATGGTGAGGGTTGAGGTGTTGGTGACAATACCTGAATGTCAGAGCTAATGCTGCCCAGGAGACCCTGGTGAAACCAGGAGACCCCCCCCATGCTGAGGAGCAGACAATGTCCTGAGGCCCAGACCTTGGGGAGAACGGAATGGGGACACTCCCCAAAAATGCTGCCACCCCCCAGCAGCTCCGGGAGGGGTCTCTGGGCTGAGTTTTCTATAGGGCCAAGTGCTCACCCCCCCTGCAGAGCCACGCTGGCTCTCAGCCCTCCTTGAGCGGGGGGATAGGGCATTTCTGGTAGAGGTAGACCACCCCAGAGATGTAGCCGGTGCCCTGGGTGCTCTCCTCCTCGGACGTGGCCCTCTCCCAGCGCTCCACCTCCTGTGCCAGCAGCTTCTGCCAGGCTCCACAGCCCTCCAGCCGCCCCAGCTCTGCCTCCAGCTCCCACTTGTACCGCAGGTTCGAGGGGTTGCTCCTCGTCGTCAGGCAGAGGAAGCCTCCTGTGGGACAGGGGACGGGTGACGCTGACACGGAGTGTCCCTCGCTGGGGATGGCAGCCCCTCGGAAAGGGTGGGGCAAGGGGAGGCAGTGGGAGCCTGGCAGGAGTCAGCGGGCAGGACAGTGGGAAGGGGACAGGCAGGGCCGGACATGGGCAGGGGATGGGCAGGACAGTGGGCAGGGGACGAGCAGGGCAGGAGATGGGCAGGGGATGGGCAGGACAGTGGGCAGGGGGTGGGAAGGGCATGGGCAGGGCACAGACAGAGCATGGACAGGGCAGGAGGGCAGTGGGCAGGGGACAGGCAGGACAGTGAGAAGGGGACAGGAAGGGCAGGTGGCTAG
>VWZF01004010.1:362990-373387 GCA_013396755.1 Sclerurus mexicanus | reverse complement strand
TGAAACGCCCCCCTCCCCATTGGCTCCGCCGCCCGGCTCAGGACACGCCCCCCTCGACCCATTGGCTAGGTGGCCACGGCCTCGCGCTCTATTGGCCCAACAGCCCCTCCCTGGCCCCGGCCCCAAAGAGCCCTTAACGCGGCAGCGCTGCCCGGGAGGGGCGAGAGACACGGGGGACACTGAGGGTTCCGGGGGGACACGGAGTGCCCCGGCAGGTGACACTGAGAGCTTCGGGAGGGGACACCGAGAGCGCCGGGAGAGTCAAAAATGCCCTGAGGGGGNAAATGCCCTGAGGGGGTGACCAAGTACCCAACGATGGTGACACCAAATGCCCCGGGGGTGGCACCAGGAGCCATCCCCTGCAGCGTCCCCCGTCTCTGCTGCTCTGTCCCGTGCAGGCGCTCAGCTCCCACCCTGCCACTGATGTCCCTGGGCGGGTCACCTCCCCGCCGGCCCCTGTCCCACCCGCGCTGTCACCCCCGTCCCTGCACCCGCATCTTCCTCCTGCACTCCCACGTGTCCCCAGCGCGGGGGGACAGCGGCCACCCCCGCCCGTGTGGTGGGGACAGCGCAGACCCTGGGGGGGCACACGTGTCCTTACCCGCCCGAGCCCTCCCACAGGTGACAGCGAGGGGACCCCTGGGGACAGAGCAGAGGGACGGGGAGGAGGAGGAGGAACGTCTTGGCTCCTGCGAGGAGCGCGGAGCTGGGCTCGGTGATCGCTGTTGTGTCCCTTGCAGCCGGGGGGGTTCGGGGTGTGTGCCCAGGGCAGTGACACGCGCGGGGTGGGGTGTCTTGTCCCCATCACCCATCCCTGGGATGCCCGGTCCGGGTGCCCGGCATTTGTAGTGTCCCGTATCCAGCTGACACGTTCCTTACCCCTTGGAAGTGCCCCACGGGAGGTCACTGGCGGGTCCCCGGCGCGTTGGGAGCAACTCAACATTTGCTCATCCAGCTTTGGTGTCGCAGCGTGGCCGTGGGACGAGCTGTGGCGTGTGGGACAACCCACCGCTGTGTCCCGTCGCCTCCGGCTGTTCCCAGCAGCGAAGGACACGGACCCAGCCACTAATTAATGAGTGGCAGGAATTGCAGTGCCCCGACGAGCCGGGGGCTGCCCCGAGGCCGCGCTGGGCGCCGCATCCCGTGCCCGTGTGCTCCTCCCGGGGCCGGGCAGTGCTGGCCGGGGCCCTCGAGGGGGAGCCCTCCACCCGCGGGACGGACCCCCGAGCCTCGCCGTGCTCCGCGGCCACCCCCGGGGCACCCTCGAGAGAGCTGTGGGGCAAGGGGCATGGCGAGGAGCCGGACCCACGCAAGGAGAGATCATCCCACCCATGCCGAGGACACACGGGTGGCTCCAGGATGGGACCCGCGGGGAGTGGGGGCTGCAGCCCGGTGACAGCTCTTGCCACTGCTCATGAGCATTTTGTGCCCTCTGCAGCCACCGGTGTGTGCCTCTCACACTTGGCACCCCTTCCCTGGCACGGCAGCCTCTAAAATCGCCTTTCACCCTCCCGTCACGGCTTTCACCACTGACTGAACCTTCATTTACAAATCGGGGGGAGGAAGCACCACCAGCATCCCCCTGGCTCTGCTTGCCCAGGCTGCAGGTGGGTCCTGCTTTCCCTGAGCCTTGACCTGCACGGATCCAGCCCCGAATTTTCCAAACGTCTCCTTCCCGGGGCTGGCTGGCTCCATCGGAGCACACAGCTGTGCAAACAGCTTCATCCTGTCACCGCAGCTCTGGGCTGGCCTGGGACCAGCTTGGACCCAGTACTGGGTCTGGACCAGCCCTGGTGCCAATGTTGTAGGCCCTGGGCTGTCCCCTGAGGATGTTGGGGACAGAAGTGGCAGCAGGCTGTGGCAGGTCCCCAGTGCTGGTGTGAGGCTGGACTTTGTCCTGACACGTGGCCAGGTGCTGGAGGGCTCCCACTGTGGCATGTGGTGTCCTGCTCCGATGCTGCAGTTCCTTGGGGTGCTGTCCTTGTCCCCTGCCTGGGGACAGGGGGTCTGGCTGTGCCTGGTGGGATGCACCACCCCATCCTACTGGGACAGGACCCTGGAGCTCAGTTCAGCTCCTCTGCTGGAGTGTCCCTGTCACCCCTCAACAGAGAGTCTGGGGTGACACAGATCTCTGGTGTGACCTCGCCTGCCCTCCCTCACCAAGGAGCTGATGCAAGGGTTGAAGGGCAGCTTAGGTGGGTCCCTCATCCTCAAACCTGCTGCTGGGCTGGGACAGGCAATGGGAAAGTCCAGGTCTGAGCTGGGCTTGGCTCCTCTGCAGGGCCAGGCCAGAGTGCGCAATGTTACCTAAATCCTAACCTGCCTGCAGGTCCCCCTTCCAAGTCAGTCCTGGACCCCTGGGTGAAGGGTGTGCTGGCATCAGTACACTGACAGGTGGGCTTGCATGCCCCAGGGCCTTTGCAGGGCATCCATGGCACATCTTTGGCCCTTGGGGTGGGATTAACGCTGTCCCCTGGACAACCCAATGCCATTGGGAAGTCCTTAAGCCTCTTCATCCGAGTGGAGTGATGGGATGCTGAGTCCCATGACCTTGTGTGCCTCAGACAGAGCTGTGGATGGGTCCAGTGGCATCAATTAGTGACTGTCAGCTGGTTCCCAGCAAAAGCACAGAGGGACACGAGTGCCCAAAGCTTGTGGGCACTCTCGACATGTCCAGGTGGTTTGGTGTGATGTCTACCACACACATACCCCGTGCCATGGACCATCAGCAGCCACAGTGGCTGTGCGGTGGGCTGAGGGATGGGATGCAGGCTGGAAGCTGCACGAGCATCCCTGAGCATGTCCAGCTCCTCCTCCAAGCAGCTCCTTCTGGCTGAGACCTCACAGGAGTGACAGGCACCTTAGCTTGGGTCCTGTCTCTCCCCTGTCTTGGCACCCACATCCATCCCCTGAGCTTATGGAGCAATCACATCCCTTTTCCAGCCTGCCCAGGTGCCTCTGCTTTGTTTCCTCCATCCTAGTCCCCCAGACTGGAGCATCACCCTGCCCTATAGCTGCTATGGGGTGCCAGCTGGCTGGGACCTGGAGAGCCCCCATGGGCAGACAGAGACAGGAGGGAGGTTTAGACTGGGTATTAGGAAAAATTTCTTCACTAGACAGGTGGTAAGGCACTGGCACAGCTGTCCAGGGCAGTGGTGGAGTCATCATCCCTGGAGGGGTTTAACAGATGTGTAGATGTGGCACTTGGGGACACTGGTTAGTGGTGTCCTTGGCAGCGCTGGAGGAACAGCTGGACTCGATTTTAGAGGGCTTTTCCAACCTTAAAGATTCTGTGATGTTTCCATGGCTGAGGAAGAGACAGACAACAGGACCAGAATGGACGGGGTGGCTGGTGGGGTTTCACACACCAGCACTGCCACGGGTTGGGATGGCTCCACATTTTCCTTTCCCAGCATCCAAAGGTGTCCAGAATCCCTCAGCCCTTGAACTGTCTGGTTTTTCCCTCAAGCCCAGCCCCTGGTGTCCAGGGACTGGTGGATTTTGTCCCCTAGCACACATCACTCACCCCCCCGACACCCCCCTGGATCATTGGGCTCCTGCCCGACTTCTCAGTTTGTAAATCGCAGCGTTGCTGTGATTGATGGCACTCAGGGCTGCTGTCACTGAACCATCTGCCCTGGCCCCAACACCCGGATGGCTCAGGACCAGGTAGGAAGGAGAGACTGAGATATAAATCAGCACAGCCCAGCACAGAGCTGGTTGTAGATCAGACCAGCGGGGAGGGCGGGCAGATGGGGGAGCAGCTCACAGAGCATGGCTGGGAAGGGCTGTCCTCCCACCACGGAACCGTGCTGCCCATGTCCCACACAGCCCCCCAGGACATGGCATGTTCCCTGGCTGTGGCCTGTCACTCTGTCACACGAGCAGTAAGATGTCCCTGCCATGCCGAGAATGTCCCCTGGCCACAGCGCTCCCAATTCAGCCCCAGCTTCTGTACCTGTGTCACCTGCACCGCATCCTACCCTCACCCCCAATGTGGGGTGCTCCCCTCCCTCCTGGGAGCCCATTACACGGTGCTCCCACCCCTCCTGAAGCCCAAATCTTTGATGTTCCCATCCCTTCTGAAGCTCAAAACTTTCATGTTCCCATCCCTAATGCACCTCCAATTCTTGGTGCTCTTACTCCTCTTGCACCCCATTACATGGTGGTCCCACCCCTCATGCACCCCCGATCCTTGGTGCTCCCTTCCCCCCCATGCCCAATGTATGGACTCCAGCCCCCCCTGTACCCCTCGTGCCCAGTCCTCCCACCCCTCCTGTACCCCAAATGTGTGATGCCCTGCACCCCCAATGCTTGGTGCTCCCTCCCATCCTGTACCCGCAGTGTATGGTGCCCCCACCCCTCCTGTACCCCTGGAGCATGGTGCTCCCTCTCCCTATGCCCCCAGTGCCTGGTGCTCCCACCCCCTCTGCCCCCCCCGACACGGCAGTCCCATGTAGGTACATCACAGGGGCACGGTTCTCCCGCACTGGTGGCATTCCCATTTCTCCCTGTCCCCATCCCAAACACCAGTGGCTCTGCCCACAGTGTGTGCTCCAGCTGCAGCTCTCACCTGAGCTCTGCCTCTTCCCCAAACCACATCCACGCCCCAGCCCATGGACCCCACTCCCTGTCCCCCTGTCCCTCTTGCTCCCCCTTGGTAGGAGGGGTGGAGGATCCCTTGGTTGTTCACCCCCATCCCATCCTGCCCAAACGAGACGGGTCCTGAGGGAGAGAAGCCAAATGGGTCAAACTATTATTATCATCTTGAACTGAGCTGAACCTGAGCTGAGCTTTGCCAATTCCGGCTGGCACCAAGTGCCACCTGCTCTCTTCCCTTGACTGGTGACTTTCCCTTCCCATCCTGGCCCTGTCCAACACATCTGGAGTGCTCAGCTCCCACCCACAGCCACACACACCCTGCCTGCTCTGTCACACCCCATCACCATCCACACCCATTTCCCCTCCCTCACAGCCCTTCCCATGGCCAGGTGAGTTCCCCCTGCTGCTGCTTCCCTGCTCCCATGGCCACAGGTAGTGCCATCACATCGTGAACGCCTTGGCACACCTCAGCCCTGTGACTCAGCATCCCTCATGGGACAGCACCCTCGTGACTCAGAGTCCTTCGTGGAACAGCACCTTGAGGACTCAGTGTCCTCTGGGCCACCCCAGGAGCTACTCATTTCCCACCCTGAGACACAGTGTGACTTGTTGATCACATCCCTGCCACTCCTGGAGCGTGGCCCTGGGACTCCAGGTGTGGCTGCAGACACAACCCCATGACTGGGTGAAAATCCACCCGACCATCTCCCTAAATCCCCCAGACCACCTGCCCTGCCACCAGCCTGGCTACCCAGACCACATCCATGAGGTCAGCCCGGCTCCACTTCCCCTCCCTGGGACTGCCCTGGTTTGTCCCTATACATCAGGGAGTGACTGTCACGTCCTGGGAAGCACCAGGGACAGGCTGGGTGAGATCCAGGAAGTGGAATTGGGAGCCAATAAAGTCCAGCTCAGTATCAAGGTGCAAACTTTCACTGGAGCAGGAATTAATGAGTGGATTAGTGGCCACAAATAAACAAGGGATTCCTGGTAACTTGTAAGAGATGACTCAGTGCTTTCGTGGAGGCTGCTTGCTGTCCAAGAGGACACCGTGGCGATCCCAGGGCAGTGGCACCTGACCTGTGGAAGTCCATTGTGGTGATCCTAAAGCACTGCTGGACCTTTGGTGAGGCCAAGCCACCTCAGTTCTGTCTGCACCGGGACTGAGGTGGTATTTGGGTATCTGAACCTTAAAAAGCGGTTTGTGATTTCCTCCACCAGTACCCTACTCTGTGGACATTCAGGAAGGAGGATGGGCTGCTGTGCCCAATTGCCACTATTTATTTTGTCCTCAGGCTGGAGCCCAGTGCGTCCTTTCTCGGGGACATCCATGAATCCCAGCAGCTCACCCTGGTTAGGAGGGATGGGGGATCCCTCTGTTGCTTCATCCCCTGCCCATCCTGCCCAAATGAGAATGGAGTCTCTGGGGGAGTGGAGCCAAATAGGTCAAACCGTAATTATTTTCTTGAACTGAGCTGAACCTGAGCTGAGCTTTGCCAGTTCCAACGGGAACCAAATCACCCGACATGGCCTGTGTAACACATCCAGGGAAAACAAGCAGAGAAGTTAAATGGGTGCCATTGAGTGAGAGCAATGGAGTGAGGAGGTGACAGTGGGTTGGGTGACGGTGACCATGGGCTGAGGGTTCACAGAATCCTGGAAAGGTTTGGGTTGGAAGGGACCTCAAAGATCATCTCATTCCACCCCCCTGAGTTCATCCATCCTAGAGCTCAATGGCATGTTCGCTTGTGGTTGAAACAATGTCAACCAATCCCTCCCGGCTGTTGAGTCTTGCCCTCCCTTTGCCGGAGGATTCCAGCGTTGGAGGACTTTGCCTGAGGATTGCATCTCTGGATTTCCTGGCTGGAGCTGCTCGTCTGAATGCTCTCCAACCCATGTTGATCCAAATGACCTGGTTAGGCAGGCTAGTGGTGGGTCTATCCTAACTCCCAGTTGCAGCTGGAAGAGGATGTGCAATTAGTGTCTTGGAAAAGGAAAGGAGGGAGAGCAGCAAAGAGAAGGCTGAGGGCTGAGAACTGCTACGTAACAGCTCCTGGGAATCACGTGTGAGGCAGGATATCACAGGGCAGCTGCCTGGTCCTTCAGAAAGAGCTTTAAGGGAGTAAGTTCAGAGAGAGGCCAGGAATCTGGCAAAATGGAAATCTCAGCAATTATCTCAAGAACGAGGAGGAGGAGCCCAGACAGCGGAAACAATTTTAAATCATTAGAGACAGGGGAACATGAGAGCATGGGCAGATGCAGCACGACCTGCTGGAGATGGCTGATAGATTTCCAGGGGTCTAAAGGGAAGGTGAAGGTGGTCCAGGTGGTCCCTGTGGTCCTGGGAATGTGTGACCACAGCTGGCTCTGGGATGGCTGGTTGGTTACTTTCCTTTTCTACATTGAATGGGGGGCACAGGTGATGTCCCCTGCAGGGCTGAGCTCAGCCTAGGCTGGGCTGGAGGCAAAGGGCACTTGGATAAATCCCAGATTTTCAAAAGCCTGATGGTGGGCTTTTGTCTTACGGCACTTTGAACACTGGCTGAAGAAATCTCATCTGTGGATTACCTTTGAGAACAAGTATAGTGGGAGCTCACGTGTGTGCAAAGGGTGGGTTCAACTCAAGTTCATGGAAGAAAAATCCACCAGGGATTACCACGGCAAAAGGCTCAGCTCTGGCTCAGGAGGTCCATGTAAAGTCCTGTAAGCTGGGAAAGTATTTGAGGATGTGAAACCCTGTGTGGGTGCTGGGTTTGTGCTGTTTGCTGCTGCTGGCGGTGGTGAGACCTCCTCCACTGGGGGAGCCTTGGGTGGTGAGACCTCTCAGTGCAGGGGAACGCAGAGAAACTCCTTCTACAGCACTTGAAAAGGCAGGTGAGAAAGACAAATGTGAGACCTTGACTGCAGGAAGGTGTTTGATGCTGTTTCACAGGGCCATGACTCACCTGGGACTGCTATAACCTGTGTGCAGGTTATAATACTCTGGAATACCCTCAATACCCTGGAATTCATAGACTCCACAGCCCTGGGAGAAGCCTTGAAGGACCAATTCAGAGTTCTAAGTAAGCCTGACATGTTGAAGAAATGAACTTTAAAAAAAATAATCACCCCTCCAACCCACCTCAGTCAGAGAAATGCTATAAAAGGAATCTCAGGCCAGAAGGTACAGCCAGGATGACCATCCTGGAGAGGACAGGACCCATGGGGATTGGAAAGCAGAGTCAAGAGGAACCTGGTCTGATCCCTCAGACAATTGGTCTGCTGGTAAAAGCAGGATTTGGGGTCAAGATGACAGCAAAATACCAGTGTCAGAAAAGACTTCTGTGATGGGGCGAGGGGGAATGGCTTCCCACTACCAGAGAGTGGGGTTGGATGGGATATTGGAAAGAAATTCTGCCCTGGAAGGGTGGTTATGCCCTGGCACAGGTTGGGCAGAGAAGCTGTGGCTGCCCCATCCCTGGGGGTGTCCAAGGCCAGGTTGGGCAGGGCTTGGAGCAACCTGGGACAGTGGAAGGTGTCCCTGATCATCTGTTTCAATGAGACGATTTGCAACCTTTAAGGTCCCTTCCAACCCAACCTATTCTACAATTCTGTGACTTTAAGCCACGCGGCTCACACTGGCCACTCTCCACCAGTTCCTGAAGCCTTGGCCACGCGTGGGGTCCTTGCTGTGTCCCCCACTCCCTGCTCAGGCATGCAGGTCCCCGCACAGCCCTGGGTGCTTGCAGGCTGTGTGTGCAGCACGGCTCCCAGGACCACGGAACGCTCCAGGCCACGCCAGATCCCCTATGTTTCTTGGCCCCCGGTTCCTCAGCCATCTCGCCAGGTATGTAACTATCCCAGCTATTTCCTGCTGTACTGCAAAAGAAATAAATAAATAAACCCGAAAATTAAAGAATTAAATAATCCAACCTTTGGCCCCGCTTGGTATAAATACAGCCTGCAGCTGCCCAGCCCCCCTGGCTGGACAGGCAGCATTGCAGACGGATTGCGTGTGGTGGCAGCACAGCCAGCACCCCCGTGCCCTGCTTGTTCCCTTTGGCAAGGGGAGCAGCAGGGGCTGCCATGGCCGTGGCCCTGGTCCATCTCCCATCGCAGCTGGAGCGATTTATGGGCTCTGTTCCTGCTCCTGACAAGCACATCCCGGGATGCTGTGCTCCTGCCTCACATGGGGAGAGGGACCACGCATCCCTCCGGGGCCGGCCGTGTCCGTGGAGCTGCCCTGTCCCCTGGCAGAGGATGTGGGCAGAGAGGGGCAGCTCCCACCAGTGCTGCCCCTGGGGCCAGGGGTGAGGAGAGACCCCCCCCTCCTCAGAGTAAATTCCCAGGCACCGGTTTATGTTTTCTGTGCTGTAGTGAGACTGCTGGGGGTCCGGTGGGATTACAGCCCGCAATCCCACCCTGGCAGCCCCCTTGCTGCCCTGTTCCCAGGCTGGTATGAGGGTCCTGCCCAGCCCTGAACGCCCACAGTGATGTGCAGGGGTCTGTCCCCATGGGAGGGGGTGAGAGGGTGGGCATTGCTGAAGGTCTTTGCCGTGGGGGTGCTGAGCTGGGGTGTGGGACTGCTGGACTTGGCTGCAGGGCCCTGAGGTGTCCTAAGAACCTAAATGTACCCGTGTTGTGCAGCTCAGGGCACTGCAGCCCCAGCAGATGCTCTCAGACCTAAGGCAGGGGGGATTTGCCACCCCTGAGTTGTCCCCGATTGCCCTCTGGGACCGTGGCTGATGCCAGTGGGAATGGACACGGTTGTGGGGGGCAAGCACCGGAGACCTGCTGGTATTTCGACCTCTCTGATGGGGCTTTGGGTGGGAGCAGCTGGTTTTCCCCACACCCTGTTAGACATCCATCAGGAAGGCCAAGACAGGATCGAGCTCAGGGCTGTGTCTTTGGGTGCTTCGAGGCTGGGTAGGACGGGGGGCTTCCTCCATGCGCCTCCAGCTCCCACCCTGCCAGCCCCCACTGCTCACCCCCCTTGGTCCCTGCTGGCAGGGGGTCACTGTGCTGTCCCCACCATGGCTTTGGCTCTCAGCCTCCTGCTTGTGCAAGGAATTTTAGTTACGGGGTGCATCCACCACCAGAGATGCATTTTGCCGAGGCTTGGACTCTGTGACTGCAATAAAATCCCACCCATGGATTAAATAAGCAGTTCCTGGGACACGCTGCGAGTGCGTGGGGTCTCAGACCCCTCTTTCCCAAGCCTGTGGGGGCTGGGATGCTCCCCCAGGCTGGCAGGGCTCCCCAGAGGTTGAGTACCATAAGCATTCCCACAAAAACCTCCCTGAGTGCTACCAGCCCCATCCGACTCTGGGCACAAACCCTGCCCCTGACTCCCGCCATGGATCAGCTGGGACCTGGGGTCGTGTGCCCGTGGAAGTCGATTTGTGATTTTTTTCTGCTCTTTCCCCTGTCTTCTGTTGTTTTTTCCTGCTCTTTTCCCCCGAGCAGGGAAGGCAAACCCCGGGTTGGATTTCAGTCTCGCTGTAATTGTGCCCTTATCTCTCCCCCAGGGTCTGGTTTCACTCATGCTTGGTGTCGCTGCCTGCCGTGAGTGAATGGATGTTCCCTCAGGGTTGTTCCAAAGCTTTCCCTCTTCCACCTCTTGCATTTCCCGGGCTGCCCTTGCTGACCTCTGCACTGCCCTTGGTCCTGAGCCCCAAACCCCTGCAGGGCAAAGGCTCCCGGGAAGCACAGCCCCTGCAATCCTGAACTTTGGGGGCTCCTGGGAAGCACAGCCTCTGCAATCCTGAACTTTGGGGGCTCCCGGGAAGCACAGCCTCTGCAATCCTGAACTTTGG
>VWZF01004010.1:331693-362862 GCA_013396755.1 Sclerurus mexicanus | reverse complement strand
GGCACAACCCCTGCACTCCTGAACTGTGGGGGCTCCCGGGAAGCACAGCCCCTGCAATGCTGAACTTTGGGGACTCCTGGGAAGCACAGCCCCTGCTCCCACCTGTTCCCTCACCAGGGCACACACTTGCTTTGACCAGGAGACTGTCTGGGGTCACGGAGCAGGACCATGGGGGTGAGGAGGAGCAGGGAAGAGCCAGTGGGGACTTCACTGATCCATGCCCCACATGGTCTGGTAGCCTTGGCTTGCTGGGGTGCAGCAAGACCAGAGGTGACCGTTTGCAACACAGGGAATCGTCTGAATTTTTCTTGATGGAACCTTTTTCTCCCCTTCGAGGGTCATCAAACATGGGAACAGAGGAGTTGGTGGGACATTGGTCTTGGAGATATTCAGAACTTGACCGGAGATGGCCCCAGGCTACATCATCACCTCAGACCTGCTGTGCTGGGGGACATGGGGCTGGACCAGAGGCCCCGCAAGCCCCTTCCCACCTCAGGTACTCTGGAATTTTCAGATTTCCCACAGATGACAGTCGTGTCTGAGGGGCTGAAGACTCTGAGAGGTGGCACCACTGGGGGCTGTCAAAGAAGGTCCAAATCATGAAGGTTAAGGGGAGAGAAGATGCAGGATGGGGCTGCCCTGGGACCCTGAGTCCTGGGTTGTTCATTGCAGTCTCCAGTCAAAGCTGTTTTGGCAGGACACTTTGCTGGGATGTGACTCCTCACTCCTGGCTCTGGCACCTGACCAGGTGCCAGGATGGTCCTGCCCCACCAACTTTGTTCTGCCCATGGAGGGCACGTCATGCACATCCTCTCTCAGGTACCAGAGCAGGTCCCGATGCTGCTCCCAGACACGGTGACCCTGAGCATGGTGCTTCAGGGATGATCCCACTGCTCTCTTGGGGTGGAAACTCTTCTTTCCTCACTGTTCTCTCCAGCTCTCAGGGTCACTCTCCACAGTTTGGTTTCTCTGAGCCTTCAGAGGATGTTCCCCATCGACCAGCCATGGGATTCCAGCATTCAAGGGCTTCACTTTGCTGCTCTCACATCTCTCTGTGCAACAGCAGCCCAGCCCCTCAGGACCTGGTGTCCCCAGGGCTCAGGAGCAGGCCCCGAACCCCTCCTAGGGGGGCTGGCGGCCACACAAACTGGGACACAACCTGGTGTCCCCAGCAGTTCCCAGGCACTGCTCCATGTGCTGGGCCAGAGCTGCTGTGACACTGCCCGGGACACTGAGATGCGTGTGGGTGCTAATCTTTGGGGCCATCAGAACAGGCACCGACCCAAAATCCAGCTCTAATTGGCCTCTTCCAGTAATTCTTCCTGACAAAACAATTAAGTTTCTCAGGCAAGAGATGTTCTTTGCGAAGGGCCCGTGCCAGATGCTTTTGCTTTTTTTATCTGTGGTATTTAAGGATCTTTCTCTAATACTCACTCATTATTTTATGAGGCACAGACTGGTTCTGCCTGCCCTTTTGAAACTCAGTATCACACTCATGTTCATTTGCTGTCTCAGGGCTTCCCTAACTCTATGTGAAGGCGTTTTTTGGTGTGTTTTTTTTTCTTTCTTTATTTTCTTTCTTTTTTTTTTTTAATGATTTTAAATAAACATTCTTGATTTGTAAAGGGCTGGGCCCTGTGAGACAGGGCAGGGAATGGGATGGGCTCCAGCCCTCCCAAGCCTGCTGAGCCTGTGTGTTCTGCAGCAGGACTGAGGTCAAAGCTGGAAAAACTTGCAAGACGGGATCGTGGGGAAGGCCCCCGGCCAGACGTGTGGAAAACATGAGCTGGGGGGGCTGCAGTTGGAATGCACGGACTGGCACTGCCCACAGGGCTCTCTTCATCCTTGTCCACCTCTGGAAATCATAGGGCTCCCCGTCCTTTGTCTTCCCCCTGGGGGGTTGTGGCTCCACCTCCTGCCATCCACTTCTAGTGGCTTCAATTCCTCCTTTGGGGCAGCTCGTCCTTCGTTTTCCCAGCCTGGGGGGCTGCACTGGAAGTGCTGGAATCCCAATTTGCTGCTCACACCTGCCCTTCCCAGGGCCCCTTTCCCAGAGGTGTTTTCCCCCATCCCCACACACCCTTCCTTATACCAGTCTCAGTGCTGCTGTTCCTGCTCCCGGGAAAGGGAGGGTGCAGATTTGGGGATTGGCATCCCAAGGGGGGTTCAACACTGGTACTGTTGGGAATGACACCCCAGGGAGGGATTGCAGCTCTTGGAAGAGGTGTGTTAGCAAGGCAAGAGAGCACCTGGATGGGATGTGGTGTAGGGTGAGGCCAGCTGTGTTTTGGGGTGACTCTGTGCTGTCTGTGGGGTGTCTGGGCACTGCGCTGGGTATGTCCCAGTCCACAGTGTCTAACACCTTGCCCAGTGACTCCAGCACTGCTGCCTGTTCTTACAGAGGATCTGGGCTGGTCTGGGTCATGTTTGACCAGTGATAACTCAAGTGTTACCTTACTTGGCCTTTGTAGAGACAGGAGGGGGGTTTGGGGGTGCTGTGGAGGGGAGGGAGGGTTCTGTGGGCTGGGAGGATGCCAAAGGAGGGCACAGCTGGTGTGAAGAGTGAGGACTCGACAGGAGCAGCCCCACAGCAGGTCGCAGCCCTCCTGTGCCACCAATGCATCCCACGGGAAGGGACAAACAACTCCAGGGAAGGGGTGACGGTCCCTCCTTGACGCGTGCCCACCTCTCTTAGCCTGGGGGCTGCGCTGGAGGGAAAGAAAACCCCAGCGCTCGTGGCTGTGGCAGGTGCTCCCGCGGCTCAGTGCGACCTTTCCCAGCGGGCTCCGTCCCAGGGATTCAGTCACTCCATAAATCTGCTTCGCTCCGCGGAGCGGAGCCCGGAGAGGCGGCCCTGCCTCGGGGCTGGGAGTGTCCAGCTGCGGCCGCTATCTCAGCGGAGGAGCCGTGTGTGGGGATGCCAGCATTTCCAGGCGGGAGACAATCGGGCTTTATTTCCCTGCCACATCGGAAAAATAATAAACATTCCTGGGGTTTGTTTTCAGGCTGCTTTGTGGAATAAATCTCAGACTGTTGTTGTCTCCCCGGGCTCCCCTGTGCTGCAGAACTGCCTGTTCTCACTCCATGAGTCACCGACGCCTGCGCTGCCGCTGACGGCACCTCTGAAACCCCGTGCGGTGGCCCAGGGGATGCTCCGTGTCGGATGCGCCCCGGAGCAGAGCTGCTCCACGTCCATGGGGAGCTCAGGTTGGCACCACGTCTACGGGGAGCTCAGGTTGGCACCGGTGTCTGTCAGGATCCACAAGCCCTCCGGACATCTCTGGTGCCAGCTGCAGCCTGGACAGCCTTTGTCACCTTGTCATCTGGGCCTGGGTCTTCCTTCCAGGGCCCTGATTCCGACAGCATCTTCAAGGGGAAGGCTCTGTCCCATGGGAGAAGGGCTCTGTGGGAGGAGACCAGGAGACCATTCCCATCTCCTCTGTCTGGGTGGGAAGGAGATCCAATGCATGCTATGGCCTCTGTCCTTCCACCTGTGGGATCATCCATCAGCAAAACCCATTTTGGTGTGGTGGGATCTCCCACATGGTGCAGAAAGCTTGGCCTGATGTAGACCCTCATGCTGGGGATGTGGCTTCTTGGGTGAGCAGGTGACCACACCACTGCCCTGGCTGATCCCCCTGGAGGTTTCCCATTGCCACGGGAGGTGTGCTGAGAGGGAACGGTGCAGGCTCACACCACTGCTGACAGAGCAGTAACCTGGGGATAGTGGGGGCAGCTGGCAGTGCTGGGTGGGCACCTCCTGGAGCAGCAGATCTTGGTGCAACCAAGAAACAAGAATGACCCACATCACTTCTAGTGCCCAGCAAAGTGTGCCCAATGCCCAGCCACATGTGGAGACCTCACAAACTTGGCATCCAAACCTTGCCAACTTTCCTGCTGGAAATGATCCCACCACCGAGGAGGTCCCAGGAGCTTGGTGTGGACCACACGTGTGAACCTGGTGGGCAGAGAGTCAACCTCAGGTGTGCTGCTGCTGGATGGTGCCCACTGTGAGTGACCTGTGCTGATGAGCTGAGCCCCTTGGCACAGGTTTGGTGTCAGAGCACATCCCACGAGGTGGGATGGTGTGGAGGAGCGTCCAGGAGGTCGGAGTGTGCACGTGGCTGGATGGCTGAGCTCAGCCACAGCACTGCTACGCACAGCACCCAAAAATAGATGGTTTTAGAAACACGAAGTCTCCTCGTGCTATTGCTCAACCCTCGTTACAAATATAGTGGCAGCACTCACTCGGTGAAACTATGTCCAGAAACAGCCAGACTTCCAGCAAAACAAGCTGGCTCTTAGGGAATGAAGGTGGCTGGGAGGGACTTGGTCCCCAGGGCTGCCAAAAATATGGTGGAGGACCCCATGGTGAATAGTGAACAAAAAAAATCCAAAACAACCCCAAAGGTAAAGTGTTGAACTGCCTCACGGGGATGGAAAATGGAATGAGGAATGAATGAAATGCTGTTGCCAGGAGGGGCTGTTCAAGCTCTGGAACAGCTGATAAAGAGGCTGGATGAGCACCGTGACCCTGGGCAGGCAGCGGCTGCAGGAAGATGCTCCAGCTGAGCCCAGGGGCAGCAGAGGAGCAGACACATCCTGATGGCCTTGGCATCCACACACGGCCCTGCAGGCAGCTGAGCTCCTTTAATTAGAGACAGGGTCGTTTAGGATTGCAGTGTGCAGGAAAGGCTTGAGGAGGGAAAGTCATTCCCTGGAGATCCCTGGTAGAGACTTAAGGGGTGTCTTGTGCAGTCGGCAACACAACTGCTTGAGAGTTTCTAAAAATCACAGGCAAGAGCTGGTCATTAAAGCTCTGGCCACTGTCAGGGGAAGCAGCCAGTGGGCTCTGCTAATGACAGGAGACTTGCTGGGCTCGGGGTGGGGGATCCGTGGGCCGTGGGGAGCAGCGTGGCTGTGCTGGCCTTGGCCATCAATGAACGGAGTGTTTATTTGGACATCTGAAAGGTCAATTTGCTAAAATGCAAAACAATTGCTGGCGTGACCGGCTGGGACTGTAAATTTAGAGTGGGAGGTGTTAGCAAAAACTGGGACTCGTTCAAGGACATCTCAACAGTGCCCCAAAAGCCATGATTTCATAGCCCGAAATAATTCTTCCAGGGAAGAAGCTGTCAGAGGCAGTTTGGACGTGTAAGTGTGGTGATCTGCAGCTGGAGGGGGAGGACCACACTGCCCTGAGTGGTGCAGCAGGTGGGAACCAGGCGGGAGCCTGGTCGGCATCTGGGATGCAGGGAAGGAAGCTGAACGAAGGCTGGAGTGTTCACTCTGTTTTGCTGCCTTGGAGAGGGCAGCGTGCCTTCCTCTCCTCCTCATCCTTTGCTTCAGCCATGTAATTTGGAGGGGTCACTCATGCTGAGCAGGCAGAGTCGGATGATGGGAAGGCTGGTGGTGTGGAGTAGAGTGGCCATTGGATGAGAAAAGAGACCTTGGTGGCATCTCCTGGGACAGTGGGATGTTGGTGGCTGGTGAAGACTCAAGAAAGAGTCTGCCCTGAGACCCAGCAGAGCATCCAGACTCCTGGCTGGGCTGTTCCATCCACCTGGGAAGGGCTCTGGCAGGTTGGCTGTGGACAGACACAGGATAAGGCTGCAGGTGTGAGGATGGAATACCCACAGCTGGCATTTCCAGCAGAGTCCATCTGGCCCATGGGTTTCTCCCAACTGCCCTGATGTCTCCTCTGACATGGAGAAAGATTCCAGCTGAGACTCCGGTATGTGTCCAACCCAGGGTCGAACGCACGGGCTGGAGCAGGTGGAGTGCCCAGGGAGGAGAGCGAACAGGGAGGGCTCCAGTGACAGACAGACAGAACTGCTGGTGGGAGAAGGGGAAGCCAAAGAAATCAGCGAGTTGTCACTGCTCTTTGAAAACATACATTCAGGATGACCAAGTCAAGCCAACCCCAAATCCCAGCCTTGCGTAAAACGAATGGAGCCTGATTGTAACAAGGAACACCATAAGTGTTCCATAGAGGACCCCACCCTGTGCTTGGGTCACGGCAGAGAGACACGTTCAACCCTGGGGTGGGTAAAGCAATTAACATCATTAACTGGGGAGGCTGTGCAACCACAGACCAACAGACCCGCTTCACTTACACCCTGGAGCCAGGAATGAGCTGCTGGAAGAGCCCCTGCAATGCTGACACTGACATGGAACAAGTCTTGGAAAGACAGGACAATGCTGAGGACTTGGAGACCCGCCAGGAGCCAGGGCTTGATGGAGGGAGTGGGACGTGCAACCAGTCGTGGTTGTCCACTCGCTATGGAGCCCGGTCCCACGGGCTGGGAAATGAACTGCAGGATGTGAGGTGTGGTCTATCCCACTCACCCGGAGGAGCCTGGGGCGGTGACATCACCACTTTTATAGGTACTTGCACATAAAGATGTTTCCTGGAGCGGGACGCTTTTGGGAGTGTTGACAAATGCATGCTACAGTCCACTGGTTAGAAACCTAATTCAGCCTCGAAACAAGCCACAGTTCCCACTCCTCGAGGGTCACCAAGCACTGGACGAGATTCTGGATGCTGGGAGGATTCACCATGGCTTGGAGCTCTGGCACTGCCACACAATGTCTTTCTGCAATCCTGGCTCAAGGCCAGCCTGTTCTCCAGGTGACCTTTGCTGAGGAGGATCAAGTCATGGTGTTCATCCCATCCCTTTGTGGCCCTTCTGGGGGACCACCTGGTGTGGGCACAGCTTCTTAGTCATAGAACTACCAAATCATTTAGGCTGGAAAAACCCTCTAAGACTATCAAGTCCAACTATTCCCCCACCACTAACTCATGTCCCCAAGTGCCACATCTCCACATCTCTTAAATCTCTTCAGGGTTGGTGACTCCACCACTATTCCTGGGCAGCTGTGCCAGGGTCTGACACCCTTTCAGTGATGAAATTTTCCCCAATATCCAACCTGACCCTGCCCTGGCCCAGCCTGAGGCCATTCCCTCTCCTCCTGTCCCTGTTCCCTGGGAGTAGAGCCTGACTCCCGCCCCTGGCTCCCCTCTCCTGTCAGAGAGTTGCAGAGCCAGAAGGCCCCCCCTGAGCCTCCTTTTCTCCAGGCTGAGCCCCCCCAGCTCCCTCAGCTGCTCCTCCTCACACCTCCTACCCACTTTGGTAGGAGGCACCCAGCAAAGAAAGGGTGAGAGAGCTCACAGGAAAGTGGGTCCAGGTCCATGTCCAGCAACAAAGAGCTGCTCAGACCACAGGCCACCCACAGAGGACAATGAAACCAGGTTGGTGGTGGACATTGGAAATGATGCAGGAGATGGACAAGACAGTGCAGAAGAACAGAGAATGTTACGGGATAGTGATTTCAGATACCAAAGGTGACAATACAGACAAGCAGCAGAGGGTGCTGGGGCACAAGGGTGGCACTGACACACCTCTGTCTCTGCAAAAGGAGCTCAGCTGGGCTGAGAAAAACCTGCCTGGAGTCACCCAGAAGATGGCACAGGCAGAACCAGGCTCTTTTCCACCCATGGGTAGGGTGGGATGTTTGCTGTGATGCTGCCCATCTGCCTGGGGACACCTTTGCTCTCCCACCCCTGCCCACTCCCTCCTCCCCTGCTCCACCCTCCTCAAAAAGCAAGGGAGAATTTGCTGATTCTGTGCATGGCCTGGCCGGGGCACACTCCACCTCCACCTTGTGGGTGCCCCTTCCTCCGGGAGCTCTGGGGAAGGGGAGGGCTCTGGCCAGTCTCTACAGAGGCCGTTTCAATGCCAGGATAACGCCGGGCATTTTGCCTGGTGCCATTTGCACAGCTCGTGCTCTGGCCAGTCCCCAGAGCCGCCCAGCGCTTTATTTCCGTGGCACTGGTTCAACGGGAGGGAGGGAGCGACGAAAATAGAGGCTGAGAGAAGAAGCAGATGAGAAACCACATCCTGGAGGGCACGGGAAGTGGTCAGGGCAGCACACCTGAGCCCCAGAGCTGTGAGAAGCTCAGGGATCATGGATTGGCACCGGATTGCCCCATCCGTGGGGTGATGGAGCCACTCCCAGTGTCCCGTGGGGAAGGGATCAGGCGAGCCTCAGCTGCCAGGGGATGGTACTGGCTGGTTTGAAGCTCTGCCCAGCTCCTGGGAAGATGTCCTGGCAGCACAGGAAGGGACTGTGACTCTGCAGGGTTCCGAACTAGCTGGTGGTCCCAAGGGACGTGTGTTGGGGAAGGTGCTCCCCCCCAGCTGGCATCTGTGCCACCTCAGCGTGCCCCTGTCCCTGCATGAGGGGTCTGTGTCAGCCTGGGATGGGACCCGGGGTGGTCTCGGTGACCACCCTGCTGAGATGTCCCCGCACAGCCCCCGGGCTTGGGGCCAGGAGGCTGCACCTCTGTGCTCCCTGCGCAGCCAGCAGCTCTGGGCTCTGTCCCCGCAGCTCCCCGGGGAGCCGGCTCCGCAGCTCCCACCCACCCCCTTCCAGCCCCGGGAGAGGTGTCCACTGCCCACTCTATCTCACTGTCTGGGAATTTCTCCTGAGACTTTGCCTGCATTTTGCTGTCCTTATTTGCACCTCTTCAGGCTCATTTATACACTTACATCTTCTCCTTTCCTCCTTGGTGCATCCCCTTCCCTCTGCCAGCTGTGCTCTTGTTCCTGGCCCTCTTTTGGTGGCCCTGAGACCATTGTCCAGCACCAGTGAGAGGGGACATCCATCACCTGACCCCCATCCCTGCTGACCCCCATCTCCAGGGCTGCTCTCTGATCCCACCTCCTCCCCCAGCCGGTTCCTCTCTGCCCTGCTCCAAGCCGGTCACTGTGTCCCCCACACTCTGGGCTTGTCCCTGGCCTCTCCCCAACCTCAGCCCCTGGTTTTGAGACTTTTTTTTTGCTTTTCATCTGTTTCTGAGCTCAGGCTGGAGCCAGCTGGGTACCTGCACCTCCAGACTAGGTGCAGCCTGCACGTGTTAGCCTGTTTCTCATCCCTCCCTGCAGCTCCAGGGTAACGCAGCACATCTGGATCCCTTGCGTCCAGCCCCCACTGATGTACCACATCTGGATTCCTTGCATACAATCTCTGTCTAACAGGCTGTGTCTGGCTTCCCAGCATGTGATTCCTAGATAACAAGTCACTCCTGGATTTCCTACATGTGATTCTTGGATAACATGGCATATCTGGATTCCTTACATTCAATTCCTGGACAATATGGCACATAGGCTCTCTAGCCAAGGCTGGGGCTGGAACAGGACTTTCTCTTTACAGTTGAAAGGACTTTTTTTTCTGGAGAAAATGAAGCTTTGACCTGAATTCCTGGCTGCCTCACAAAATCTCTCTTCTACCTCGGCTTTGGCTGCTCTTGGCTGGGAGCCTGGCTTGAAAACAAAGATCCTATCTCCCCCCACCCCCTGGGCTTTGGGACTGCTGGCGGTGGACACACCACCCCTCGCCAATCAGTGCTTACAATAATATTTTTCTCTAGGATTGGGCTTGGAATAACTTTGTTTTGACATAATCTGAACTAATGTCTCCCCGGCAATGACAGTAAACACTCGACAATAAGTCGCAAGGCAGCCCTGAAGCTCTGCAGAAGGGTCTCCAGCAGCCAGACACGAGGGAGAGGGTACAGGGCACCGCTACAGGGAAGGACCTGGTGGTAGCAGGGTGGACCATAACCCCAGAGTTCCACTTTTCACCCTTTGCCCCCCAGCCAAATTCCTCACTTGCTGCGCAGAGGGTGATGGAAAATGCAGCACAGGGCCATTGCTAATCAGCTCCTTGGGCACGGGGAGTTATTGTGTCTGCCGTGGTGGCAGCTCCAATTTAAACACTGTCACTGCACTATTAATGGTCCTGGCGCTCGCTGACTCGAGAGCTCAGCCTGGGACCTGGAGCAGGAATGTTTGTGGAGCCCAGAAAGAGCCCTGGAGCTCCGATCCCTGTCCTGCTCCCTCCGGTGCTGGGGTGTGCAGGGTGCCCTGTGCTGGCACTGCCTCGTATTGCCGTGGTGCCCCCATCAAGGCAAGATTCCTCCCCATCCCATCCCTCCCAGGGGAGGACACTGGGTGGTCTCACCTTCAAGAGGTCAAATAACACCCAGTGAAACAGCTTTGCAGCCACACAGCATCCCCTGGGACCAGCTCACTGCTGGAGCCGTGATCCAGCATCAGATGGACACGGTGGGAGAAGGATGAGGGGCAGGGGATGGGCTCTGTGGGCAGCAGATAAGGGCATGAATACCTGACAGGTCCCTGGAGAGAGGGCACCTGGGCAAGACATGGTGGGGACAGGTTCTTCACCAGGATCCTCCTCCTTTTCTGTGTTAGTCAGACTTTGAGGACTCTGGGACCCCTTCTGAGTGGCACCTGCTCTCCAGCCATACACTGAGCAATAGCTGGACCTGGGCATGGACCTGGACCTGGGCATGGACCTGGACCTAGGCAGGGAGCTGGGCATGGACCTGCACCTGGACATGGACTTGGACATGGAGAAACGGGCATGGGCATGGACTCTGAACCTGTGCATGGACCTGAACCCAGGCATGGACCTGGACCTAGGCAGGGAGCTGGGCATGGACCTGCACCTGGACATGGACTTGGACATGGAGAAACGGGCATGGGCATGGACCCTGAACCTGTGCATGGACCTGAAACTGGGCATGGACCTGGACCTAGGCAGGGAGCTGGGCATGGACCTGCACCTGGACATGGACTTGGACATGGAGAAACGGGCATGGGCATGGACCCTGAACCTGTGCATGGACCTGAAACTGGGCATGGACCTGGACCTAGGCAGGGAGCTGGGCATGGGCATGGGCATGGACCTAGGCATAGGGAACTGGGCATGGATCTAGGCATGGACTTGTGGTAGCACATAGGGCAGAGGAGAGAAGCCCATGTGCCTCTGAGCTCATCACATGCTCCAGAGCTTCTAGTGCTGGTCCCCCACTCCTGGTTTTTTCCCCCCACTGTGCTGGTCCTGTGATCCAGTCAGTCATGAGATCTCTGATCCCAAACTGACAGTTCTCAGGCCCATTGGGATTTGTCTGCCCAAAAGCTGAAGCCACCAGAAGGGTCTGTCTCCCTCCCTCGCCTGGAGAGTTCTGTTTTCCTGCAGCTTCTCATCCATCCCACCTGCTCTTCCTTGTGTGATCACACACAGGGTGAAAACCAGTCTTGCGAACAAGCAGCTTCCTGCTGGTTCAATCCTGCACCTGGGGACCAAGTGGATCATCCTCCCTCATCCCTCTTTCTTGTGAGCCAGGCATCCCTCCCTGTGGGCCTGATCCTCACAGCAGTGAACAGCTCTGAGCTTCAGAGCAGTGCAGTGACTTTTCCCCAGGGATAAGGACACCTGGGAGTAGGTGACACCAGTAGACCCATCCCTGCCTCAGGAGAGTTTGTGGAGAGGCAGAGCTGCAGTGGAAGGTCCACCAGGGCGAGCAGGACTTCAGGCTGCCAAGGATGACTTTCCTGGAGATCTTCGGCGCTATTCCTGCTTCTTCCTGGGGACATGGGGAACACGGGGGTTTCCACAGCACAGGAACTCAGTGTCGACCTTCCCTGGGCGCTCAGCACAACAGTGTGGCATTTGAAGACCAGTTCTGAACATCTTCTGAGGGATCTGGATTGGTCTCAGCATCCTCATCCATTGGGCTTCTCGGGTAGAGCGAGAGCTGCAGCTTTCTGCTTATTCTGGAAGATTCTGTTTTTTGGATGGATGAAACCATGTGCTTGATATTGAGGCAGGGAAAAGAAGCTGTGGAACACGATCTGGGGGACTTCTGAATACGAGTGGAGTGAGCCCTGGAAGACTGGAAAGTGGGTGGATGTGCCTGATGTGACTGGTGCCCAGGACAGGAAGGAAAGTCTGCCCTGGCTCTGTGTTTCATGCAAAGAAAACAGAGAATTCCTTAGGGAGGATGCAAGAGGGACCAGAGGCACATTTAATAACTGCAGAACCATTACCTGCTGCAAGTGGTCAGGGCAGAGGTTGGGAAGTTAAGGAGCAATGTCCATGCTTTGCAGAAAGCAGCTCTGGTGGTGCCCCATCTCTGGAAGTGTCCAAGGACAGGCTGGATGGGGCTTGGAGCAGCCTGGGCTAGTGCAAGGTGTTCTTGCCCATGGCAGGGGGTGGAACAGGATGGTCTTTGCAGTCCCTTCCAACCAAAAACATTCCAAGATTCTGTGAAGTTGCACCATGTGGCCTGTCTGAGTGCATGTTCCAGAGAGGAGGAACAGGAGGGATGGGCACTGGCAGTCTGACCAAAGAGCTGAGGTCCCTCTCCTCAAGGGAATGGTGGGCTCCCGGAAAAGTTTGGGACCTGTCTGGGTGGCCTTATTCATCCCTGTCTCCTTTTCTTCCCTCTTTGTCATGTTCTAGGAATCCTTTCATCCGTGTGTTTGTTTATCTTTCCCTCTCCTTGCAGATGCTCAGTAATTCTTTGAACATATCAGGCGGGTTTGTGTATCCCTGTTCTGTGCATTCCCCCCAGAGGAAAACAGGCACCTCTGGAGCAAGTTGCACACTGGCCTGAGGTCATGTCTCAGGCAGCCTGGCAAAGTCCCACTGGAATGCTTGCCCTGAGCAGAGGGCAGGCAGGGAGCTCCGGGGGAGGGTGATGCTGCACATGGGAGCAGTTTCCAGAGTGAGGAGAGATGGTGGGCACTGGTGGGAATAAACATTGAAAGGGTAAGGCAGCAGTGGCTGGGGAGTGCAAAAGCCTGGGGCTGTGGTGGAGCCGTGGACAAGCCTGGCAGCTCCTTTGGAAAAGTGTATTTGTAGATCTTCCTTCCCTGGATGCCTCAGGGAGGATCAGATGGTGGCTGTGGGATGTGGTTTTTCTTGCAGGTTTATCTCTGCTCCAAGCCAGACTGGCCCAGGAGTGCCAGAGCCTTCTCTGCCCATGGGTGAGTTCAGGACACCACCAAGTCCTGAGGGTTCTTCTTATTTGGTGTCTTGCTCATTGGATGTTCCCCTTAAATGCCTGAACGAAGAGGTGCTCCAAAGCCAGTCTGATCCCTCAGAAGGCCATGGGCACATGAGCTCTCCAAACACAGTCCCTTCCAATGTCCCAAACCAGCCACTCCATACCATGTAGGGTCTGTGTCATGTCCCAGACTTGTGCCATGGGATGACCCTGCCTGAGCAGGGAGGTTGGACCAGATGCCCCACTGTGGTCCCTTCTTCCAACCTGCCCCATTCTGGGATTCTGGGATTTGCTTGGGTCCTCCAGTACTGCAGTGACCAGGCAGCACTTGAATAGCTCAGGGACAGGGTCCTGGGGATGCAAAGTTGAGGGGTTTGGAACAAGATGCACAAGGCAAACCATCGGCAGTTGGGAGAGTGATGCCACGGGATCCAGCGAGAGCTGCTGCCCTTCAGAGCTCCAAGGATGGACATCAGCAGTGGAGGGGATGTGGGACACCAGCACGATGAGCTGGGCAGCTGGCAGGGCTGATGGGGACACCGGGAACCATTTTGGTGATGTTTCTGTGGCCAGTGACCCAGTGATCCCTGCTTTGGCATGGCTAAAGCTTGCTGTGTCTGAGCCAGTCCCTTGCCAAGCTGCTGTCTGCTTCCCAGGAAAGCTTATGGCCATGCACGTTGGATGAGTTGGAAGGCAAGGGGACTGGGAGAACACTGATGTGGAGACAGCTGCCAAATCCTCGGGTCCTGCTGGGTTGTGATAAAAGGGGCAAGACAGCAATGTGCCCAAAAGCTGTGGGTGACACAGCCGAGCCTGGCACCCAGGGCAGGCCCTGAGCTCGGCACCCCGAGGCCATGGGAATCCTGCAGGCGCTGCCCGGGCTCAGCAGGGGACTTTGGGGAGGGGGTCAAAGTGGGTCCCAGCACTGTCAGGGACCCCCGTGCAGGTGCTGCCAACCCTGCCTGTCTGGGACCTGCCTCATGGGATCCTCCAGGGATGAGTTTCCCTCCCTTGGAGCCTTGAGTGTTTCCCAGATGGGACCTGGCACATGGACAGCCAGAGCAGATCCCTGATTCTTTATGGAGATGGCATTGCAGAAGGGCAGGGATCGGGCAGATCCTTTCCAAGTGCCCAATCCTGGTCTGCTGGGGCAGAGGGAGTTTTCCTTGGGACCCAGGGCAGCCTCATTGTATCGCACAAGGGCTTGGCCACTGCAGCTCAGCCCTTCTCTCACACCCAGTTCCTCCCTCCATCCCTCCTTCCCACCATCCAGTTTAGATCCCAGCCCACAAGGAACTCCCATTCCAGGTTGGTCCTGCATTGCCCATCTCCTGGGACCCATCCTGCACATCCACCGCTGTGGATGGAGGACGTGGTGGTCCCTATTAGAGTAACTCTTGGGTCCTGCCAAGGAGTCTCTGGTGAACCAGGGAGGGCTCGAGGCTGTGCTGGGGCTGGGGGGGATGTCAGAGGAGGAGCAGCATCACTGTGTGCGAAGAGATGGGAGGCTGAGCGTGGTCCTAGAGGACAACAGCAGCTGTGGTCACTGGATTCCTGAAGTAACTTCAGGAGGACCCATGGATGGGCCTTGAAAGACAAGTCCAGACTTCTGCAATGCTAGATCTGAGAGCTACAGTGGGCAAGCAAAGGGAAGCTCATTGCAATCCTGGCAAATGATGGTGCAAGAGAAGGTTTTGGATATATTTACTCTGAAGACTTCCATTTTCGAGGGCTTCCATAGTTTTGGTGGCAGAATACAGAGGTTCTCCTGCCTGCCACGCTGAGCAGACATCACTGTCCCAAACAGGTGACCAAGAGGAGGGTGAGGACAGAGACACTGTCCCTGCCCCCTCCCCATCAGTCCTAGGGACGGGACAAACTTGCTGGGGCTTCCAGGAGCGGCCCTGTGGCCACCTCCTTCCCACGGCCGTGTGAGATCACAGGGAGAGCAGAATCCACTGCACTCCCGTGGCCTTTCTGCAGGCTGGGGCTGCCTCTCCTGCCTCCCTGGAGCAATAACGCGAGCGCAGCATCCCAGAGCTGCCTCTGCCCAAGTGCAAAGGAGGCCTGAGGACATGGATGGGGAGGGGGGAGCAGAGGGAGGCAGCACAGAGGAACAATTGAAAAGAGGAAAAAGGAAATCCTCCTGGAGCTGAGAAAGTGTTTTCCCAGACTGTCTGGCCGCTACGATGACCTCATTCTCCGAGGTGCTGTTAATTGGGCTGCGAGACTGGAGAACAGGACGTGCAGCCCTGCCAGCCCCGCTGCCCTGTCACCTGCACAGCCCCTGGTGCCCAGCAGAATTCCCTAAAACCCTGACCCAGGATGCCCCCGAGGGGGCTCCCGGTGCCCGGGCTCTTGCCAGGGGTTGTTAACCAGGGTTAACAAGGCACAGCTTTCCATGAGTTCATCTCGGCTGTTTATCCTGGAAAATCCCCTCTGCAAAGGCAGTGGAGCATGCACGGATCTGGAGTGGGGACTGGGAAGGAAGAGCCTGGCCCCGAGGTCTCTGCTCGCTCCTGGGGTGTAAATGCTTCCCATGACGGCAAAGCCTGAGGGAGCACTCCCGGAGGAGCAGGATCCAGCAGCTGGAGTTTGGGTGGCTGGGCTGGACTGGAGAAGCAGGGTGGTGATAAGGAGCTTGTGGAGTGGATGTTTCCAAGGGGATGTGGTCTCATGGGTCAGTATTTTAACTGGGATAATGGAGGTCTGAGTAACTCCCGGATCATCTATTCCATAAAGATGTGGATACTCACAAAAGGTTTTTCCACTTTCTTCACTGCAGGAATTTTATGGGGAGGGGGAGAAACCGGCAGAGCTTCTGTCCTCCCATACATTTGTCCAATTAAAAAAAAATAAAATCATGGAATCATAGAATTGCAGAATGGTTTGGGTAGGGAGGGACCTTAAAGATCATCTCATTGCAAAGCCCCGCCATGGGCAGGGACACCTTCCACTAGCCCAGTTTGCTCAATGCCCCATCCAGCCTGCCCTAAATCCTTAGAACTGCCTCCTAAGCAGTCTGTCAGAATTGCCTAAATCCATCAGGAAGGGATGAGGAACAGGCACACGATCACATCAGGCTTGCTGCCTTGCAAAATCAAAACACCAACTAAATACTTGGGAGCTCTTTTTTTTTTCTCAGAGAAATTAATATAACAAGACCCAGAGGCTGGGAGTTAAAGCTAGACCTGCTCAAGTGTGGATTAGCACATATTTCAACACTGACCACGACTGGAACTAATTGCAGAGGGCAGGGGTTGAGTTCTCCTCACACGCAGCCTGGCTGCCTTTCCAGCAGAGGAGTTTCAGCCAAAAGACTGTTCCTGGTCTCGATGGCCACAGGACAACTCTGCTCAAGTCGTGTCTGTGGCCTCATGGCTTTGAATTTGGTGCATCTGAAAGATGGCAGGCACAGGATGAGTGCCCTGCTGCTGGGCTGGGCTCGGTGATGCCCAGCAGCTGCCTGGGTGCCTCTAGACTGGGGGGCATCTCCCGTCTGCTCTGCTCGCTTTCCCTCCTCAGGCAAAATGTTTGTGTTTTTAAAGTGGGATAAGGGCTTTTTATTCCTTTCAGGGAGGACGCTGCCAGAGCCAGGCCCCTGGGACACAGGCTGGCAGTGGGAGAGCAGTGAGGCTGCAGACCTGGACCTGGTGCTGAGAGACTGTCCTCACCCGGATGAGCTCTGCCCTTATTCCCAAGCTGCAGGAAAAGCAGGAAAGGTCACAATATTTCCTAACCACAGCCTTCACCTCTGTGTTTGAGTCACTCGGGGCAGACCAGCAGACAGGGAGCAGACCTTGGCAGTGATTTGGTTTCTCTAGAGATCTGTGGTCGCTCCTTTGAGGATCCAGCAAGAGCTGGGTGAGGGTCTCACAGGGCTCACCCACCTCACTGTGCAGAGCTGCTGGAAGCCCAGAGAGGAACCCAAATCCACACACCAAGCCCTGACTCAGGAGGGACGGGAGCCAGACCCAGGGCTGCACCACCCCTGCTTTCCTCTGGCCTCCTGGAATGAGGGTGGGCAGGAGCCAGGGGAGCACGAGCTGCTGGAGCAGCAGTTTTTGGGGGTCAGGGGCTCAAGCAGCATCCCCAACAACCCACAGAGGGCCCATGCAGGGCTCTCTGCTCCTGGGAATGGAGGGAGGGCAGATGGAGGACAGTCTTTGGTTTCCTCTTTTTTCTGCGACCAGCCCCTCTGAGATCAGCCTTGTGCCTTCTCTGAGGTTCTCTAACATGACACATTCAGAGCTTTTCTGTGCTTTACCCCCACTTTGGAGAAAAAGTCCTGCAAGCACCTGCCCTCAGGTCACGAGGTTTTATTTCTTGGTCAACCATCCAACCATCTGAGTCATCTTCCCAACACTGAGAATGTAAGACATGACTGAAAGTACACAATGTCCAAAACCAGGGTTTTTTTTTTTAACTTTTGGCTCTCAAGAGTTAAAGAAGCTTCTATTTGCCATCAGTGTTGTTGATAAGCACTCTCTAAAATGCCAAATGCCATGCATTTGTAGCTTTCTTCAAAGATAAGACAGGGTTTCCCAGGGTATTGGAGACTGTTCCCACTCCCCCTGGGTGCCTTTATCATGGTTGCAGTGCCGTATTTGTCTATTCCAAACTGCCAAATGTCTTAATCTCTTAGTAGCTGGCATGTTACTAAGGGATCTAAAATGCCAGGAACGAGCAGGGACTGATAGTGGCATTTTTTCGTGGTGGAACCTCATCAACTTTTCCTCCAGGACAGATGGCAGCAAGCAAAGCCAAGGAGGCCTCCTGGGAGATGTTCTGCCAGACATGAGCCAGGTCTTGATTGCAATTTTGGGTTAGAGATCTGGCTTTGTGGATACAACAGCACTGACAGTGCTCACAGGGCCTCTCGCATCCATGGGAATGGAGATGGTGGAGATATCCGTGTCACATCCGTGTCACATCAATGTCACATCCATGCAGAGCCATTGCACGCGATGGACAGAGTGTCTCATTCATCTGTGCCCCTTTGTGTTCCCGTGGGAGACACCTGGAGCTGCCAAAGTGGTCACAGCTCCCATCCGATCCATCCCAACTTTTCAAACCCTTGGAAGACACCTCCGTCCCCAGACACAGCCCTGCCCGAGCCTTCGCTCCTCATGGTGAGCTCTCACCTCCCCCGTGCCACTTCCCTGCCCCCCCTTATGGGGCCGCCTGGAAAGTTTTGCAATGAAGTGCAAAACATTTGGGGTTTGCACACAAGCAACTGAGGAAAGATCTAAACACAAACAACTGATGCCTTCTGCTCCCAGTGCCCCCAGCGCTTGTTTGTTGTTGCAGGATCTCTTAATGCCTTCTGTGACTTCAGGCTTGGTGTTTTGAGTCTCTTCTTTTAAAATTCACGAAATCATTAGGATTGAAAAGCTCTCTGAGGTGATCGAGTCCAACCATTAAACCAGCAGGGCCAAGGCTGCCACTGAGCCGTGTCCCCAAGTCCACATCCACGTGTTTTTTTGAGTGTTTCCAAGGAAGGCGACTCCACAGCTGCCCTGGGCAGCCTGTTCTGACGACACCGTTGTCATGCCCACATTGTTCTTTGGACCTTCCAAACCTGAAGAGTTAATCTCTGCTAAGATACCTTTCAAGATATCTCTTCTGTGGTTGGTACTGAGGGTGTTTGGGTCACAGGACTTGATTCTGCTGCAAGAGTTTTGATTTTTTTGACATTTGTCTTAGCTTGACCTACTTTATTGCCTAGTAGTTTTGCTGTTATCCCCCTTGGAAATGCCTTTAAGTTGGGACTTCAAGCCCCCTTTTTATTCAGGATGCCACCGATTTTTCTCATGGCATGGCTTTGGTTGATGAGTTATGACTTCATCTCCATTTGTCCAACTACTTGGGAAGCAGCTGATGTTAATTGTTGAGTCTTGGTGATGTCATGGGATTGCATTTGGAACAGAGCTTTCATTATGCTCTGTCTCAACTTGAATTGCAGATTCTAATAGTGAAATCCTGCTGTATTTGCTGTCCAACTTTGTTTCAAAAGTCTCTTGCAATGCCTATGAGTCCATCCCTTCCTTAAGGATGTCACTGAAAGCTTTGTTATTAGGCAGGAGAGTACTGACCTCTGCATCTGGTTTTGTGTTGTTTTGAGACATAACTTGAGATCCAGATTCTTTGCTAATAAAATCATCATCTCAGGCAGAATTTAGAGCTGGCATATTTTGTCCTTGTACTTATGTTTTAATTTTCTCTATTTCTGAATAAACAAACCAGACCTGAATATGGTATTTCTTTCCTTTCCTTCTTTTTTTTTCTTTTTTTATTTTTTCCAGTTTAGTTTTCAGTCTCGTTGAGCCAATAGCTTTGCATGGGTCCAGCCCACGCTGTTACTCACCTCTCTTGCCTAATCTAGATCAGAACTAATTGGGAACAGCCTTGCTTTCCCCTGATGAGCTACTGATGCTTCATTAGTGATGTTTTTGACTCCAGCACTGGGACACCACTCCCTCTCTCCCCTTCCCTTGCCAGTGTGTTGGTGGGCAGTGGTGGGTTGCTCCTGGCTGGGGAAGGGCTGGTGCTCAGCAGATGCTCTGGAGATGGTCCAGCTGCTGCAGGGAACAGCACAGACTCCACCACATGCACAGGCAGGAGCCTCCCTGGGCTGGAGGCTGGTAGAAACTGCCCAGAGTGGCTTGGGGAACCACATGGATGGAGACCCTTGGCTTTAAAGCAGACAGACCTGCCTTGGGGAGGGAAAAGCAGGACAGGGGCTGGGTTTCACCCAGGCAGGAGTTGGCCAGCAGTGAATCTGTGCCCTGGTTCGGTGTAACTTTTGCCTGTCTTGCACAGAGATGGAGCTTGTGGCACTAACGAGAAGAGCTGACAGACCCAGGCTCCAGCCTCTAGGAGAGCATCCAGGTGTCATCTGCTCCATGCCCTCACAAAGGCTGGTATGGGAAGGCCCTGACTGGCCAAGGATCTTGGCCAGGGGAAGAGGCAAATTGCCTAAAGAGGGATGGTGGAGTGGAAGGGCTGTGCTGGGACTCTCCACTGGGCTGCTGGTGCAGTTGTTAGGCAGGAGTGGGACTGGGACATGTTTTCCTTCTGCTGGTGGCCCCTCACCATTCCAGGAGATGCTCCAAGGCCTGTCTGAGATATTCCTGGCTTCTCACTTGGGACCAGGCAGAAATCCCACACCAAGGCCACATGAGAGGAGGACCCCAAGGTCCAGAGGGGTGGCATCCAGGTCCAACAAGGGGCATCTGGGCTGCTTGGGCTCACCCTTCCCAGCCAGCTGTGCCCATGCCTTGCTTCCTCCCTACTCAGCCTGTTTGTGTCCCTTGTTCCTGTCCATCCATCCTGTCTGTCCCTCCAGAAGACACCTGTGGGCAGTGAGCGAGTGCTGGGAGCCTGTTCCCCCTGGATGGGGTGGCTGCACCCGGCCCTGGCTCTGCTGCTCATCCAGTCCCTGCAGCTCAGCCCTGGGGATGAGGGATGAGATCCTGCAGGACCGGAGCGGGAGTCACGCAAACACAAACTCCTTGAATCACAGAATATCCTGAGCTGGAAAGGACCAAAAGGGGTCATCCAGTCCAACTCCTGGCCCTGCACAGACACTCCAGCAATCCCAACCTGTCCCTGAGAGAGTTGTCCAAACCCTCCTGGAGCTCTGGCAGCCTTGGGGCTGTGCCCACTGCCCCGGGGAGCCTGGTCAGTGCCCACCACCCTCTGGGGGAAGGACCTTTTGCTGAGATCCAACCTCAGCCTGCCCTGACACAGCTCCAGCCATTCCCTGGGTGCTGTCCCTGGTCACAGAGAGCAGAGATCGGAGCTGCCCCTTGTGAGAAGCTGCAGACCCCCCTGAGGTCTGACCTCAGTCTCCTCCAGCTGGACAACCAAGTGGCCTCAGCCATTCCTTATATAGCTTTCCTTCTAAGACAGCGAGTGGGGACAGCAGCATGTCCTGGGGTGGCTCTGGTGGGGTGCAGGGGCCCCCCTCTTGCCCCAAGCCTGACCTGCCCCAGCATCCAGCTCTTCCTTTGCTGCCGTACACTCTGTGGGCAGCTGCCTGGACCTGCCTGAGTGGTTCCAGATGTGCTGGTGGCTGGCGAGCCAGCTGTGTGCTGCTGCTGGAAGTCCTTGGAGCGGCTGTGTCCCAGGGATGCTGCCAGCACACCCCCCCTGCAGACACAGCACGGGGCTGGGGGCACAGCCCCTGGCACCCCCTGACCCCCAAGTGCTGCCTGTCTGTGGCAGCCCCTCTGTGCCGGTGTGGGATGGGCTGCGCCTCCCTCCAGATGTTCTCATGGCCCTTGACCCCCTGTTCCCTCACAGCAGAGCCTGTCTGGGTCACAGGAGGGGCTGGGCAGGCTCTGAAGCACCGGCTGTTTGGGTTGCTGGAGTGGAGGTGGGAGGGGATGCCCTGCAGCAGCAGTGACATCCCAGCAGGCAGCAGGGTCCCCCGAGCAGCTCCTGTCCTGCAGCAGCAGCTGGACCCTCAGGGCACCCGGGGAGGGCATCCCTCTGGGGTGTGCTGGGGGAAAACCTCTGGAGTCCCACCTGCCCTGGGTGGTGAGGGAGCCTGAGGGCCACAAGAGCACTGTGATGGTCTCAGCCCGTCTCCTGGGCACAGAGACAGACGGGATTGTTCAGCCTGGAGAAGAGAAGACTCCAGGGAAACCTTAGACCCCCTTCCAGTGCCTAAAGGGGACTTACAAAATAGAAGGAGAGAGACTTTTTGCACGGGCAGAGAGTGACAGGACAAGGGGCAATGGTTTTAACTACAAGAGGAGAGCTTTAGACTGGATATTAGGAAGGAATCCTTCCCTGTGAGGGTGGGAGGCCCTGGCACAGAGAAGCTGTGGCTGCCCCATCCCTGGAAGTGTCCAAGGACAGGTTGGATGGGGCTCGGAGCAACATGGGCTAGTGGAAGGTGTCCCGGCCCGTGGCAGGGGTGGGATGAGATGCTCTTTAAGGTCCCTTCCAACCCAAACCATTCCATGAGTCTGTGATTCCATCTGTGCCAGTCCATCCTTACCTGTGGCCTAAGCACACCCAATTCTTCTGGGCTAGTTGCCCAAGTACTGCCCTTGGGCAGCACAGCATCAGGGTGGGATAATCTTGGGGGTACATTCAGAGCGGTTCAGGAGGAAACCTTGAACTCTGGTGTCTGAGACAGCCCAGGGACCATCAGGCTCCGGCCAAAACCCTCTGTAACTCCAAACCATGGGGTCCTGCGAGCTGGGAGGGAGGACAGGGAAATGTGCAGGAGGTGCCCAGGCAGAGCAAGACCCTTCTGCTCCAGCTTCTTCACATGTCTTGAGCACAGGCTGCTCACTGAGCACCTCTGCAGGTGCATCTGAGCCAGCTCAGGCTGCAGGGACCCCTTCCCTGCTTGCTGAGGGCACCACGGTCCCTCCCTGCCAGGTCCAAGCAGGCTCGTGCCTATTTCCACCCTTCACCCTGCCCATCACCCCTCAGCTGCTGCCAACCCTGGGAGCCCGGCTGTGCCCACGGCTCTCCTTGTGCAGCCTGGAGCTGGCCCCGTGTCCCCACCCTCCACACCTCTTATCAAGTTCCTGCAGCCTTCCCCCCTTGCCTGCCTGGGCCCTCTGCCAGCTCGGGCTGGGCTGGAGAGCGTGGCACGTTGCCCACAGCCCACCTGCCCCCTCTGCCCGGGCACCGCTGCTGCTCCCCAACCTGTCCCCCATCCCCTGTGCTGGGGCAACCTGTGAGCCCCAGGGGATGGATACCTGGGTATGAGGGGCTCGGGGCATCTGGGCAATGCACGTCCGTGGTTGGGCAACATGGGAAGTGTCTCCAAACAGCTTCTCCCAGAGGCAGGATGAAGCCCTGCTTGCTGCTCGCTGTGACAGTGCCACACGGAGCTGCTTTCCACCCTGGGGACACCTTGGCCTTTCCTCCTGCTTCCTGGAGCTCTTCTCCTTCCCCAGGTAGCCCCGTGTCCAAACCATGCCCTGCTCCAGCCCTTTCTTTCTTGTTAGGGCATCCACGCTGCAGACACATGACAGGCAGAATCAGGACCTCAACCCTCTCAACGAGCTTTTGGTGGTTTTGGGGCAGTAGGGTTGGGACACGGTGAGGAGGCTGTTACTGCCTGAGGGGACCTTGGGTCACAGCAGCCTTAGAAACACAACTGTTTGGAAGAGGATGGGTCTTTCCAGACTTTCTGCCTTCCCACAGCCCCTTGGCTGACACTGCAGGAAGCTCTTCCTGCCCAGGAGTCACCTTGACTCTCAGGAGTTGTTTATGGATGACAAAATGTGCAGCAGTGGCTGCCAGGTGGGATGGGACGGGCAGCGTTCAGAGGAAGTGGAAATGGGATGGGATGGGATATGATGGGATGGGATGCCCAAAGTGTGCCAAAGGGACCAAGCATTTCTGACCCACCTCCAGCCCCCTAAGATGCTTCTGGCAGCAAGTAGAGGTTGGGCTGAGATGAGCAGGTGCTAAAGGACACATTCCTGATGCTGAAAAAGGATGTGGGGAAGGAGTAGATGTAAATGCTAGAAAATAGTGTGTGAAGGTATTATGGGATGTGTCTGGGCCCAGCTGCCTGGGGATGGAGCAGCAGGTTTTGGATCCCTGGGCGCTGCCTAATGAGTATTGTGAGGCAGTAGAATGACAGAACTATTTAGTTTGGAAAAGCCCTTTGAGATCATCAAGTCCAACCATCCGCCATCACTGACACGGCCATCACTAACCCATGTCCCCCAAGTGCCACATCCACACGCCTGCTAAACCCCTCCAGGGATGCTGACTCCACCACTGCCCTGGGCAGCCTGGCACCCCTTTGGGAACCTGGGGAGCTGCTGCTTTCCTGGGGCTTCTGCTCATGACCACAGGAATTCCCAGTGGGAGAACCAGAGAGACCTTGCAGTGACTCCTACCAAAACACTGATGGAACGAGTCACGCCAAGTCTGAGCACTGAGGTGCTCAGAGCAAGTCGTGCAAAGTAAGCAGTTTTCAATGAAACAGTTTTCAGGAACCTTTTTCTTCCAACCGCTGATCAAAACCCAACGTAGCCTTGAAAAATGCACAAGACGTGCTGAGAAAACAAACCTGGAGCCCACAGGTCACTTTTTCCATGAGATGTGCCTCTAAACAAGGGGGACGTGGCCTGTGCTGGCCGGACTCTCTGCACCTGGCCCTGTCCTGGATTTTCCTCATGGCTGGAGAGGACTCAGCCCTCCCAGTGCTTTCTGCCTCCTCCAAACCCCCCTCCTTGGTGCTGGGGGCTGCCCTACAGCCTCACACCCCGTGTCCTTGCCACCCCCTGGGACAGAGTGAGCCACTCCCTGTGCTGTGCTCAGAGGGACCTTGGGACCCCTGCCAGGGGCAGTGCCTGCTGCAAGCCCCAGACAGCCCTCATGACATGGGATGGGCCCATGCAGCTGCTCCAATATCAGGCTGCTCCAGGTCACCTGCTGCAAGGGCTGGGAGAGATGGCCAAGCCCTGGGGTCTGTGCCAAAAGCTGGGAGGCAGAGACCAGTGGACCAGGGAAGTGATTATTCCCTGATTTGGCACTGGTGAAGCCTGGATTTAGTTTTGGNAAAAGGCTTTTTTGACCTTAATGACTCTGTGATTCTATGAATGGCTTCCCCTTGCTTCTCAGCTCCACCATCCTCTGCCACCCTCTAATCCCGCTGTGCAACCAACACCCGGGGCACAGGGAGGATCTTCCCTGGCCATGACCTCCCTGTAAGGACAAGGTGTCCCTCTGGAAGGTGCATGTCTTGAAATCTCCCGTCCTGGTGCCTTGGCAGCCTTGGCTTTGCTGTTTTTTAGGTCTGGGCCCCTTATCTCACTGCCTCACCTCGCACGGTGCTGGCACTGCTGTCCAAGGTGGTGCCAAGGCCATGGGCTGGTCACAGCCCCGTGCCCAGCCCAGCACTGCAGCTCGGGGACAATTGGAGGAAACCATGTCCCTCAGCAGCCCCTGGGATTTCTTCTGGAAGTGACAACTGCTGGCAGAGCTGGCAGGGCACGCAGGGACTGCGATGGTGTGTGCCCTCCCCTGCCCCAAACGCAGCCACTGCCCAGACCCCCACGGCTGCAGGAGGGTTTGGGCTTGGTGGGCACTGCAGGGGGCAGGTGCCCTCAGCCAGCAGGCAGGCTGGGGTCCCACAGAAGCTCCCCATGGTGGTGACAGAGCCCCACGTGCGCATCTGCACACATGTCCCTGCTCTCACACAGCTGGCACAGACACAGGGACATGGGGGCTGTGTTGTTACTGCAGATACGAGTGGTGGACGTGCCGTGGGACACAGACACACCTTGGGAGCACCCAAACAGACCTGCCAGTGGCTTCATGTCCACCCACGTGTGCAGACAGGAAAGTGCACCCACAGTGCCCTCCTGCTGTGCCACCCAGTGCAGACACACAGCCCCAGCCCAGGGATGATGAGGCTCATGATGCTCAGTGAAGGTGCCACCATCACACACCTCAACACCTTCTCCACGTTCTTACGGCTGGAGACCCCTCCAATCCCTGCCCAGGCTCTTCCCTTCTGCTGCCTCTGAAGCCCAGGTGTGCGGGGTCCCTGTGTCCTCCTGCCTGTGCCAGACAGTGCCAGCAGCCTGTCCCATGCCACGCTGGAGCACTGCTGGCTGTGCCTCTGCTGTCCAGGATGCTCAGAGAAGGCAGAGGGAGGCCAGCTGTGGAGGAAAAGCTCCTTAAAAGCCTGGACATGCTGGCGGCCGAGGCTTTTCCAGGCAGCCAGAAGTTCCTGAAAGTTGGCTCCTGGTGCCAGAGAGCAAGTCCTGGAGAGCTGCACGGTGAACCTTCCTGAAGGTAATCACCCCGTGCCAGCTCTTGCCCCACCATGGGCTGCCCTGGGGTGGCTGCTGTCCCTGCATGGCCCCTGCTTATTCCCCTGATCCCCACAAGCTCACCTCCCGAAGGAAACCCACCAGTGGCAGATGTTGGCCCAGAACCACTGTTATGGCTGTCCCAGCCCCAGTCCTGTTCCTCTGCTGGCCCCATTCCCTGCCTGGATGAGGCGCTGGCTCAGGTACCTGCCAGCCAGGATGTCTTTAGGCTGATAACGCCTCCTAACTCAGAGCCCTGTAGCTCCTCCTCATGCCCAGTGCCCTCCTGGGCTCCCAGCAGCAAGGTGGGTCTCACACCCTTCCTTCTGAGCAGGATAAAGGTAGGTGTCTCCTGTTTTAGCCTCCCTATGACTTGGGAGCAGCCCAGCTTGGGAGCAGCCCCATCACATGCTTGGGATGCCCAGTGTGCCTCCTCCAGGAGCCCATCCCATGGGCCAGAGACACCTCCCACACGGACACTTGAAAGGTCACTAGTCCCCACCTGAGACATCCCATGGCATGTTTCTTTGGAAGCTGTGAGGAATCCCCAACCATCAGGTCCCTCCTGTGAACAGACACCATGCAGAACTTCTGTCCCCTCCTCTGAATGCTCCAGATCTCCCCCCTCAGCATCAACAACCACACCAACACATGTCTGGACAGGAGGCAGCCATGAGACACTGGGCAACCTCCAGGATCTCAGGAAACTTCATGGAGCCCTTTGGACAGCTCCACTGTGGGTCTGTGCTTCCCGGGGGAGAACAAGGGCACATGGTGGACAGGCAGCAGCACAGATGAGGTGGCAAATCTCATCCCCCAGGATCCCAAGACCCCCATCTTGGTGACCCTTTTGACCCTTTGGCACAGCCATGTCACAGTGCTGGCCTAGGGGTGACATCTGCAGCCTGTCTTTAACTCAGGGGCTTCCACCAGGCAAAATCCTCTCTTCCTGCACAGCCCAGGGACAGCTCTAAGAGCAAAACCTTGCAGCATCACACCTGTGCCCGTTTCCTGCCTCCAGTTCCCAAGGTTGCCCATGCCCTGCTCTCCTGCAGCTTCCTGACCCACCGTATTCCTTGTTGTGCCCTTGTTCTTCAGGGATGCTGATGACCTGCTCCCAAGAACCCACTGTAAGGAGCCCTGGTAGCTGCAGCTGCAGCACACCCCGTCCTCTCCCTTATGGCCCCAATTATTCTGTGTCACCCTCCTTCTCCTGCAGCCTTCCTTGCAATTACCTCTTGTCCGAAAGAAAAACCACCCCCAAAAATGAGCTTTCCTTTTTTTTTAGGGATGCCAAGTCAATCTGGTACAGTCTATCCCTGATAAACAGCCCTCCCTCGGGGGCCTCTTGGGATCAGAAATAGCGCAGGGGCCGGACCTGCCCGAGCAAACATTCCTCCCCGCACACGCACGTCTGCTTCCCTGGCCCCTGGCAGCCCCGCATCCCCCGGGAGCCGCGGGGCCTCGGGGACCAGCGCCACGATCGCTCCCTTCGGATCCCAGAGGATGGGGTACCGCACATCCCACCGTGCATCCCCCCCCCCTCCAGCCTTCCCCGGGGCACGGCTTGGCCGAGCTCGCTGTTTCTGCAGGGGAAAAAAAAGATATAAAAATCCCGATTTATTAAAGCGTGCCACTGAGTCCTGCTAATCCCCGAGGGGCAGCCGGCAAAGCCCCGCTGATCCCCCCCGCGCTGACCCGGCGGTCGCTCAAGGCTGGAATGTGCTGCTAATCCCTCCCGGCCGCCTCTCGGGAATGGTCGCTCCTGGAGTCGGGTGGATTTGGGATGGTTTCACTCGCTCCTGGGGGAGGCAACACCAGCTCCCTGGGTGGGTGGCCGCTGCTCCACGGGGTCCGTGCTGCGAGGAAAGCTGCAGGGTCTTTCCTGGAGCTCAGCGTCGGGACAGCTCCCTTTGGGACATCCCCATCACACTGCGAGGTCTGGCTCCCACGGCACTGGGACCTACCCAGTGCTCCCAGTTGTCTGTTTCCAGCCCTCGCGGCACTGTTGGGAGAAAAGCTGTTGCATTTCACACGACAGATGTTGCTCTGTGAATCCTTGTCCTGCTGCTCCTTCAAAAGGTTTTCCATGGTCCCTCAACACCTTTATCTCCCGGGGGGTTCCAGCACTGGCATCTGACCGTGGTGAGCTGTCTCTTCCTGGATCCCTTTTGTACCTGTGACCTTCCCTCCCTGCCACTCCCCAGGGACAATATTGTCCTCAAGAGGGGCTGCTCAGTGCAGTCAGTCTCTTAAAGGATGGCCAACACCCCTCTGTAAATAAAGACATGGAGCCCTCATATACCGCCTATCAAAATGCCTTTATGGCCATCACGAAGTGTCCCTTGTAGCTCAGTGGTTCCTGATGCCACCTGCTTTCATCTCTATAACCAGTTTTGGGGCTCCTAGCAGACCTTTTATCCAGCCACTCTCCCTGTGCTGGGTGGGAGTGAGCCCAGCCCCTGGTGGGGGCACACCAGGACATTCACAGGCTTCCTGCTTCTGCCCCAGCTCCTCTGATTTGGGGTGTGTGATCACAAATTACCTGCCAGACCCCCAAGCTGCCTCCTGGGGTGGAGGAAGGGGGGGTCAGGACCCTCAGTCTGCAGGTACAAGGCCAGAGCCCCATGTCCATGCCCTGCTCCTGCCTGAGTGGCTTCACATGCGACTAGAAAATTCTGCTCCTCACAGGGCACGGTGGCTGCTCTCCCCCAGTGCAGCCTGTGCCATGCGCAGCCAATATTAATCATGTTTTTCAACCATTAATCACTTGCAACATTAATCATGTTGTCTTCATGTTAAACAGCAGAGGACTGGGACTGCAGGAACTCATTCGCAAGTGATGGGCCCCAGCTCAGCTGCTCCTGAGAGCTGTCAGCCAGCCCAGAGTTCAATTACATTTCACGTATGCCATGTGGCTTTTGTATTGTTTAGTCTCTGATGGAAATCTGGGGCCGGATTGAATTACCTGTCCCACAACAGAACAGCGCATTGCCACAACTACTGCCTCTACAGTTACATCACAGAGCCCTCATGTTCGCTGGAGGTGGTCCCACACCCCTCATCACGCAGGGACTGTCAGCCATCCACTTGTGTCCCGTGGAACGTGGTTCCTTTGCCTGCTCCCTGGCTGCCTGTGACTGGATTCAAGCTGGCAGGAGTGTGAAAGTGGAGAAACAGATGCCTGAAACGTGTTGGTCAGCCTGCGTGCAGAGCACCTGCATCTCCTGGCAGGAAAGGTGCAGCCTCTGAAAGCATCCCCTTGGGGTGGTTCTCTCCAAGCCCCCCAAGGTTTGGTGGCTCTGGAGGGCTCCAGTCCAGTCTCTGATTCACAGCAGGACCATTGCCAACACTCAGTCAGGGTCATTGTGGCTTTATCTACCTGAGGCTTGAAACCCTCCAAAAACAGAGATCCCCCAACTCTTTTGCTTGTCCCCACACTGAGGCAACTTCCAGAGTCAACATCGAGTCCTGGAATAAACACCTCAAATCTTGGCCACAAAATGCAGTCTCTGCTTTTCTACTAAGGGCAGAGAAATCATTCTCCTGTGCTGCAAAGTACTTTTGGTGGGGGATCCAGTCCCTGTTCCACCGCCGCAGCCGCGAACGTGCCTCTCCTCTCGTGTCAGGAGGGTTCATGCACATAGTGATGCTTAGCACAGCTTTTCCCCACCTTATACCCGAAGTTTGTCTCTGAACCTGCCTGGGGAGGACAGTCATTGCTTTGGCAGAGAGACACTGGGGACAGATTTCTCCTGCCAGGTCACTACGCTTCTCCCTGGGGATGTTGCTCCTGGAGCTGCTGGAGTTGCGGGAGCCTGGTACCAACACAGCACTCACAGCAACTCTCAGGGTCTGGTGCACAAACCAAGTCTGTTTTCCCCCCAAAATCTGATGTTTGGGTATTTGGGTTTGTCAGGACATACAATGAACCCACGGCACAGAGCNGATCCGAAGCCGGCTGCCCTGACGCCCAGGTCCGGGGAATTCCTGGGAATGCTGACTTCACGCTACTCCTCTTGCTGCTCTGTCCTCCAGCCAAAACCCAAGCCAGCCATGGGAGCTGAGCTTCTCGTGGAGCGGTGAGCGGAGACCTGGGGCTTGCAGACTCTGCAGGCTCTTGGGCGGCTGCCCGTGCCCCAGGCAGCTGCTCAGGGGGCAGAGGATTGCCAGGCAGCAGGTCTGGCAGTTCCTTGGCAGGGTTTGACTGCAATCAAACCGTCTCCACAAAACATCTCGATGAGCCAGCACATTCCAATGGAGAAATGTCTTGTCTAAATGTTTCTGACCAACTCTCGTGCAGCGGCTTTCTCACTTTTCCTCCTGGCTGTGTTTCTGAAGGAAAAAGCACTTCAAAGGCACAGCCCTGGCTAGGGATGCTGTAGGTGTGACCACGCTGTCTCAGTCCAGGTCCAGACTCTTTCCCTGGGGTCTGATGAGACTCAGAAGAACCCTACCCATGCTGGGCTGCCTGAGGAGACCTAAATAGACCCGGACAAGCATGGCATGTGTGCCTCTTGAGTTGAGGAGCCCCACCTACCCTTCTTGCAGTGGAGGGCTCTGTGGTCCAGAGCCCAGGGAGCCAAAGGCTGGGCTTGATGTGTGTGCCTGTGACCTAAGAGAACTGAGGTAATGCTCAGCAGCAGGTGAGAGCCAACCTTGAGGAGTGTTGGACATGTGGAGGACAACATGCCCTGTCCACAGCAAGACATTCCCCAGCTTTCGGTGCCAGGGTATTTTCTGCTGGAGGGTGTAGACCTGTTCCCAGCCTCCCAGTGCAGCGACAGCTCCTCTGCATCCGCATTAGAGGGACTTGGAGTTTCCTCTTCTGCTGAGCGTCCTGATGGTCCCCAAGCTCCTGCTGCTTCTTCAGAGGTGTCCCTCACCTCTGTTGCAACTCCTTGGCATGAGCAGGGCAGAGTACCTTGACGCCTGGAGGCTGTTGGAGCAGCCCCTCACCTCGGGAAGGGTTAACTTACCCCCACCAGCCACACCGGGGAGCAGAAGACCCCCAGAACTCCCTGAGGGCACCTCTCAACCCTTTGGCACTGCCAACACGTGGGAGCTGGACAAGGGTGGGAGTTGTCCCCGCAGGGAGGGCAGGTCCGTGGGGGTGACCAGAGGTGCACACGCTGCTGTGGGGCGACGGTGCTCACCGGGAACACGTCGAGGCTCACCGGGAGCACGGCGCGCGCTGGCGGGGAGCGCGCCGGGCGGCACGTGCCTGGCAGGGCGCGCGCACATGTGTCGACGCGCGGCTCTGGCCACGGGCGTTGTCGTGCCGGTCGGAGCGGAGCGGCCAACATGTGGTTTGTGTTTAGAGTGGGTGTCTGCTGGTGTTTTGTAAATGAGGTGCACTCGGCGATGTGTGTGTTCATTCTGGCCCGGCCCGGCCGCCGGTGCTGCGTTCCTTGGCTTTTGCGTGGCGGGGCGTGTGTTCAGCAGCTCGTGCACACGTGTGTGTGTGTGTGTGTGGGCACCCT